>AXZN01000048.1:0-428645 GCA_000498155.1 Shiraia sp. slf14
TCTAAGTTATATTATATTTAAAGTATAAGAAAAGTAAAGGAATATACTTAAAAGAAGTAAATAAACGTACTTAAATATTTATACTTGCGCTAAAAATTTATATAAGAAAGTAAATAAACGTAGTGTATTCGTTCGCGGAATAACGTGAGGTAATAGGAATTAGCCAGGCTACAAGGGGAATCTTACTCGGGACGACCTTAACTATATGTAGGATACTTATATTGCTGGTGAATTTGGTGGCGCGAACGAAGTATTTCCAGAAATCTACGCTTTGACAGGTGAAGAGAAACACTTAGAGACGGCGAAAGCCTTCGACAATCGCGAATCGTTATTCGGTGCCGCTGTAGAAAATCAAGACATCCTTGTCGTAACCCCACAAAACAAACCCGGCCGGCGACGCGCTGAACGTTTGCATGCCAATACTCATGTGCCGCAGTTCCTTGGATACATGAGAATATACGAATACAGCGGAACTCTTGAATACCTATATGCTGCCCGGAACTTCTTCGGCTGGATTGTGCCACATCGCGAGTTTGCTAGTGGAGGCACAGGTGGAAACTACCCAGGGTCGAACGACAATCCTGAGTTGTTCCAAAACCGAGATAACATCGCCAACGCGATCGCCCATAATGGAGCAGAGACATGTACGACCTACAACACCCTCAAACTCGCTCGCAATCTATTCTTGCACGACCAAAATGCTACGTACATGGATCACTACGAACGTGGACTATTCAATATGATTGCAGGCTCCCGTGCCGATACATCGAGCAATGCGGATCCACAACTTACTTATTTCCAACCTCTGACGCCAGGATCATCTCGCGACTATGGAAACACCGGTACCTGTTGCGGCGGCACGGGGATGGAAAGCCATACGAAATATCAGGACACGATCTATCTTCGGTCGGCAGATGGTTCTGCGCTATGGGTCAACCTCTACATCCCGTCTACACTGCAATGGAAAGAACGAGAATTTATGATCAAGCAGGAGACGAGTTTCCCGCGTAATGACATTACGAAACTCACCATCAATGGTGAAGGGCAACTCGATATTCAATTGCGCGTTCCAGCTTGGTCTCAAACGGGGTTTTCTGTGAAGGTGAATGGCCAGGAACAGCCTAACGAGAATTCCTCGAGAAGCTCTTACATATCCTTGAATCGGGATTGGAGGATAAGTGATATTATTGAAGTGCACATGCCTCTGAACATTCGCATCGAGCGCGCACTCGATCAGCCAGATATACAGGCTATCATGTGGGGTCCGATAGCTTTGCAGACCATCGGAACACCTGAAAATGGAAGCTATTGGGAACTTTCACTATACAGATTTCTCAAAAGAGACGGGAACTATGAGAACACTGCCGTCAAGCGGGTGGGAAGCTCAACGAAAGGCGACCCACTTTTCAGAAGTGTCTCGGCCATGAATCAAACGGTAAACGTACAACCTTACTACATGAGCAATGGCCAAGCTGTATCAACGTACTTCCGACGCGTCGAACCATTCGTGGTTTTTGGATCCATTAATACAGGTGTGCAGAATCGCAAGCGCAATGACGGTCTGCCTAGATACGATGTTCCAGTCTCAGGTTTTGCTTCGCCTGGTATTGATGGACCAACTTTCCTTGACCTAGTATGGGATCAGGCGCCTTTCTCCACTCACGCATCCTTTCTCGAAGCACTCGAAACCCTTGCAAATTTCTTCGTGACGGCAGGGATATACTCACAGTCGGAAAAAGGTATCATTATGGCGCACGCGAACAATGCCGAAGTAGAGCTTGAGCCGCTGAAGTCTAAAGAGTAAACCAAATCGACCCCACACGTTCAACTCTTGCTGTTCTATCCCAATGCTATATGCTTAAGATGGCGAATGAATCACCTCCACGAAAGTCACGTCTGGTCTCACCGATCAGGCTTATTTCCCCACTGATCAGCGCGATTTTGCCGAACTGGTGAAATCAATCCTCATTGCTGCACCTGGCGCTGGAGTACCTGAGTAGTAAAAGCAAACCAACCCACCTAGAGGGCCTTAACAGGAGCCTAAACTAGACATGCACAATTTATCAATTGCATATGATACAAAGAAAATCCACGAAGAAGTTGTTCGGTACTTTTGTAATCCATGTTCTTGCGTATGCCGTCATTTAGCCAACGCGATTTTCTTAGCGCGTGGTAGTGCTGATTGTGCAGTGTAACCCTGTAATGAGATCCACGAGGCTGGCCGCATTGCAATAGAGCCATGCATCCAAGACGGAACATCTGGCAACTATTGCCACATGTGATGGTCCATCGCTCATTGCATATATATTCATGAAGACCCCAACGATTATGCACTTACGAGATCCGCTACAACAAGTCACCATGTTATCCTCACCTTTTATATGGGTCGTTGGCGCATTGCTAGCACTCGCTTACTTGCTGAATTGGAAGTATCAAAGGTCAAAGCTTCCTCCAGGTCCACCGCGCTTGCCCATCATCGGGAATCTGCATCAAGCACCAACAGAAGCTGTGTGGGTAATTTATGAGGAATGGATTGATAAATACGGCCCTCTTGTAGCGGCCGACTTTTGCGGACTCAATGTTATCATCATCGGAAGTCATAGTATCGCACGAGAGTTGCTTGACAAAAGAGCCAACATCTACAGCAGTAGACCACGTTCCGTAAGTTGTTGGAAGACAAGACGTATAATCATTATCTCAGAGTTGATTTGAATAGGTGATGGCGGAGGAGCTAGTATGCAAAGGAAACAATATTATCTTTAAACCTTTCAGCAAAGGTTACTTGCTCCAGCAACGACTTGAAGCGCCGGTCGTCAGCCCTCGCGCTTCAGCCTGCTATACGCCAATTCAGGACCTTGAGAGCAAGCAACTATTGAAGAATTTGCTCTCATCGAACGATTTTCCAAACATCTTTGAACGTTTTACAGCAAGCGTCGTGTATTCAATCACATTCGGGATGCGCATCGTCACAGGAGAAGAGTGGCAATTAAAGGAAAGCCATGAATGCGTGCAGAACATACTCATAGCTGGTCAATTCGGCTCCTGGATCGTGAATTCGATTCCTATCCTCAACTATCTGCCTAATTCTCTGGCGCCCTGGAAGAAAACCGCTGAGTCCTGGCATCAGAAATGGTCAGATCTGCACACGACAAACTTCCGAGATGCCTTGGATCGGCCTGGGTGGAACTGGTCCAAAGATTTCAAGAATGCGAAGGATTTCAAGCAGATGACTGAGCTTGAAGTTGCGTGGGCGGCAGGCATTCTTTGTGACTCAGGAGTAGAAACAACACTCACTCAGATGCAAATATTCATATTAGCGTGTGTATCTTCACCGAGCTTCATCCCTTATGCACAGAAAGAGCTGGACGAAGTCGTTGGTCATCAGCGCCTTCCAGACTTCCATGATCTTGACAAATTACCATACATCCACGCCATAATTGAAGAGGGTTTCCGCTGGCGCCATCTCGTACCAGCGGGGATCCCTCATGCAACTATTCAAGAAGACAACTACAACGGCTATCGTATTCCAAAGGGTTCTATAGTTTTTCCGCTATTCTCAGCTATGCGAAAGGACTCAAACCTGTACAAAAACCCAGAGGTTTTCCAACCGGAGAGATGGCTCGTGAACAAATCGCAGCCGAATAATTTCGGTTATGGTCGTCGAGTATGCCCTGGTCGATTTATCGCTCGCAACTCACTGGCCATCGTAATCGCGCGTCTCCTGTGGGCTTTCAACATCCGCCCGGAACATGGTAAAGAGAAGTTTGCTGTCAAAGAATCCATGTTCACCACTGGTTTGGTCTCTGGGCCTAAGCCATTTGGGGCAGTCTTCGAACCAAGATCAGCATTGCACAGGCAGGTAATTGAGAATTCCTTCGATGAAACTGAAAAGGATGTGGCTGTTCTCCTAGATATTGTAAGGGAAAAGCAGGTGACGAGCGGCATAAGTCCTCGTGCATAATAAGTTATCAATTGACACACGTGGTACGTCGGGAATGACTTGCACATTATGTATGATGACCAAAGACGATTTCATTGCCATAAAGATATCGAACTATTAATAAGGCTCTTCGCGTTTCAAAAGTGGGTCCAATTGATCGGCATTGATTCGCTCCGCGTGTTGCCTCATGTTATGAAAGCAACAAGCAGTCAGGTAGACGCAAATTTCGCTCTTGAAGTTTTAACAGCCGAACATGACTTCTTCCAATTACTATTGAAAACTTTCAGTGGTCGAGTAATCGTCGACCTCGAGCTTTAATCCAGTATGATATATTACATTTGCTATTATGTGTCCAGAGCTTCCATACGTCTTTAATGAAGATAAGCTTGCGTCCTGGGCTCCTGGTTGAAGAAAGCGTAAGCGAACTCGCGCATAGAACATCATATGACTACCTTATCCCACATGTCGATCTATAACACTTGTGGAATAGCTTCTTCTGTACGTTGTATTGAATCGTGACTCATATGGAAGCATTCTTGTTCGTCGCACAAGTAAAGAACCTATGGAGCACTGATACGTATTATTCTGCTTCCTTTGCGCATATATGTGTGGCTACGTATGCGTATGTTGCAGACTGTACCAGTGCCCTAGATAGAGCCGTGGGAAGCCCGGTTATCCGTTTAAGTAAGCATCGGTGCTTATAAGGCTTCCAGAAGTTGAACTGTTTCGAAATACACTTAGCTTACCATTTCTACAGCCTGAAATTCAAATCTTGGCTTAAGGTAGCTTAATACAGCATGGGTATTGAAGATAACAATCAGGACTGTAAGTTTCGGATGCTTTATAGTCTATGATATTTGATCCTCTGTTGATTAAGATCAGACCATGACGAATGGTGGGCCCATCATCCTGAAAGTCACACTATTGAGTACGCCAGCATGCCAGATTTAACCAGACGATACGAGAAACGCGCCAGAAAAGTCATGGATAGCACTCCAAGCCAATTTGAGACAAATCCAGGACTACAGGCACACCCCAGATATCTATGGATTAACGATGATCGTGATGGAACCATCAATTTCAATGTTTTCGATTTAGTGGCTACACCCGAACCCCTACCACAACATGCTGACGCTCGCGAATTACTCATGTTTGCAACAAAACCTCCTATGCCGGATGAACTCCGCCGCCGAATCATCCTTGTAGAAGACATTGGTCCGCGCTATGCTGAAATCTTAGGGGTCCGGCTGAACATCCCACCGGAGTTTTTCATCGCGCATGGCAGAGAATCTTTGGATCTCAGCATTGTGGATCGTGCTTCCACAGTTCAGCACGGCATATACTGGCGTGTCCCAGTGCCGCAGACTCGGCTCTTGGATGAAAACCCTGACCGGCGTGCGGGAGTTCGGTATGTCGAGTGCGGTCTTTTCAATCGTGAAGAAGTGTACCTAGACAAGATTTGGGCAACGAAGGTAAGCTTCTGGAGCCAAGTGTCTTATTGGGCTACAGAACATGGACCAGAATCCTGGACCGGTGAGTAACATCTCTTAAGTAATTGTTTCAATGTCTGAAATCAGTAGTGGTTCTCTTGACCGATCCGTATACGACAACACTTTATCATAAAGACGACTCCACTATAGATGCACCGCTTTCTGATTTTTATTATTAATTTCGTTTTCGAATGGAGGTGCTTCCCAGTGGCTTTGAGGATCCCTTGGAACGAGCCGAGCATCGGTCTCTATATACGAGCCTAGGAGTAGCACATAGCATTTGTGACGTGGATCATAACAGTATGCCATCATCCGCAACCGCCTTTGCGCGAAATTTTATACGCTCATTGTGGGAAGAAAAGGTCGTTCGAACTGAATGGGAACTCTACAAAGAGTTGCAAAATGACGATGAGCAGCATCGGGAGTATTATGGACTTGCTATCCAATCAAGCAATGACAAATCCCAGAACCGCAACGCAATCGGATATCAAAGACTAATAGCACTTAGGCGCGATATAAGGGAAATGCGCAAGAAAGTCATGGACATACGTCACGTATTCGTTGATGTAGATATTGAACCGCGAGTGAAATCAGACTCTCGTGAGAGAGCAGAGCTGGCATTGAAACGAGAGAGGCGTTTGTGGAGTCGCCTTGACGAGAAGCTTGCGATCATGGAGGCCACAATATCTGATTACATGGGAGAATACTCGCAACGTATTTCCTTGGAAGAGAGCTTTGCAACTAACAGACAAGCTCGGAGTGCCGGGCAGTTGACTAAAATTGCCACAGTCATTGTCCCTTGCACCTTCGTTGCTTCAATCTTCTCTATGGGTGGATCATTTGCTGCGGGCGAGGAACAGTTCTACGTCTATTGGGTGGTATCACTCCCGATAACTGTCGCGCTGCTAATATGGGTTGTGCGCACTGAGGTACAGCAATGGTGGAACGGTCCAGGAAAGAGGGCTTGGTTAAGTAGAAGTTGGGTGAAGGCGCCATTTACAAAACCGTGCGATGTCGAACATAGTCAGGCATCCATTGCAAAGCAAGAAAGGAAAGGTATTTAAGGGTTCCATATTGCCTCGTACAAGGGCGGGTGTGCTTTGATCATAATTCAGCTGATGACCAATTCATCGCGCGTAGCGCTCGTTGGCCGTAACATGCCCGTGCTACTTCTCTTCTCGCCTAGATACGATGTCAGATTAAGGTCCAAATACGCCTTCACGAAGGCCAAACTAAGGCGTAACCATCGCTGGACGCTTTCTGTAACAGTCTTCGCATATTTGGAAAACAATTAGTCTGTTACTAAACATCGAATGCATGTCATAAAACGTCCTGCAATTGCACGCAGGTAAATGACAACGAGATCCGCTTCTGGTTGCCTCTTGCTGCAGCATCCGGATGACCTCAGGGCGACAGAAACTGTAGATCGCTATCGTACCTGATCCACACATGAAACAGGTGGAAGCCCCCTAACCAAGTGGCACTTATCACGATTAAGCTTACTATCCGACCACGCTTCATTAACATGAAACCCATTATGTCCACAACATAGGCATTTGGAACATTTGGCTCAACACAGCGTGAATGTACTCAATTCTTGCATGTCTAGACGCTTACTATGTTGATACTAACGCTGAGCAGTAAATGTCGTGTCATAGCGACCTTGCGCACAATTTGGCTACCCCATAATCCCAAACCTACAGACACTGATCCCGGACAACAACCTCGGTACATAGCTGATCATCGCAAGGTGTGGTACACTCAACGCCGGGCGGAACACGTACATATGCACGGGTCTGCTCATTGGTAGTTCGAAAATTCTTTGTGAAGTCTTCTGGTACAGAATTCGCGGCGCGAAAGCCCGCGG
Organism: Shiraia sp. slf14; assembly: GCA_000498155.1. Lineage (NCBI taxonomy): Eukaryota > Fungi > Ascomycota > Dothideomycetes > Pleosporales > Shiraiaceae > Shiraia > Shiraia sp. slf14. The sequence continues at coordinate 7,298 of AXZN01000048.1, forward strand.
GGCAGGTACAGTAGTATTTCGACGTGGACATGCCTGTAGTTGTCACACACGAAGCTGATGAATGACAGTGATTTTCGGCTGGATTGAAAGGATTGCATTGTTGGGGGCAGATGTCCGCCGAATCTCCAGAGCTACTTTGCAGTCCGATTTGATATTCACTAGAATCCGTACAATCCGCCCCATCAATACAGATGTTAGACACAATTGCAGGTGTTGGCAAGGCGCTATAGACTTGTGTGGTCCGAGTTTGTAAATCATCGTTCACTGGAGGGATTATCGTTGCAGTCTTTACCTCCAAATTCGGAAATAGGTTAGAGGTAATTTTCAAGCTGACCCTGGTATTCGAGATAGGAATTCCCGGACCTTGACCGGAAGGTTTTGTCTTTTTCCTAGTTGGCTTCGCTGACTCCGACGGAAGGCCTTTGAGTGGTCTCGCCTTTGTTCCGCATCGCCTTACACATTCAGAATATGATGTGTAACCAGTCTCATACTCCCTGTGACCACCACGCCTATGTATTTTGCATTTCTCTAGGCATGTGGGCTTCTTTCCCTTGCGGGGCCGGTCGCTCTTAAGCCACGATGGCAGATCGTATCCAACGTCGTTCTCCCAATCAGGGTCCCCATCGTAACCTCCAATTGGGCCGCCAGGAGGATTGTTCCACCAAGTATCGGAAGGTCTAGTTGGCGGGCTAAGAGACGATACTGTCGTGAATGATCTGCTGGGCCGTCTTGAGCTGATTAAGGTCGTCCCTGTTCGGCCCATCCTACTAGAAGTGACGGCACCCGTAGCTGTAAAGAGAGCAGTTATAGGCTCTGTACCAGAGCCTGAGGTACCAGTGGAAAGAATCGTTGGACTGTTTGGTGACACCGTGCTGTAGGACTGTCTACCGGTTGTTGGCGGATTTATAGATCTTAATGTCCCCATGCTAGTTGAGAGGGTATGGGCCATGGTAGTTGATGGGCTTGAGGTTATGGTTTCGCATCCTCGATCATCAAGAAAAGAGCTGATGTCGGCTAATATCGTGTTAGCATAAGTCTTTGGCCTTTCCAGTAAATTACCTTCAGGATATTCATGGTAAAGCTCCCCACTAGTATCAATAACCCAGCCTAAGAACCCGCCAGCTACAAAGTCCCTCTCGTTTTTTAATCCTTTCGCGAGTATAAAAGGATAAAGAGGATACTCCACATTGGCTTCAACATCGCCATCATATCCAGTTTCGTTCGGCAAGGCTCCAATCGTTCCAAAGATATTACTAGGGCCACATTGAGCATATAAAGTATATGGTATCAAGCTGGCGATAAGGAGCACCTTAATCATTGCAAAGCCAACGAGAGAACAGCAAGAAGGCAAAGGATAAATCAATATTGTGAAAGAATAGCGTCTTTTAATGTGAAAAGACCTCCAATTTTGGATACATAAGGTCAGTTGAGTATCGCACTTGTATTAAATATCATATATAGTACTGATCTCTGGCTTTGATCTATAGCATACATATCAAGTGAAGCGACACTATCTAAAGCGACTCTCTCCATTTCAAGATACGTTACAGCGTACTTCTTCGGAATGAGCGTTAAGGAGCGTTAGATGTGGACGAAATCGTGTTGGGAAGAATGTGTTGATCCTTAACGAGCGAACATCCTACCTTGCAGTAATCATCTGCAAATGGTTGTATCAGCCGAGTATGTCCAGATAAGCACAATCTGGTACAACGAACTATCGCATTATCGTCTAAATGCAAAACGCTACTGGCCCTTATTAATAAGACGTTCTTAACCACCTAATATAGCAAAACTCATTGCATGTATCGAGTCAATTCGATATCTAGTTCTCACTGTTGAACTCATATAGAAGTGCTTCAAGATCGTTTCCTCTTGGCAGCGGGATGTAATACTACCTTAATGCGACCGAAATACAGCCGGCCTATTTACAACGCACTCTTAGCGGGCCTATGCCTTCGTTGTACTCATTGTAACGTCTAGATCGGCGACAATTTGAACGTGCACAGGGACTTTGCCGATCTCCGCAGACATCTACGGCTATTGGGTGTACCAAACCTTCTTCACTGCCTCCATTCCTTGTGCTCTATCTTTAAGAAGACCTTTTTCCGTTCATTCGTCCCTTCATCTACAGCCAGTATGGTTGATAAGCCTCACATGAGCTGAACCGCCACAGCAAGGCGTCTCCTCACCTTCTCTTGTTGGATTCACGAAATGCTGATGATGGCGTTCATGAGGATATGCCTAGTCCCTCACATAGATACGTCTGGCCCACCTGTCCTCCACTTCGTTAGAAAACAAAGAATCTTCAGGGGAGGAAGTTTCAATTGACAACGCCGCAAATAGATGTTTTCTCCCTTGCTATCATTGATTTCGCTATCGCCTGCTGTCGATCTCTACTTAGAATCCCTAGAAAACCCTGCCAGGCTTGTCTTTCGATTACATTCTCATCGTGCCCATTCCAAATTCCCACTCATATCTTTCAAATATCATCCTTTTTGTTGACTGTGTTTTCTGGCCAGCTTGATCTTGACATTCTCCCCAACTTTAAGTACTCGGTATTACTAAAGCTGAGATGTCCAAGCCTTGAAGACCGAATTGTTCAGTAAATTCGGAACAGAACCTCGCTATACCATCTGAATCGTGTTGAGCATTTTGCTCTACAACTCCTTGAGCAGAGTTTTGCTGCCGTGAGCGGCCGGTAAGTAATTGATCTACAAGGCGTTCCAGCCATGACTTGATTATCAGCCTGCCTGGCTTGATCATGACTCCATTCCGAAAGCTGGGTGTAGGCCAAGCAATATCGGACCGATAGATCAGCGATAGATCGGCACTAGCAAGGACTGTGTGAGGCATCTTTCGCACGTAAGAGATAGCCGACGCTAAATTTGTGTTCTCGGTCACTACCGACGTCCATTTACGTACGAGAGGACACCTCTGTGTTGCTAAAAATTCGCACAAAAAAGGGGATTGAAGCAGGACAGTGCAACCCTTCCCTTCGGTCATGATAACACAGCTAGCATCTAGAAAATATTCTTCCGAATACGGCCTCCATGGTAAAGAGTTCAGCAATCAGAGAACTCAAATAAACAACGCTAATCTATTGTCTTTGAGCTGATTTAGACAATGCTGTATCTGGAAGTTTCCTATATTGGATTTCAGAGGAGTTCATGACCTTAGGCTCCGAAGGCTCGCAAGTAAGAAACAAATAAATTATATGATTTTCGTGGCCGCCTCGTGGCTCGTGTGATAAGGGTAGTCAAGATCTCAAATAGGAAGTGACCTTAGCATCCGATGGTAAATTCTAGTCAACTCTTGCAAATACTAGGTAACACGATGCAACGTTTAAGCGAGCCTATTCATCAGCGGTAAAATCTTTCAGAATTCATAGAGCAGGATGTAAGTAGAGATTGGAATGCTGCTGGATGTGACCTTTTGCAATATAGGGCAAATGTTACATGCCGAGTGTTCGCTTCGAAGAAAACAGGTCTCTTAGTGGAACACTCGGCATCGGTCGATGATGCCTGACTAGCATCTTGCCATGCGCGTCAATTGAGGTGATCTTTGCAAGACGAGGCCCTCAGAGAATCTCAGGCTGGCATGTAACTGGCATACACTTCCACTACAATTACATTCTTATCTTACTATTCTGTGCTTGGGATATACGCATGAGATACCAAAGCGTTCAATAATGGTTTACTCCTGCATTCCTCCTTGGTCGTGTAAGATCACTTAACACTTTTGGCCTTAAAACAAGAAACGGATGGGCCTCAAAGAAGCTTCTACGCACGAAGAAAATAAATCAACAACTCATAGGACCCACTCATCATGTTTTTCTCCAAGTTAATATGGCAGGTAATCGCCAGCCAGTATCTTATCTCTCCATCACAGTCTTTCACGCCGTTACCGGCTCGCGACACCCCACCAAAGCTCACTGAGAGCGCTGATGTATTTTCACGAAGAGCTATTGCAGGTGTCGACGCGGGTCGAGTCTTCGCGTTGCAGCTTTCAAACCCAGCGTGGGGGCCCACCTGCTCGTGCCATCGTTGTACTCCAACTCAATACGTTGGTTTAAATGGCTATAGCACCGATAACTCGGGGTCCGCGCTTCTGTGGGTTGTCGTCGACGGGGGCCTCTATCCTGCCTCCTTGAACGGCACGGTACCTTATATTGGCTCCAGGGTCATACCCTCACTACCAGATGCGGAGGAGAACCCATCCTTTCGAATTGAAATGAATGGGGACCGATTTTCGTGGAGTACAAATAACGAGCCTATCTTCATCTGCCAGTATAGGTCAACTGGACTGATCGTAGGCTATCGCGAAAATGAGAAGCCGAGCGACTGTTACCCAACCTATTTGATCACAATCTCGTACGACAAAGTTATCCGGGGAATCGGGGGAAGTGATGGACAATGCAGTGCCACAAGCGGTAACAGTGGATCTACAAGCGCTAGTGCAACTACGCCTATGCATTCGGCTACGACTTGTCCTACAGTCCACTATACTGTAACTGTTACAACCGGTTGTACTCGATCTACCGAAACCACTTTATCTAGTAGAATGACTGGTGTCGGCTCTATCTCTCTCACCGCTCCTAATACAGGCGCTACAACTACCGCGGCGAGTACTGAAATTACCAGCAGCACCTCATCCCTTCAAACAGCCATCACTTTGCTGGATAATTCAGCCTCACCGAGCTTTATTTCGACGACTATCGCATCCGGGGCATCAGATACAAGTGGAATCAGCCAGGCGACTCAAACATTGAATAGTTTTACTAGCGCAGTGCAACCTTCTGGTGATAACACAAAAACTGGAACTACAGCTACGGCGGATACATCAACTGCAACAACTCTCTTATCGCCTTCATCGAATATCGCCCAGTCAACGTCAGATCGTACAAGCACCAATTCTCGATCAAACACAGGTTCTGCAACATCTATTTCTAGCACCAGTACCGCATGTCCCACTGTGCCATGTGCTGGCGTGCAACTATCGGATCCCGCCCAGGCCTTAGTCAATGCAATTGATGATATTACGCAGAAATATGAACAACTTCGGAATGCAGTTACGCCTCTTGATGCAACCCTTATCGGGCTTGCAGCTGTACCCAAAATCATTCAGGGTTTTCAAGAGATAGTCTCATCTCTGATTGCAACAACGGCTACTTTCGAATCTTTGCAGCAATTCAGTACGAAATGCGATGAGCAAGCTATCGCTGCGGCGCTCACGCGGCTCGTACAGGTATGTTACAGATTGACACCTTGATCAATCATTTTGTTTACAATATGGCAGGCAAACAAGACACTTCTTGGAATCTTGATCACAAAAGCGGGTCTTATTTCCACGATACCAAGCGCAGGTCCACCGTTGGCTGCCGTTTTAAGAACCCTAGAGGGCATTATCGACCGCTTTGCCAATGGAATCATTTCTTTGATTCCCGACGAGGCACAATGTGTCCAATCGATCATCAAGGACTTGCTGGAACTCCTCGAGCAGGTGCTGCAATTATTTGGAACTCTCCCATCACAAACTAATTCCATACCACCCACCTCTCTCGCAGCTGTTTCCAGCTTTAGCTCTACTACAAATCCCTCTTCATCTGTAATACCCACGACATTGCCTCTTTCCTCTGCCGCAACTGTTTCTGCTTCTAGCGGTACCACAGCTTCTACCTCTGTCATACTACCCACTACAGTACCAAGCTCCCCTACCACAGCTTCTTCATTATCAAACCCCACTGTGTCTCCCACAACTCCTGTATCATCTGTTTCGCCATCGCTCTCTTCTATTGCAACTTCTGCTTCCAGTACGACTGCGTCTTCCGCTCAATCTGCCATCAATAGTATCGCAACTTCGGTGTCTTCGTCGCAGACAGCCCCATCCACTGGCTCTCAAACTGGCTCGTCTCTGACGCAAAGCGGCTCGACGACTTCTAGCAGTGCCACCTCTTCTCCTAGTTGCGATGGTCCGGATCCTAAATGCGCCGCAACCACTGTCGTCTCATCTGCACAGTCAGTAATTGATCTGATTAACAACATCACAGCCATCGCCGAGGGACTCATTCAAACTGCCAATTCGATTACACTTATAAATGTCGTGGCAACTGCCGCAGTAAGTTATCATGCGACAAACAGGACCAACGCTGACCTCTACTAGAAAATTGCATCTGACTTCACCCAAGTGATTACTAGTCTTACACAAGCGGCGGCTACTATTCGAAACATCAATCCTTTTGATGCAGGTTGCGACGCTGATGCCATAGCCTTAGCTCTTGTCAAAGTAAAACAGCGAACCCTTCCTCCCTCTAAAATTTCACTAACATCTCTAGTTCGTCCAAACACTACAGGCCCTTCTTAATGCTATTATTGGAAAAGCTGGACTGATCAACAGTATACCTTTAGCTGGACCGCCGGTAGCGCAGGCCTTGAGACTTGTTTCGGGCGCTTTTGACGTTAGTTATCACTACTCTATATGTAAACCTGTACTGACTGTCAATGCTAGACCACAGCCGGACTTTTCATTGGCTTAATTCCCAGTAGATCCTGCTATATACGGGAACAGGTTGCAGCTCTGCAGGCTACATTTGCGAACGCCATCAAAGCGTTTTCCTAATGTAGTTGCTGCCATTCGCCGAGAGTCAAAGTTGGATTGATGTGTCTGATTGAGCCAGGACTAGGCGATTCTGGATGTACGAATTTCCTACGGGTGTATGCCACGTTAAACAAAGATCAAATTCTCCAATCGGGTGATTATGGTGGAAAATGCTCCCTCCTTTCCGTAACGATCCTAATTAAAGTTGATTTATCATGTGCGTGGTGTCCATGCAAACTTTCTCTCGATGATTGAGACGTAGGATAAATTGACCATATTGATTGATGCTACAGTGTAGGTTTGCCGCTTGCTACCTCGGCGACGCTTCCACGACACATATGCGATTCCTCTTTTCACCAGGAAGCGAATCCCGGCTTTCTTAGGTACCAGTACCTACTTATGAACTACCTTCGCCTACCAACTTGCTTCAACTGGCGTTACCCCAATCGTGAACGACCACACACCCTGAGCATCCACAGCGTGCACGATAACTCTCCTTGGTACATCCTTTCTAATTGTTGTTGTAGCGACTGAAGTGGATGTTCCCTATTTATCGTATTAATCGCTGCTTTATATCACCACATTGTATCGAAACATACCTGCACGCGCGCGCCTCTTACATTGACGTAAGGATTCAGAAGTTCGTCCGTTCCTGTGGGGTATTGCACGATGATTGAGTAGGCTGCAGCCCTCGAAACCGCAGTCCAAGAGACTGCGAATTCACCCTCGTCGTTAGCACGACGAAGCGAAACACCAGAAACGGTAGCAGGCCGCGATACGCCACCGACTGAGCGGATTTGGCCTGTCGTGTATCGGTAATTGGCCGGCATACAGGTGCTCGTTGATGTTGTATAAAAGCGCCATGAAACGGGCGCAGCGCCGTTCTTGCACACATTTGCAAATTCATGAACTGCGGTAAAAGCAGAACTACCAGGAAGTCGGGTAATGTAATTAGTTCCAACATCGGGGTAAAACGAGTCGCTGGCTCCGAAATCATTTGCAGTGCGCAATGGCTTATGTTCAGCTCGAGAACCATCGCCATAAGTCGCCTCAAAAGCCCATTGTACGCCAACGTAACGATCTTTGTCGAAGCTCAATTGGGCTGTACAGCCACCGAGGTCGAAAGCCTTGAAATTGCCAACGGGAGCAGGAGCGTGGGAACAGTCGTATCGCCAGGTTGTTGAGGGAGATTGCCTCTTGTCATTGGCAGCTGGGATTGCAACAACAGTTGCGGCGAAGAGTGTTGTGAGAGAAAGCTTCATGGTGGAGTTGGGTCAAAATGATTCAGCGGTTCGGCTTGGGAAAGACGGATGCAAATGCTTTTAAATACCATTCTCGTTCATCGCTATACTTCCGCTATTTGGCTGGGTGCATGGTATACATGTCGCCAATATCTTGGTTCGAAGAATTGGGGTTAAACCTGAACTCAGTAATAAACGACTTGGAGATGCCAAGGTTACACGACCAAATCGCACGCCGTCACTAAGATATTCCAAGACGAAGATGGACGAGATGATCGTGTGAATTGAGTCTAAGCGTGGTGTTGGACCAAAAGCAGAACGGAGCGGACTGGCTTGGCGAGGATCATCGACGGAATACGGGGCCTCGAGTTGTATTAGCGGATCTTGAGGCTCTGGGCGTTCAGCCGCCGGGAACCGGAGTGCCTCAAAGCTTGCGGACCGGGGCTCCCGCTGCGGCCCGTCACGTTTGTAACTCTTTGAGCACTGCGTTCGAACTACACTTCAACATGGTGTTATACATTTCTCTTCTACTTAGGCAATCATTCCCGCCCCTTCTAACCTTCTCGTTTGCCAAAAGTTCGCCGATGTAATACATTCTTCGAAAGGAGACCAACTCCATCATAGTAAGAAGCACACAAATCCATGATAGCTTCATCAGTAAATCAAATCGTAAGTCGCTCAAACGCCAGACCCTAATAAATACACGAAATCCTTCTCCGACCAACGTGCGCCCACGTATGAATGGCTCCTCTGCTGGGGCTGATCACGGGCAGCCAAACTCAAGGTTTATCGCCGCGACGGTTCCATGTGCGTGCTCAACATTGCTTTCCTCAATTTTATGTCCTTTGTATCAATGGTAAAATGATCCTGTATTCAAATTAATAAATGTTCCTACACATAAGTACTAAAGCAACTGACTTGGGATCGACACGCTAAGCACCATAAGAGCGACTTTGATTGCTCGCATCCAGACACTAAGTTGCTTGTAACAGCCCAAGAGGAGCAAGCCCACTACCAGACTCCATATGCAGATGAGTAGTATCTGGCTGGGGTTGCAAATGTTCCGGAATGAGGTCGCGATTTCAAATTCCATCTTGAACACTGAAGGCCGTACTGCTGGCTGTTTATAGGTGACTAACTCAAAGGATTTAGGTGATTAAAGACTGTTGTATAAAGGTTGATTACATGCAGCTCAACTTGGCTTTATCTACTTGACAGATAGAGGGTCTGCAACGGCACGAACCTCGCTCATGTGACATAATCACTCGCCTTCCATAGCTTGTAGTCACACAATAGACAAAAGTCGAATAGCGGCGCAGGTTGCGGCTTAGCAGCAAGGAATAACCGCTGCTGCTATTTTTGCGCGATTGGCCAGGGTTGCGCAATGGCCGGGATTTGGTCGGGCATCGGTCAGCATCTGCATCTCACCCACCCACCCTCCCCGCCCCCAAAATTGCTCGGCCTTGAGCCTTCATTCACATTAGTGTAGCTGTGCACTATTTTTCGCAATCTAGAGTGGTCGTTTTAGTTGTCGCATACCTTGCCCAAGTGGGTCGCCTTGTGCCATGGGAACTGCCGCCGGGGGGCTGGTTGCTGCACCTCGAACCGAAATACAGGTGATTCATTGATTCGCGCAGATGATGCCTGTTACTCGAGGCTGACTGCTTACATAGTGGAGTATGTAACTAGGCTTTTCAATGCCACCATTTACAAGCATGCTTAATCTATTGAGTACAAGGTATCATTCCCGCACGAACTCTCGGGAATGGCATCTGCGGCGCTCTCACCGGATCGCTTGCATTTCAACCTCCCCATCTCACGTTATTCAGATAAGTCGTCATTTTGAACTTTGCATCTTCCAACAAACTTCACACTCTCACGCGAATCAAGATGGATCTCAGCAAACTCGATCCGGAAATGCTCATGCACATACCAGTGCACCCTCCTCCACCAGGAGTGACTTCAAATTTCATCGATCCTCAATCGCGAGCATATCAGACGCGCATTTCCATTGGCGTGATGCTGGCTTTGATGGTCCCGCCTCTGTTCCTTCGATTGTACACGCGATTACGCGTTACAAAAACTTTTGGAATCGATGATTGTATGTCTTCCCAGCCAGATATGAATATTCATTACTTACTATGTTAGATCTTTGCATCGTCTCTGCGGTTAGAAGCATTCTCTGTTAACTTTTTGGTTACTTTTGCTAATGCGACACACATCAGGCGACCGTCATCGCTTATTGTGGTCTTCTACTATGGAGTTAGTACCCCTCAGTTGTGGCCTCGAGAGACAATCAGCTCACTTCGCTAGTGCTCGAGTATCCTTTGGGTATCCACGAATGGGATGTTCCTATCGGACGATTGACTATTGGCTATGTCAAAGTGAGTATTACTCGTATGTTTGGAACTCATTCTGATGAAGCGCAGGCAAATATGGCGTCTCTTGTTGTCTACGCGATAGCGGCCACTTTTGTGAAGACGACACTGTTGATGTTATATCTTCGAATCTTCCGCCCCAGCTTGAGGGCAAACGTCATGATATGGATGGGGATCGTGTTCATTGTTTTATTCTATCTCGCCTGCGCGATTGCGTATATCATACTTTTCGTGCCACGGCCTGGCGGAAACCCAGCATGGGGTGTAATGACCAAGCACACCACCGATGTCATCCTCCAGATCGCCTCCACTCAAGGGGTAGTCGGTTGCTTGCAAGATATATACATCTTAACCATTCCCATCCATTTGGTGGTCGGACTTCGACTTCCCCTAGGAAGGAAAATCGGCGTGATCGCTATATTCCTCACAGGTCTCTTGTATGTTTCACTTCATCTCCAAGGATCTTTACTGATTAGTTCAAGGGCAAGCATTTGCTCGATTATCAGCGCAGCCCTTCGATTCATCGAACTTTCAAAAGAAGTTCCGGACTCGTTATGGGAATCAATTCCTGTCTACACACTCAGGTACGTGGTCTCCAGCCCGACGCTTTACTTTGGCGATTTAATTGACGTATAACAGCATCGTTGAGCTCAATGTTGGTATCATATGTAGCTGTCTTCCCGTCATTGTTGTCCTATTCAAAGACTTCGCCAAGAGCCCTCACATTATGTCTCTGAAGCGCTATTTGCGAAGCCGTTATGCGAGCGGTCGCAGCGGGCGCAGCGACGATCCTGAAATCGAACAAAAAGCGCTGGATAAGCTCCCTGAAGTACCAAAAGGAACGCTCAGTGGACTCAAGACTTTTGTTCGCAAATTCAATCGGACTCAAAGGGTGGATTCTACACAAATGGCAAACTTTAGCGAGCTTGAATCTAGGGACGATTCGTATCACGAGGTTCTAAAGGCCAATCGCTAGCCTTTCAAAGCGTATTGATGTGTTCATGTATGAAACGGTAGTGATTTAAAGGTTTTCACGCTTAGACAAACCCACGCATGGTATGGAGTTACACGCTTCTTCTACTTTGCAATATATTGAGCCATTAGGCTACCAAATCAATCCAATTGCCATTTCCTCACCTGGCCAAGATCATGATCACTTTATCCTAGTTATACGAAAACAATGATTCATTATCTCAAAATGCAAAGCATGGTAAACGCTATGACAACAGCGCAAGTACTCGATTACAAGCGTGCTACTATGAAACACAGTTCATTACCGATTGTAGGAAGACGTTTGGAAGTTCAGCCACGGCGGCTTATGTGCCACAAACTGCTATGGTCATGTATTACTTAATGTCTTCGTAGATTTTGTATTGCGCAGGGCACGTCCTAGCCCTGCATCGGGGTACACACAAAGGATTGTGGATCCTTGCGTTACCCCGTTCCCATTCTCGCCCGTGCATGAGATCCACAGGGTCGGCCTTGAGGTGGCGCTGTCTACCTGCATATCATTTTCTCCTTGGGTAGTTGCTGCGCCGCCTTATTTCGATGTCATTATTTCTGCCCATCCTTTTTGGGCATCCCTGACCATTTTCCCATGTCTGCCCCGTCTCCTACTTCTTTTCCCAATACCTTCAAAATCTACGGACAGCTTTTCGCGATTCCTTTCTTGCGTGAAGGGCCTTGACCACGGCTTCTTATTGTTGAGAAATTCAGGTGCAATGTCGAACGAAAAAAACCAAGGACTAGAATTCTGCACCGTTCGTCAGGATTCGACGGAATCTAGTCAAACCGCCATTGCTGTACGGGTAGACTCACAGGACTCAGATCAACAGGACTCCACGAACAAGGCAATTATACGAGATCAATGGAGACTTGCCCTCATCACCCTTTCGCTCGCCCTTGGCACCTTCCTTGTCGCCTTAGACACCATGATCGTGGGCATCGCTGTGCCGAGCATCACATCAGAGTTCAAGTCTTTGGATAACATCGCATGGTACGGCAGTGCATATTTATTAACAACAACTGCTTTGCAACCGTCTTTTGGAAAGCTGTATACAACCTACAATGCCAAAACAATCTACCTTTTCTGTGTCGCACTCTTTGAAGGTAGTTCAAAACAGCCAATCTCAATTGAGCGTTCCTAGTTCTTACAAATCGCAGGAGGCTCAGTTGCCTGCGCAGCGGCGAAATCGTCACCTGTTTTTATTTTTGGCCGAGCTCTTGCTGGCTGTGGTGCAGCTGGCCTTTTTCAAGGCGCGCTCAACATCATCACCGCCACGGTGCCGTTAGCGAAGCGACCTCTCTATCTATCGGCTGTTATTAGTGTATTTGGCATCAGCATCTGCGTTGGTCCGGTATTAGGCGGTGCATTCACCCAGCGGGTTAGTTGGAGGTGGTGTTTCTGGATGTATGCTTGCAGTGCCTACTCAGCCCGCATTCGCTAACCACCACAGTAATCTGCCTATTGGGTTCGTGACGTTCGTTCTCATCCTCATATTTCTCAAGATTGAGAATACTCGCAAGCCGATGGCGATTAAGACTCAACTCAAGAAACTCGATCCTATAGGCGCTATTATGCTTCTGGCATCCGTGTGCTGCCTCCTCCTTGCGCTTCAGTGGGGAGGGCACGCGCACGCCTGGAGATCAGCGACTATAATTGGGTTGTTCATTGGATTCGGTCTACTGTTCATCCTATTCGGAATGATTCAATGGAAAATGGGTGAAGACGCCACGATACCTTTCCGAGTTTTGAAGCAACGATCCATCCTCTACGCGTCGGCATTCTTATTTTTCATAGCCATGTCTAACTATGTTGTAAGTCAAGAAAGAAGGACTACAGCAACCACCATCCCTGACACTCTCGCAGTATGGCTATTACATTCCAATTTACTTCCAGTCTATCAAGGGTTCGTCAGCAACGAAGAGCGGCCTGGAATTCATGGCTTTGGCCCTTCCTCAGATTGTTTTTGTGATCCTTTCTGGTGCCGTTGTTACAAACTGGGGATATTACGTAAGTTAATTTGACTTTGGACGGGTTCAGCTGACAAGTCAAAGGTACCTTACATGATTGTAGGGTCGGCTGTATGCGCTGTCGGAGCAGGTCTTCTAACCGCGATCGACATTACTTCTCCGACTATTGAGTGGGCTGCTTTTATGGTAGTGACCGGTATTGGCACAGGAATATGCGTAAATCTGCCATATACTGCTGTGCAGGTTGTGCTTGAGTAAGTTGCTATGTTGATCTTTGGCAAACCTTAGACTGACACCCACACAGTGAAAAGGATGTACCTACTGGGAATGGTAAGGCCATGTATTACATTGCGTTCATCACTAAACTAATCGGCTTTTGCAGCTATTGCGCAGTTCTCTTTTCAACTTGGAGCGTAAGATTCTTGCACTCTCATTCTTACATTCTAAGCTTACTTTATCACAGAGCAATCAGTCTTTCAATCGGCCAGACACTATTTTTGAATAAGCTGACCTCGGAAGTCGCCCAGAAAACCCCATTGAATCCCATGGCCGTCATAGCAGCTGGAGCATACGATTTACCTCGTTTCGCCGGCACGCCTGAGGTTTTACGTCTTCTTAGGGAAGCATATGCGTCGTCAGTAAAAGATACATTGATATACGCGCTTGCTTCAGTATGCGTCGCATTTCTGTGTACTTTGCGAATCGAACATCTTAGTGTCAAGAAAACAGCGAAACAGAGGGAAGAAAGCGACGATAGGATCCAGAGTGAGGAAAAAGACAAGATTCATGCTACAGTCCAGCCAGTATGATTCAATTGTTGCAGTATCATCAAAGAGCTACGAGCTATCATATGGGGAGTTTTCGTATTTGTGTTGTGGTGCTGGTCTAAATATAGCGATGAAATAATCGACGCGCATCCAAATCTTGCTTTCAGTTCATTCAAACTATAAACTGTGCTCATCGTTCAGTCTTCATGTCAAACCCATTTCAAGTTGCATACTTTCAAATTCTCTCGTGTGACTATCTGCACAACTATTTCCCAAACCGAGAGTAGTGCGATTGTCGGTAAGAGTGGCGCGTCCATCCAAGGTAGCGACGTCAGAATCAACAAAGAATATCCGTGCTTATTTTCTCGGTCTGAAACTAGAGATCGTTCGATGCGGAGGTCAGCATCGGAAGGCACAGGTCTGACCACCAAGTAAAACAGGCATCAGGCGAGGCGGTACCCGTTCGGAATTGTACTTCGTACGCGGCTCCCTCCGCCGTACAAGGCGTTCACAACGGGACGCCTGAAGCATTAACTCAAATTGTGGTGGCGACCGTTGACCCGCACGCCATCCGTCTGTGGGATCCTTCCGAAGGGCGTTGTGGTCATTTGCGTGGTTCGGGGTTCTCTGGGAACAGGGGTAACAGGTTGGGCGCTTAAAAGTAACACATAATTATCCTATTGGCCAAACAACAGCCTTGGACAAGAAAAAGAAATTCGGCCTTGGATCGGGGCGACACCAAGCTGTTTCTTGCACAACTACGGAGTATCATATTACCAATTACTGAGAGCTATTTTGGACAGTGCTATCGGAGGTGCGGAGCATCAGACCTCGATCGACCAGAGATTGACGTGGACAGCGGGTATCACGCTGGCGCAAGTAAGCTGCCTTGCAAATAAGCCACACCTAAGCCCAGGTTAGCGAGTGACCTGGGCACGAGCCTCTCTGTGGAGAAAAGGATCGTGCACTACACTATACTTACTATACGATCAATGTGTAGCTGTGCGTCTGCCTACAAATTGAGCGGGGACTACTAAATTCAGCATCGCAGATGGCGGCGATTGGATACATAGCCACATATTGACTACCTGATTCAAAAATAACCAAACATATCGCGAGCTCCGTCACGTAGAGCCAGCTGAAAAACGATCTCCCAGCTACCTCCGGAACTAAGGCTTACATCA
This sequence comes from Shiraia sp. slf14, assembly GCA_000498155.1. Taxonomy (NCBI): domain Eukaryota; kingdom Fungi; phylum Ascomycota; class Dothideomycetes; order Pleosporales; family Shiraiaceae; genus Shiraia; species Shiraia sp. slf14. Next base: position 22,435 of record AXZN01000048.1, read on the forward strand.
TGGATACACATCGTTTCGGAAATATGTAGGCATTCAGCATAGTAGCAGGTCGACAATGCCTGCGTATCATCATTGCTAGGGCAGGGTCAGCAACCTTTTGTCTGAGGCACAGTATGGCAGTGTTAGACAGTACGGGCTCTACCCTCGGGAATGCTAAGATAGCAAATTGGTGGAGGGGGCCAAGTTAGGCCTCCTTCTCTTTCGAATACTACTTTGGTCTTAACGATGTTGGAGTTGCCAGTGAGCCCTTACATACCTAAAAGGATAGATAAATGCTTTAGTGTCAGCTGAGGACCCATGAATCGAGCAAGACTTACTCAAAATTAATTTGCCTTCTCATTGTTTTTTCTTCTTCCCAAAATTCTATCACTATGGCTTCTCCACATGCTATCCTGAAGATTTCTGATTTCACGATCGACCTTCTCGCATCAAACACAACCTCAGAAATTGAGCCTCAAATCTCATACAATGAAGCAAAGAGCCAATCTCGTGGCATGCTCTTTGCAGCTCTCGCCATTATCTCAGCTTGGCTGTTATGGCGAGTATGGACCTTCACAATTTCACCACGACTATATCCTCATAGACCCAAGGCTTATCCTTATTGGGTACCATGTAAGTTTGAACAATGTATCATATTGAGTCAACATCATTAAGTGATTGCATAGGGCTAGGACACTCGCTGCGATTCGTCTTCAATGCCGACAGCATCCTAGATGAAGCTAGGTAAGTGTCGTCGCTGCGATATAGTCGCTCAACCTAACGCTATGCAAAGGAATTATTTTGGCAATACCAGAAAGCCGTTTATATTCGTTCTTGGTGGACAGAATGTTAATATGATAACTTCAGCAAAGGATACCACTGCTGTCTTCAAATTGCCAGAGAAGCTCGTCTTCGACACATATATTCAAGACATGATGCTGCGTTTTGGCATCTCCAAGCATGGAGTGGATACAACCTGGCATTCCCCTGAAGGTTTCTCAAACCAGAGTTCTCGCAACCGAACATTGTTCAAGATTCTTGAATCCACAATGAAGAAGCAGCTGAATCCTGGAAACGACATGCTGAAACTTCAGCACGAACTACTCAGCAAAGTCAATCAGCAATTGACATGGGAACTTATACCGAACTCCAACTTACAAGGAGCCGACCCCTCCGAAAAGGTCGTCTCACTTCTCGAATGGACGCGAAAATGCCTCTTGAAAAGCGTCACCATGGCATTCTACGGAGAAGCAATCTTCAAAATCGAGCCTGATTTCCTCGACATCTTTTCCAATTTCGACGACAATGGCTGGAAACTACCATACCAAGTACCAGCTGCATTCGCCAAAGACATGATATCACCCAAGGAAGCCGCACAAAGGGCGTTCCGAAAATACTTTGACCTACCTACCAGCGAGCGCGCAGACGCGTGTGGAATGGTGCACTCGATAGAAGCTGAAATGCGCAAAGCCGGCATAAAATCAGACGACATCAGTACATTCCTCCTGATGGTCTACTGGGGGCGAGTTCCCTCAATCACTGCAAATTTATATGAACCTTTTACTAACCACTCACAGAATCAACACCAACGCCTGGAAAGCCGCGTTCTGGATGGTCGCATCCATCGTATCCAATCCCATTCTCAAAATCTCAATCGAGCAAGAGATATTCCCATACACACAGGCAAACCCTCCGCTCAGCCCAGCACAACTTCAAGAAAAGCTGGATAAATGCCCACTTCTTACCGCCACATATAACGAAACACTGCGGCTGTTCACATCATCGACCGCAGCGCGCGATGTCACGACTGATTGTGTAATTGGAGGCGTTACATTAGAAAAGGGCAGTCGCGTGATTATTCCGTACCGCCAGATGTTGCTCGATCCAGAGGTCTTCGGGATGGATGCGAACAAATTCAATCCCGCGCGATTCTTGCTAAATCCTTCACTCGCAAAGCATCCTAGTTTCAGGCCGTATGGCGGAGGACTGGCTTACTGTCCAGGGCGCTTCATTGCGCAGACGGAAATCACGTACTTTAGCGCTATGTTGTTGAGCAAGTTTGATGTGAAGCAGTTTGATCAGAGCAGGCCATTGCCGAGGATAAATACTAAGAAGCCTTGCTCTGGAGTGGTGCAGGTTGCAGCTGGGGAAGATGTAGTTTTGAGTGTACGAGAGAGAAGGTGTTAGATGTTTATGGGTTGGGCATAGGAAGAGATTGTATTATTTTAGATTGTTTTTCGATATCTTAGGCTTCATGGTCATTGTATGAATATCATGTTTTACCAAAATCTTCATATTGCCCTGAATTGCATCCCATCATAAAATTTTGTTGTAGCCGTATCAATACTATTTCCTGTAATCTCAGTTGCATCCATTGTGGCTACTTCACATGTTCACATGCCAATTGTGCCCTCTTCTGGCGTGATTTTGTCTTCCGATCACCAGGCGGCCTTGAAACACCATCATTCCATATCGCAACCCTCACCGGCAGCCAAAAATACATCGTCTCCACCATTTAATTTTGCATAGAAGGTATGTTATACACCGTAGTGCAGTCTGCCTCGGATCGTGGTTGGGGGCCAAAGAGAAACCCTGGGCTAGACCACCGGCCGGCGCAACGTTCCCTGGTTTGTTATTTTTGGCCCCCAAGTAGTTATAATCGGGGATGTACACAGTAAGAAAACCACCGCCACACCCACACTGTGGGGATTCTCTACCGGTACATGCTAACCCAAAATCTTCCGTGGTAATACCCGAGAGATCTAGGATCCGATTCAGCTGCCCCTGCGCGGGCGGTGCTTGCATCACGCTGTGGAGTTACCTGGGTAAGCTTCGATTTGTTTGCAGCTTCGCGCAACTCCGATGGCTATGAATAGGTTGCTTGGAATTGTACTTCCCAGGGCACAAGCGCACGCTTTTTCGTAGGGTGGTGATAATCGCACGTCTTACTAGATTTCGTTGTTTCCAAGATTCTGAAAGTCCAGTTTTCATTGTTCAATCTTCAAGAATGTTTCCTTTAGTCAAGGCCATAATCTTTTGCATTTCAATTCCTGTCATATTTGCAATTATACACATCCATCGCACGTACAGAGCGCGTAAATGGATTCGCACACAACTCAAGGCAGGCCTGGTAAGTTATTGCATACCCATAGTATTGCCAACTTACTAATTGCGTGGCAGCCTATGCCAAAGCATCATGCATTACTGGGCCATCTTCCCGTCGTCCATGAAGCTATGAGCAATTTGCCAGATAATTGCGCAGTCGACGTCGCAATGGCGAATATCTCAAAAGATTTTCCCAACGGCATTTTCTATCTTGATTTTGCACCATTTGATAAGCCCAACATCATTGTTACTTCGCCAGATGGTGCTAGCCAGATTCAAAAGCTTACACAGCTGAACAAACCGGACTATGTCGCTGGTGTTGTTGATAGAATCTGTGGCGGGCGAAACTTGTTCACGATGTCTGGGCAAATGGGGAAGCTGTGGAGAAATATCTTCCACCGAGGTTTCAGTACGGCGTACATGCAAACGTTGGCACCGGTCATTGCGAGAGAATGCGAGGTCTTGTACAAGATTCTTGATAATCAGGCCAACACCGGACAAGTTGTGCAAATTTTGGAGCCAGTGACAAAGCTGGCAATCGATGTCATTGCTTCGATTGGACTGTGGGTCTCAATTCTTTTTATTACAAGAGCACCTCAAGGCCAGAACTAACTCTTCATACAGTGATAGCCGTCTAGGATACCAAGAAAAAGATGGCGTCCTCTCATCAACCATGATGTCTCAACTCCGCTGGGCCGGCTTCGCAGCAAGCATGAACCCGTGGAACCTGCTCAACCCCATCCGCCCGCTCATCCTCTGGTACAACAAGCATCAAATCCACAAAACCATCGGCGCCGAAATCGACACCCGCTACGTCGAACTCGGCCTGCAAAAAGGCAACGGCTCCCTCCACGCCCGATCCGCCATCTCCCTCGCGCTCCAAGACCACGCCACCACGCAATCCACCACCGACCCAACCGCAAAAGTCAACCCCGCCTACAAGTCCTCCATGGTCTCTCAAATCATGCTCTTCCTCATGGCCGGCCAAGACACAACCAGCGCCACCATAACCTTCTGCCTGCGCGAAGTCTTCAACAAGCGGTCCACCCTCTCCCGCCTGCGCGACGAACACACGCGCGTATTCGGCTCTGACTGCTCACCAAGCCATGTAACCAGCCTATTGGAAAAAGACCCAGACCTCCTCAACGCTCTCCCCTACACCCTCGCCATCATAAAAGAAACCCTGCGCCTCCACCCCCCAGCATCCGCCCTGCGTCGCGGCGAAGCAGGCGTGTCGCTCGTAGACAGTGCGGGGCAGCACTTCCCGACCGAGGGGTGTAATATATGGGTAGTCCACGCGGCGATGCATCGAAATGCGCGGTACTTTGTGGAGCCGGATGAGTTTATTCCAGAGCGGTGGCTGGTGGAGGCGGGGGATCGGTTGTTTCCGGTGAATGGGGCGTGGAGGCCGTTTGAGACGGGGCAGAGGAGTTGTTTGGGGAGGGCGTTGGCGGTGGTGACGATTAAGATTGCGGTGGTGATGGTGGTGAGGAGTTTTGAGTTTGGGGAGGCGTATGAGGAGGGGAAGGAGGAGGGGAAGAGTGGGATTGAGGGGATGAATTTTGGGGAGGCGTATCCGGTTTATGGGATTGGGTTGGCGGTTGTGCCGAACGGTGGGTATCCTTGTAGGATTGAGAGAGTTGATGGTTTGGAGAAGGAGTAGTTGGTGGTTTGGATGATGTATAACTTATCCTTCCATAGCTGTATTATTGAATCATGAACACTGTTGCAAGGTACATCATTCATTTCTTTTGCTCGTATTCTAGTTGAGTACTGATTCTATCGTCGAATGTGAGGCTGCTTTGCGGTATGTAGTTCAAGGAAAGAGGAACATCTTCACAAATGTAACTTGAACTTTGTATATTATGTCCTACTCATATTACCCAGTCAAGCAATCGCCATGATTTTAGACGCTCATACTATGGACTTTTTTTTAGAGAAGTTTGACCTTACAAGGGTATTGATCCTTTGGATGGGCACCACCTCGTTCAATTGGATAAGCCCTATCACCATCAACAGTGTTCATACCTGGCTTAGATAGACCGATACGTTCCAGAAAGCCTTTCGGTTTCATCGCATCCCATTCCTCATAAGCGGGTTTGATGCTGAAGGTTCTTGCTGTCATCACAAGTGTGAGGCGTAGTTCCAAAAGGGCTAAAGTTTGACCGATGCAATTCCTTGGTCCAACTTCAAAGGCACGCCAAGCACCGTATGGTGGATGCATTGGGTCACCCGGCTCTGTCAACCATCTCTCAGGAACAAACTCGCGAGAACGTGGCCATACGCGGGCATTATCATGAACCGCTGAGTGCATGATGGAGATGTGAATGCCTTCGGTAGGATATTCAGTGCCATGTCGGTCGGTCAAAGTGCGTCCTGGTACACCATCACGCACAGCGCCTGAAGGTGCATATAAGCGCATTGTCTCTTTGATGACTGCGAGCGTGTAGGGAAGCTGGTTGATTAATGACGAATTTTCGCGAAGACGGGCACTGGCTTCCTCTGGATTAGGCCCGAAAACACTGGTGTGCTCCTCTTGGACTCGACGGAGCACTTCGGGATATTTGGCGAGCATGTGCATTGAATAGACCAGCATTCCAGTAGTCGTGTCATGGCCAGCGAAGAGGAAAAGGCGGATCTGATATTGCGCATAAGCTGCAAAGTGTTGGTCGAGTTCAGCTTTGTCAAGACCTTTGTTGTCGAGCTTGTTCAAGTACGATTCCAATGCAAGTGAGATGGCCGACTTGGAACGCTTTTGCGTGCCATTGGACTGTTCAGTCTTGTATTCTACCCACCTCTTCGTCATGGCATTCTGGATATACTTGTTCATTATGTTACCATAGTACTTCATGATAAGTGGCCTAGTTGGATTATGACGAATGAGGAAGTTGCCAAAAGAAGTCCAACCAATCATGGCACGAAGAGAATCAGCTAGAGGATTTGGACCATTTTGATAGTTCATATCGTCGTCTCTACAAAGAAAGGTTATTATTAATGTTCTGATTCAAGGCACATGCCTGCGATTTGCGATTTGGGTTTTGTTTACTTACAGTGTCACTTTGACGATGATATCCATGGTCATGCGTGTGATAAACTCTTCAATGCAAAAGACTGTGTCAGCGCGCTCACGCAATTTGCCGCAAAAGATGTCAATGCGGTCCAAGATGGCAGGGACTAAATCTAGCATGTAGCCGGCGCCAAAGCCAGGATTGAACAGAGCCCTCCATTCTTTCCATTCGCGGTCATTCATGGAAAGAAGGTTGGGGCCTCCCATGATGGGCTCGAAGACAATATTGAAAGAATCGGCCTTGGGAAAGGGATTTTTGGTGGTTGCTTGGTTTGCAGCATCAGGGTCGCAGACACATAGAACAGGTGTGGTGAATGGCCATAGATCCAGGTAAAACATGTCAGTCTTGGTAAAGTCTCTGGCCATGTCTCGAATGGAAGTGGTGATGAAGGTGTCAGGTGGATGGTTCTTGGTATACTTTCCAAGCACGAGAAGGTGGCCAAAGATCCAATTCCATTCTGGCATAGGCTGCGCTGAGTTTAGCAAACGCACATTGAATTTTTGGTAAATAAACTGACATATCCAGCTTTTCGCAGACGGTTGATGCGGGCGCGATTGGTGTAGGTAGTGTAGACGATGTAGCCAATCAGAGGCAGCACCGCCGTCCACACAACAGACGGCATGACGATTGCGACGGGGAGAGACCTGTGGCGTATGAAGAGAGAGGAATTGAGTAAGAGCAAGAGGTGTCAGGTGTCAGCTTGCTCCCTGGCAATTGAAGGGGGAGAGAGGCTGAATGGTGAAGTCGTAAAAGAGGAAGAGGTTGCCAGGCACACAGGCTGTGGCAGGCTTGGCAGGTGCAACCACAGCCTGGCAACAAAATATGGGCTCATAAGGCCAAACCAATACCCGGCGACCCGATTGCACGCGCCGCAGGGGCAAAAGGGAACCTCATAGGCTGACTTGGAGAGATGCTGGTGAGATGTGAATTGATCGGCATGAGAGTGGCTGCATCAGGCCAGTTGCGCGACAAGGCCCATATCCACGCCGCATCGCCGCAGCTCACCCGTCCCGCCACAACGGTTGCTAGTCGTAGGAACTTGAGTGAAAGGGGTATCCTGCTACGCGCAGCCACAAACTGCCTTGTCGCACTAACATGATAATATTCTTGTGTGTCGGCCGCCGAGGGTGTCACAGCAAGCGATCAAGAACCACAGTAGTGGGCTATGCTTACTTAACGCTACATATCTTTGGGGGCCAACGGGAAAGACCGCCGCTGCCCGTCATCACGTGATGTGAGACTGACTCCAAGCAATGTCGTCAATTGCTGACATGCCATTGGTAGCACTGCCCTGGAACGTGCTTCTATCTCCCACATTCTATTTTCTTGTGCATACAATGACGATCATACCAGGGATATCCGATATTTGATCCGGATGCAAGAGAATCGCCTGGCCCAGGGCATACGCACGCTTTAACGTGGGGTCCAGAATGCAAAACTCAATTTGCCCCTGTAACATATATCGCTTCACGGCAAACAATTCCGCATCGCCATACGTAGTACGTCTTATGCCAGCACACAGTTGCTAAAAAATCATGGTGGAGTTGATGTCCTATGGAGTCTAGAACATGGGTGTTCATTGGATGCTTTACCAGCCCCCACGACTAAGACTTCCACCAATCAGCATCCCTTCGTATTGGTGAGCCGCCTAGCTATTGTACACCAAACATAGCAAGATGGTTCCTTCTTGTTCTGTGACTTGACCAATTGATACAAGTCCAAGACTGAAGCTGCCCATCTCTAGACTAATTGATTGCATGGAAAAAATTAATCGAGTGAAGATTCAAGACCGCAGCAATAACGATTCCAATCGACTTCAATCTGAATGCTCTTAATGACAAAAAAGCACGGGAGAATTGGGAGAGAGAATGTCATTCGAACAACAATCAAAGAATAAATTTGTTAAAACTCCAGAAGAAATGAAACCGGAAATGAAATTCGATGGAATTCAGCCACTCTTAAAAGACTTCCTACACACACTGTAAAGCATTCACCTAACATGACAAAATCAAGTAAATCAAAAACAATCTCATTCAACTCTGGAGGAGAAGCTTCTACGGCACCAAACTCCAATGAGCTATCTTCCACCCCTTGGCCTCCACCTACCCAAATCTACCATCCCAACAACTCACCCACATCTAGCAGTTATCCTCGCGAATAATCGTGTTCCAACCATCGCGCTCAAAGTTCTGTCCCGCCACAAGACTAACACCACCTCCCACATTCTGCGAGCAGCGATCCTTAAGGTACTGCGCAGAATTGGCCAGCGCACCCCAGCCACTCAGGACCTTCTCGTAGTTATTCTGCGTAACACTTCATCAGCCCGATTCTCAAACCTCACCAAACCATCATCCTGAAGAAAATAGGTAGTCACTCACATCATTGCACCACCAAATAGCAGCCTTATACGAGCAGCTAACACGCCCACACTTGCCCGGACCAGGGCCGTTTCGGGGCTGCCCGCTCAAGCCACGCAGGTAGTTAACACCCTCCTGGATACGGCCCGAGTTGCAATAAGGCCAGGGCGCACCGCAGCGCGCATCGCTGTTCTGGCGCTTGTTGAACATGTCGACTTCGGTGCGGCGACGCACGGAGATGGGAGCCGCGTTGTCGAGGACATTGTACTCGGGCTCGACGGCTTTGATAGCTTCGACGGCGTCTTGTACGCTGCCGGTGACTTCGAGGGATTGCCCGTTGGGGGCGACGACGTCCCAGACGAGGTCGACGACTTCGTAGCCGGCGATGGGGGCTTCGATGGCGGTGCTCTGGGGGTGGGTTAGTGGGGGGTTTGCTGGTGGTGGGAGAGGGGAGGAGGCGTACGAGGCCGAGGAAGAGGGTGGTGAGGGCGATGAGCTTGCTGGTGTACATCTTGAAGGTGGGTGAGGGAGTTGATGAGATCTTAAAGATCGGGAAGGTTGAGAGGCTGGTGGTGAAGGTATTGGAGAACTGGTCAACTGTGAGCTGATGAGTTTCAAATCATGGGAAAGACGGTCCTCTTTATACTTCACGATGGTAGCTCATCGAAGCCTCGCTTAGTAGTAAGTCGGCTTGGATGTTGTGACCGAATATTCATCCTAACCTCAAGGAGATCCAACGATGGTTGTAAAGTGGATGTGGTTGCATAACTCTTAGGCCTCCATAAGCGCAGCTCGAGTCTAGCTGGGGTAATGGCATACCACGAGAAGCTTCGTGGTGTTTGACCAAGTGTGGCACTCCTCATTGGTGAGGAAGGATCACTGTCAATTGATGAGGTTGAATGCTTGGCGGAGCGTTATGCTGCTTCTTGAAGAGCCAAGAAACTCTCATTATAAAGTTTATAAACTCAGACCTGGCTCACTAGAATTCTTCGTCAATACGGATTGTATTGAAAGCAAAGTCGTTCTTTTGTGTCTACTTTCCATCTTTTTCTACTCGCATTCTCAATTTCTGTCGCTGTAGTAGTCAGGATGTATGATAGATAGAAGGACGTCAAGCTTGACTTGGCGCGGGAAATCTGGAGCTTACCCGCTTATACGAATAAAGCTTGCCAAGAGTGTAGTATGCTGACTTGATGGAGAAAAAGTACCTAGGTATGCATTTCTAGTGACACATACCAACACGGCCCGCTCCAAAGCCCTTGGCACAAAAGCAAACAACAACCCTCCACCACACAATAGCGCACGCAAACTTAGGCGTTCAGCGGGAGCTACGATCAAAATAGAAGACTAAAGGGCTTGGGACGAACATATGGCAGTCCGCCACAATCTAATTAGCCAAGAGATCTCACTTGGTTCCTGCAGCATCCCTTAGTGCATTGACTTATTAGGCAATTCAGGCGGGCGATATGCGTAGAATGCGAATCTAGAATATCGGTTTGCGATGAAGATTAGGCGTCAACAACATCGGTCTGCGAGTTTTTTAGGCGCGCCACTATGGATCTACCCGTTAGATCGAATGAGGCGCACCGTCATGTCGAAGGACTTTATAGAAGATGTTGGTGACACCTCCAGCTGAGTTCCTTGGATAATGCAATCGTAATTCTCATGCCCAGTTGTATTGTTCGATGAGCTCAGTTATTTCGTAACGTTGAATCGCATTCAATTTTTACAATTCTCTTGAGATTGAAAGGAAGGTATCGATTACCACGAGCCTACAAAGAAGACCTCAGAATGGAATTCCTTTCTAAGGCACGCAAATTTAAATCTTGTATCAGTCTTCATTTTGTCGAGGAATGCGGATTATATCCAATAGAGACCGCATATGAGGATGTTGCGCAATCATTCGAGCTCGTAACAGCAATTGGTAAATGAAATGGAACAGCCAGCTCTAGATGTTCGATAATTGGGGTTTCTCATGAAAATATGCCCCCGGTTCTGAAGTGTATGTCCAGTACTATTTGATAATGCGCCGAGGTGGTCCCCCATTCTTAGATACAGTCAGCTTCACATCGGCCTTGATCTCAGCGTCAACTTGCCATTGAGCATTCATCTCCTCCTGAACCTCCATGGTATAGCCCACCGATTGAAGGCATGTGGCTGCTACGATCAGCTGGAATAGTGCGTCTAGGTCTACCATTCAATCACTCGTTATTATAGATATTGGCGTCATAGATTGTTCGGCTACGAGATTTCGCTGTAAGCTCCGAATACTGTTCGAACTAAGCAGTGTCGTTCAGGCTACCCTTAGCATAAATGAATAGCATTCCTTAATTGTGGTATGAATAAGTTGCAGCTTGAATTCATCAGCCAACCTTGCAAATTGATGATGCGGTCATGTTTGTCGGAACAAATGCTCCACGGTGTTCATAAACGAAGCCTCTTGTGTGAAGCTCCTGATTTCAATGTGTTTATCAACGATGTAGCGATGCATGGCGACGCTACCTATGAATTGAGATGAGTTTCGAGCATTTTTTGAAATGACCTGGCAAGTCGGCTGCGGGATATCTGCTGTAGGTATTCATTCATGCTGCCCAAATTTAATCAGAGCTTGAGCAAATTTACTAAGCTGCCTCGGATTGACCTAGAGAATGTTTGCAATACGCTGGGACAACTGTGGGGTACCAGTCTTTCAGTTGCCGACCGAGGTTTTCAAACGCCGATGGCGGATTGCGGGGCAGCCGATCGGCCTCTAATGTAACTGGCATCCGCCCACTTGATCACCTGGGATTCATATACATGTTCAAACTTTCGCAAATACTCCAGCGTCGTACTTTCTCCTCTATAACACACTTCAACATGTCAAGAAAGCTTCTCTATCCCACCTCTTTGGCGCTCGATGCCAGCCTCCTTGAAGGCTTCAATGTCTCACTTCACGCTTATGATGTCAAGAAGCCTATTCCTGATGAACATACCGACGCAGAGATCCTTGTGACCTGGACTAACCCCGTGCCACAATTAAAAGAGGAGGCCAAGCGTCTTACCAAGCTTCGCTGGATTCAATCACTCGCTGCTGGACCTAACGATGTTCTCAATGCTGGCTTCGACACATCTAAAATCACCGTCTGTACTGGTTCGGGTCTGCATGACCACACGGTTGCTGAACATACCCTTGGCCTGCTTCTCAATGCTGCCCGACGATTCTTCGAAATGCGCGACTATCAGCTTCAAGGAAAGTGGCCAGGCCATCTAGGTGGGCCACAGCCAGACCGACCAAAGGGCAAATTCACCACGCTTCAAGACGCCAACGTGGTTGTGTGGGGATTCGGCAATATCGCAAAGATGTTGACGCCATGGCTTACAGCACTTGGTGCAAATGTTACTGGCGTAGCAAGGAGCACCGGTGTACGAAATGGCGTTGAAGTTTACTCCGAGGATAGATTATCGGAATTGTTGCCGAAGACTGATGCACTCGTCATGATCTTGCCGGGATCAGACTCGACGAAGAATGCTTTAAACGCCGAGAAGCTCAAACTGTTGCCCAACCACGCATGGGTTGTTAATGTTGGTCGTGGCACAACGATTGACGAAGCTGCGTTGGCTAAAGCATTGGAGAATGGAGAAATTGGTGGCGCAGCCCTCGATGTGTTCGAGACCGAGCCTTTACCCACCGAATCACCACTTTGGAAGACACCTAACACAATTGTCAGCCCCCATGCTGCTGGAGGCCGACCACAAAACCCCGAGGCACTGATAGCATACAACCTTCGCAAGTTCCTTGCCGGTCAAGAGCTCAAGAATGTCATATAAAATACCGCCAGGCACCATGAAGTGCGTGGAACAGCCATAGATAAGAGTGTTAGAAATGAAATTTAATTCACCGTTCCTAAACTCAGAACGTTGCTTCATAGTTTGTTTCCAGAAGTCAACCTGTGCAATCTGGCACGTACAGCTAGCTATGAGAACAATTAAATTGGCCCCTCTAATTGACACTTCCAGCTCTCAGCTTTCTTTGTATCGCCCTCTCCATCCCAGCGACTGGCATTGGGATATACACAGTGCGTTCGCTGGCTTTCTACAATTCCATCTTGCAACTTATCGTCCTTGAACTTGGTGCCAATTAGGCTAACGGGTGCACGATCATTCTCAACCCATTCAATCATTGCCAGCAAGATATTATGTTGTGAGTTGTTGAATTGTGCGTCAGTTGGTCGATCCATCATGGGCTGCCCGATAGCCCACTGACCCAATCCACCAGCACAGTGACCCATGCCTGGCACGTAAAAGAGGCGGTAGAACTTATGCATTTCTTCCAGTGTGAGATCGAGTTGTTCGGCCGTCTTTTGGAAAGTTCGAGATGCTAACGGCGACGTTACAGTTTGATCTGAGCGTCCGTGATATGCCAGCAGTTTGCCACCTTGAGCCCGGTACTTGGATACATCGTGAGTTACTCCTCCCGCAATGTTGATGCCGCCAGGGTTTAAATTCGTGGCAAAGTCCATATCCGCAGGGGTGAATTTGAGGGACGAAAATGAAGTGTCATTGTAGACGGCGCCAATCCAAAAGTCGTCGACCAAACCATAATTGAGTTTGGGAATAGTTGTGCCATTAACCACTCTGGTATTCGCTGAGAAGACGCCTGTATCGACACCAAGATCAAACGAGGGATATACAATATGTCCAGAAGTGTTGGCTAGAGGCTGATAGATCTCTCGAACAGTATTGACTTGAGCAGCTGTGAGGCATACTGTTGAGTTTAGAACCCCAGTTCCGCAAGCCAGAATGGAAGGATCGAAGTTATGAAGCGTCGGGTTGTCAATGATGCCATCCGTGACTCCGTCAAGAGGGTCCAAAAGCTTCACCTGAGCCGCCACTATTGCCGCCCATTGTGCAGCACTTACATAACTGGGTGAGTCGAGATTGGGCCATCCGAGGCGGTGCGCTAGGATTGCTTTTGATGCAACTATGCGGAGCCAATCCACAGCTACCGCACCCATAAGTATGCCGTCGAAATCCTCAGGGTATAAGATGGCTTCCTCAAATCCTTGTCGGCCTCCTGTGCTGCATCCCGAATAGTAATTGTAACTGGCGTTACGACCATAGTACTGCGCGACGACTTGCTTTCCCGTCTCTGCTTCAACATGAATGGCGCGGTATCCAAAGTCATTGATGTTCTCCGGCTTGTTGAGGAAGAAGTCGTAACCTGCTTGCCCGTCGTGACCACCGTTGGTTCCAAAGGTCGCGAAACCGAAACTAGCCCCATACTGAAGATTCCCATAATCAATGCAACCTCCCGTACCACCGTTGCCAGTAGCGAGAAACCGGCCATTCCATTCATCTGGCAGCCATGCTTCTAAGCGAGCGGTACTTGTTGGACTTGTGGTGACATTGAAGACAGCCCGGCAAAGATTTGTGGTCGCTTTAGCCAAGTTGTAACTGGGAGCATTGGCACAAGATGGGACCAGGCCGGAAAGGTCTATTGATGTACCATTGATTAAATGAGTAGTGTTCAAAACCGAGACTCCCGGTAAAGAGTTTAAACTTGTTGCAAGCGATTGACAGGAAGCTGCTCCGTACGTCATGATTGAGCTAGGAAAAAGAGCGTTGAACAGTCCCACATCTTGGAGGAAATGTTGCATCTGTATACACTTTATATATACTTTCTTCCCCTCATTTGAAGTCAAAACCTTGCAGCGAAAACTGTCGGTCTCTGTTCAGACTCCGAAGTTTACCCTCAATCATGTGGGGCGGCGTGCGGAGTACCTTGCCCACCACCAATCGGCCAGTCGAGCTGTCACGCTAATATCATCACAGCACGTGCTTTTTACCATAAAAGATGTATGTTAGAGTCGGGGTATGCCCCATTCGTAGGAAGATTGTTACCGTTGCATCCGATATACGGCTCAGTGTAAAGTTCAATGTTAGAGCGAGTCATTCAAAGTCAATTACGTCAGTGGTCGTTGGCGCTGATCATCCTTTGCACGTTGAATTCATTTTTTTTAATGGAGCTATCGTTGTTTTCTTCTTTTTTATCTTCTTTTCTTTCAAATACCGATCGAGATTGCTCATAAAACTCATTTCGTAGAATCATCATTACTAACCACAACAATTGGAGTTGTTGGAGGAGCGACGCCCTCCTCAGCATCACTTTCTTTATTCTTCTTGCTCTTCTTGAAAACGCCCTTCGCTTTCGATGCCATCTTACAGCACCACCTGTAGAGAACGACAACAGGTTTTCCAGAGAACGCTGCGATGACGGCGAACCACTCGTCGGGGAAGTATCGAATGGCCATCGCCCACGGGATGCAGATGAATCCAGTCACAATTGAGATGCCCCATTGCGTACCATCCAATCCACCGGGCGAGATTTGGAAAGCGCGACCGCCAACGAAAATGATCATGACCTGGAGACCGATGATGAGGACGACGATCCCAATAAAGAACCAATTTCGGAAGATGCCTTCCAGCACATTGAGCTTGTTGTCAAGGCGGCGGTTGTTGAAGATATTGAAGATTTGCATCCAAACAAAGCTGTTGAAAATGACAGTGTCCAGCTCAAGCTTCTTATCTGGGTTCGAGAGGTCGTAGCCGAGGATATCCCCGCCCGCAAAATAGAGGACGAATATGACTGTGAGTTTGTAGATATTTTGTCCCGTGATTTGCTTCCACATCGTTGTAGTAATTAGAGGCTTGTCCTTGCCTTGTGGGAGACGATCCAAGATCTTTTCCGTTGGCGGATCAGTAGCAAGAGCCAGGGCAGCAAAAGTATCCATGATAAGGTTGACCCATAACAGCTGTACCGCTCTAAGCGCGGGTCTCATTTGAGGGTCGTACACTGCAGTGACGAAAGCTAACAGAACTGCAGTAATGTTGACCGTAATTTGGAACTGATATGGTTAGCTCAGACTCAATTGACATCGACATAACACTCGCTTACCTGTAGAAACTTTTGCACTGCATCATTAACAGCGCGGCCCCACATGAGCGCGGTGATGATTGATGCGAAGTTGTCGTCCATGAGAATGATTGCCGATGCTTCCTTTGCTACCTCAGTTCCAGAAATGCCCATGGAGAATCCAATATTAGCTGCCTTTAGGGCGGGTGCATCGTTGGTACCATCTCCTGTGACAGCTACAATTTCTCCTAAAGCTTTGAGTCGTGTGACAAGGATTCTCTTGTCCTCTGGTGATGAGCGTGCTAGAACTTGGAGTTTGGGCAACACCTTATCCATTTCGTCCTGGGGTAGACGACGGAAGTCAGGACCTTCCATCACGATTCCACCTTCAGTATAGATGAGACATTCAGTAGCGATCGCTTGCGCTGTTCGCATATTATCGCCAGTTACCATACGTACTGTGACACCGGCTCGTTGGGCCTTTCGAACGGCGTCAGGTACACCTGGACGAACCGGGTCTTGAATACCAACCACACCCAAGAACATGTGGTCATGTAGCAACGAGCTGAACTCTGCACTACCACCCTCAGTGAATTCGGCGTTGGCCGGAGGCCATTGCTCGAAGTCACGATAGGTCAGGCCGATGGTGCGTAAAGATCGGCTAGCATATTCATTGATTGTGTCTGTCAAGGACTGGCGATGCGGTGTTGTAAGAGGTTCGGCTGTGAGTGTGTCGAAGTGCACAGAGTGTGAGGAGAAGCTAAGGAGGATTTCGGAAGCACCCTTAACCACGAGGCGATATTCACCACTCTTCAATCGGATTACAGCGCCCATACACTTCTTACTTGAGTCGAATGGGAACATGTGCACTACTTCCTCGTTGTTTCTGGTTTCGGAAAGAGAACACAGGCCTATGTGGTCTTTGGCAAACTGCAAGAGAGCAGTCTCAGTTTTGGAACCAACAAACACGGGGCGACCTTCTTCCTCGCCCTCGAAAGCGGTTGAGTTGATCGCAATAGACTGTATGAGGATCTCCTTTGTAGGCTGTGTCATTGCTGCGGCCCAGGTGGCGATTTTCGCATCTTTTTCTGATTTCGTGTCGGCATGAACAAAGCTAGTCGAGCCAAAGGTGCCGGCTACAACGGTCATCTTGTTCGTGGTCTGATACCGATGTTAGTAACACTCTTGTGACTATCCAAGATATTTCCAACTCACCAATGTTCCAGTCTTATCTGAGCAGATGGCTGTCGCATTGCCCATAGTTTCACATGCCCGCAAGACTCTTACAAGATTGTTCTCCTTTAGCATCTTTGTTGTTGCGAAAGCTAATGCCAAAGTCACTGCTAAGGGCAGTCCCTCTGGCACTGCGACGACAATAATCGTAACCGCAACAATAAGTATATCCATGAAAGCTGAGCCCTTCTCGGTAGGAGTTCGAGTGTCACCAGATAGGCCACCGACAAATCGAAATAGAAGGACAAAGAACAAGATACCCGCAGCAGTGCTTCCAATTTTAGCGATAGCCATGGCAAGGCCACCAAGTTTCTCTTGAAGCGGAGTGGGATCAATATCAGCGCGGACTGACATCATGATACGACCGAAGCTACTATGGACACCGACAGAGGTAGCCATGTATGTTCCAACACCTTCGAGAACCTTTGCTCCAGATATGATGAATGGATCAAGGCCTTTTGTGGATTGGCCGGATTCAAGCGCCTTCATGACGGCAGCGCTGGGCGTTTTGCGAATGGCATCCGACTCTCCTGTTGCGGATGACTCGTCACATTTAACATCAGAACCATCAATGAACACACCGTCGACAGGAATGACGTCGCCTGGCTCTAGATGAATGATGTCTCCTGCTAAGATATCGTAGACGCTGATCATAGAAATCCTTCCGGACCGGGTAACCTTGATTTCGCGTTGTTCCTTCTTGGCGTTGAGCCGAGCAAAGGCCTGTTCTTTTTGCCAATCGTTCAAGGCAGTCACAAGGACTACAATAACGATGGCAATACATATCGCAAGGCCTTCCACCCAGTCAACAGGAGTAGGAGACCCAGGTGGGTGTTTCGCGCCAAAGGTTTCGTACAACCCGAGCGCGAGCGATATGGCAGCAGCGACAGTGAGAACAATAAGCACTGTGTCGTTGTATGCATTCCACACTAACTTCCATAATGGCGTGGCCTTTTTGGGAGGTAGTGTGTTCCGACCAAATACTCTTATCCGATCCTGGAAAGGTTTTCCGTCGCTTGGTGGCCGACTCGACTCCTTTTCTTTTATGGGTGAGTTCGGGTTTGTTGCTTCTGCGAGAGAAACACATCGAGGTGCAGTTGATTCATCGACACTTAAACCTGATTGGACGTTGGATTGTATTCCCGTTGATATACCGCGTATGCCACCTAAAGCTCGAAATACGGGTAGCGATTTGGGGTTAAGTAATTTGTTGAGTTGCCACGGTGTGAATGCAAAGGGGTTGTTTTCTACTTTGCTGTCACCTTCACTTCCAGGCTCTGGCCGTAAGAGTGCTTCAGGGTCCTCTATGACCGTAGAAGCATTGCTCATAGACGCATTGCTCGGAGACACTGGCGTCAAGAATGGATTTGAGGTTTGAGATGTGATGGTTTCGGCTTCCGACAAAGCGCGTTGTCGGGTATTGACTTGTAGTGTCGGAGGGGCAAGTTTACCAGTCTCCATTATGGAAATTCAGCATAAAGCGTCAGAAAAAGAACATGAACGGATCAGAATGCCACCCAATAGTAGAAATAATAGTACAGTAGTTGTCTTGTTTGACTTTGAAAAGATACGTGGTAGTGAGCTTTAGTTGTTTTCAGGACTGGGCTCTAACAGCGCGAGAAATCATATAGGTAGTTCCACGAATGAGGCAGTGCTGCTGGCCCGTTTCGATCATCTGCGTCATTCTTTATTATTGCCTGGCAGAAAGGCTGTTTGAATATGCCTTTCTAGCTGGGCACTCCGCCCCTCGGTGGTATGGCGGCCTTGTCACCTTCCCGCCATGAGAATCAGAGATTGAGGCAAACGGTATCACTAAGACTATCAGCAGCGCTATGAAACATTGCATCGATCGACGGGCTGCAACTAGACAGCCAAGGACTCGACATCCCAACGGTCCATACTCCTGGCGGCAAAATTATGTGGTTGGCTGGATGCCGAGAGCCTGACAAGAAATGGTGCCCCTTGGAGGGGGGCAGTGCAAGCTTGGTATCACCACGGACAAGCGCGAATTTTCCTCCCATCTTGACCCACAAAACGATAAAACATCATTTGTCTTGTAAGGCTAGAGTAAGAAGAATCCTCAAAAGATGAACATAAGAGCTGAGGTCAAGATTGAGGTGTTCGATATTAGGCTTCTGCGTCAGCTTCTTTGAAGCTAAACAAGGGTTTCAAAGGCTTTGACAGTGTTGATTGGTCATTTTCAAAACAAGCCACCGCCACAGATGCTTCGCCACGAAGCTAATCCAGCTAGTTGGGGCTGGTTATTCGCACTCCATTGGCTCTCTTTATACCTGAGGTATCAACTTATTGAAGGACGCTGCGAGGGACCCAGCGTCCAGGAACTTATAAAAAAGGATCAGTTCGCCCCTTACATGTACGATTAATTGGAATTTTGAAGTTTCTTTGTAGCCTTTCTGGACCATCGGTCACTACGTTGAGTCGCAGCTCGAAGCATCACTGACACTCTGAGGCTTCCTTCGGGGCGTAATCAGCCACGCAATCAAGTCTTTTCAAAGCCTCGGTCCAAGAAAACGATCCCAATCAAGCTGTGGATCGGAATGTCCTCCGCACACAGATTATCTTTCCTGTGGCGCAGTCAATGTTAAAGCCACGACTCATCATTCACGTGTCCCCATTTGCCTTCTAAAATCTGAGAAAGTGTGTGTAACTGAAAACCGGTCAAGGAGTATATCGCACGTATTTCATTCAGCCACAATGGACACATCACCTTGGGGGTATCAATTCTGGAAGGTATCCAGAAGCTCGAGAAGAGTGCTCACTTGCGAACCCCGCCCTCAGTCTAGGCCTCGATAAGCCCCCTTTTGCGCGTCTCGCACAGTAGCACATCCACTGCTAATAGAGCACGTTGCAACAGCTCAGTATGCAGTCCTAACGGAGCAGTGAGGCTACTTTCAAGGTACATGATACAAGTAATTCGGCGATGTAATCGTCCACAACATCCATAGATTCAGACTAAATGCCTCACAGGACGGGTATCCAATGAGCCTACGGGTGAATTCATCAGACATGCCAACACCGGAATTACATACTGGCCTTGGCCTTGTTTTTGGGTCGATCTTTTCCCGATCTACAGTTGGCCCAGCATCTTTTTCTTCTCGGCCATTCTTGGTGTCGCCCTCAAGGCATACTTGATTTTTTCGGCCAATCTGGGGGATTATTTGGGACCCGAATAGTTTCACAGTCCGTTGTTGTAGACTAACAATGCGCAGCCAGTTACAATACGTCGCCATTTGGGCATCTTGATCGACAAGGACCTTTATTATACTATTAGGCATGGAACACAACTGAAAATACAAAATTTGAAAAAAAGGAAAAGGTATTAGTAATCAAATCTTTCGTTCAAATTCGTTCGGGAAGTATAATCGTGATATCTAGTCAGCATGAAAATAGAGTTCTGATGAGAATCATGAGCCACTGGTACGCGATTCAAAGAGTATGATAGTTTTGTAGAACAGCCTGCGGGTGACACAACTCGTCACCAAGATACAGTAAGCAATACGTTATTCATTGATTATTGACAGTATTACGCTCATAACTCTAGCCATAGCGTACCTCACCTGTCCCTTCTCTGAACCAGTCATCATTCGCCAAGCCTTCTTCAGCTGTTGCGTAGTTGATGATAGTACTTTTTGTGGTTGTATACGCATGATACGCGTCCACTCCATTCTCACTGCCTACACCCGAGCTCTTAACGCCGCCCCAGGGTGAGCTTGGGTCGTTACGATGATGTGTGTTAACCCAGCAAATACCACTCTCAATCAGTTCTGAAACCCTGAAAGCTTGCGATAGATCTTGAGTCCATATAGCAGCACCGAGGCCAAATTCACTATCGTTGGCGAGTTCTAATGCTTGCTCCTCAGTATCAAAGCCCACTACCACAATAACGGGGCCAAATGCTTCTTCTCTCCAGATTTTTGTGTCGACAATTTTCGCTGATGAACTATCGGAAAGAATGGTAGGTGGGTAAAAGTACCCCTTTCCAAAATCCGTATTGTCGAGTGAGGCTGTGCCACTCATCCTGGCACCACCTGCAACAACTGTGACACCTGCGGCGACTGCATCATCGACTAAGGCTGAAACATTTGCCAGTTGCTTTGCAGATATCAATGGGCCCATCATCGACTCGACGTTCTTGGGCGACCCCATCCTTTTCTCTATGCTCTGCGCTTTAACCTTCAGCTTACTGAAGACTTGGTCCAAGATCTCGTTCTGGACAATGATGCGAGTCGCAGCAACGCACGTCTGGCCACTGGCAATAAAACTACCAAACGCAATGCCATTCACTGCTAGATCCACGTTTGCTTGTTCAAAAACAATAAGAGGTGCCTTGCCGCCAAGCTCGGCGGTGTAATGCGCCAGATTCTGCCCAGCAATAGCGCCAATAGCTCGCCCAGCAGGTGTACCTCCAGTAACATCGACCTTCTTGGTCAGTGGATGTTCGACAAGAGCTTTACCGGTCGTAAGGCCGTCACCAGGTAAAACGTTGAACACTCCGTCAGGCAGCCCTGCTTCCTTCAACAACTTCCCAAGCTCAAGGCTCGTCAGTGGAGTAAGCTCGCTAGGCTTGAGCACAATCGAGTTACCGGCGGCCAGCGCGGGTGCAATCTTTTTCACAGCAATCAACATGGGATGGTTGAACGGTGTGATTTGTGCAACAACGCCCAATGGTTTCCGGTCAATCCAATTGTGTAGTTGCCCAACAGTAGGGAGAACAGATCGCTCTTCTGTTCTTATGAGAGCAGCATAATATTTGAACCATTTCACCAATGTGGGAACTTGCGCATTCATTTCACGAATAGCACGTCCGGTTTGGCGGACTTCCAATTCTATCAGTCGTGGAAGGTTTTTGACCAAAAGCTCGGCTACGCGGTCGAGTGTATCTGCCCGCACATGACGTGGGGCTTTTGACCAAACACCTGATTTGAAGACTGCATGCGCTCTCTTCACAGTATTATCAACATCTTCAGCTGAAGCTGCATGGCAAGAGGCAATAATTTCTCCGTTGGCAGGGTCCTCGATAGGCAATCTATGGGAGATTAGCAATGGAGGGGCTGATTATGTAAGAAATTTGCTACTGACTGCTGTGCATGGCCAATGACTTCCTTTCCATCCACCCACATCAAATACGTATTCTGAGATTCGGATGTCATATTTGGTTTGAGATTGATTGGTGTTGAGATGAAGATGGATCTCAAGGAGATAACATATCGGAGCTCGCCGTAATGTAGGTGGGCCACAATGTTCTAGCGGCTTGGCTGCTATGTTCCTATCAACAACCATTTACATGATGGTTCGTTTTGACCTTGCCAGATTCGTACTATATTCATGATTTAGCTGCTTTGGCTCATGGTAATATATCAAGGGTCGTGATGAAGATCCTTACAATTGTGCCAAAAGGCCCCATTAGCAACCGAGGTAAATACTCCTTGATGAAGTTGTGGAACACACGCCTTCGTCTTTTACCCTGTTGGCACGTCATTAGTGCTGCAATCTACTTCTTCTCAGAAGACGAGTTTACCCATCGAACTCTCAAATTGTTTGGTGATGGGGAGTGAACTCCTTCGTCGATTCCGTGGTGGTTGCTTTCCCAGTGGCACCGCGAACATGAAAACGCAAATAATTGACAAAGTGTGTTTTCTTGATGATGTTTCTCCAAGCAGATACACATCCAGGTACACAACTTATGATGATAGTTACCGAAAGTTCGATGACGCTACATTTAATTCGTTAGCAGCTGTTGTCTATAAAGACGAAGTACTGACGCAATCAGAAAAGTCATGGCCGAAGACCATGTCGCATCGGCAGTCTCCATGGCACGCATGCGTAATTCCACACGATAATACAACCCAAAGCCTGTTGCAACGGTCGCGCTGCGATAATGAATCAGCATTTTCTTAGAGCAAATTGAAGGTAATACTCACAATATTCCTGTCATAAACACTGCATACAAGCCTATCCGCTTCCGATTCGAGATCTTAAGTTGAGCGACCACCGGCATTGGCAAAATGATCAACAGGATATCTGCAGCTACATTGACCGAGGCGGTTATGATATTCATGATGTCAGTGTGATGAGCTTTCCTCGCCAAGCTCAAATCCCACTGCTCGTCTCCGTACGGCAAATGGTAAATGGTGTAGACTGGGATAGTACTACTATACACTAACGCAAGGAACAATATCATGAACCAACATGTCCTTCGCAGCCAAGTGATCGTGCCGAACATGCGGATATAGAGTGCTAGGATGGAGGCTTTTGCACACCACATTGTGGGGCCGGACATGATGGCCATAATTGCACTCTTTTTGAACCACGCTTCGTCGAATGCTGAGACAGGTGTATCCCATACATGGCGGGCCGTTGTATACACTGTTTTCGGTCAAAATGATCCAGTGATTGGCTAATGGTGTACGAACTTGAGCAGACTAGTACGCCAAATGCACAGGTAAGGACCCATGCGATGATACACAAATCTATGGGGCGATGTCAGTTCAGACCAGGCTGTATCATACCAGGAATGCTCACAATCATCGAATCTTAGCTTCGTGTATTGCCTCAACGCCGCTGCACATCTCAACCCAACTGAAGCCCCAGAAACCACAACAAGTATTGAAACCAGGCCGTATGTCAGTGGCGCAAGCGATGGCGGATCGTCAAAATTTGGAGGAGAGCCATCAGGATTCGGCCTGAGAGCAATTCGCGAGAGGTCTATGCCAGATGGTATCTCGTACAAACTCATGGGTACATAGGGGTAACGAGTGCAGGGCCATAAGCGCGCGTGTGGGAGCGATGAACTTGAATGAGATCAGTACCTCTCAAAACCTCGCCCAAGACTGTCAGGCAAACCTCAGTATGCCTCATATGTACTACTATCATAAGCCCTACATCACACAGCGTAAACAGCGTGTTTAGCATCGTCGCACCACCATGCCAACGCGAACGAGAGAATGATCCAAGCTACTAACCAACTAACCTACCAGACACCAGTATCTACCCATACCTCTAGCCCACCTAACCCATCTCACTTAAACCGCCCTGGCCCCATTCCCTCCGCATCAATCTCAGCCTCAGCTCCCACGCTCGCTTAAACATGCCACACACAAACGCATTCCACGACATCCTTCCTCTCCGCGAATCACAAATCCAAGCCCCAACCCGAGGACTGCCGAGGGAGATGACAGCCTTACGTGAGCTTCGCAATCGTGCCTACCACTGCGTTCGAAGTACTAGCCAATCGCGTTTCGAGATAGCTCTGCCTTACGGACACCGAAGAGAAAAAGTCCATGCGCGGCTTACTTTTTCAGGTTTGTGGTTGCACGAGGGGATGGTAGCGCTGGGTTTATTGGCTGTTGGCGTTCTGGAATGATTGATTTGTGAGGGTCGCTATGTGCTAGGGGCTTGGGTTTGCCTGGTGTGGGTACAACGCTGGGCACCTCGTGATGGTATGCTGGGTGTGCGGTGGCGATGTAAGCCCTTGGGCCATTTCAGAGAAGTGCTGTTGGCGTAATGTAGATGGAACAGCCACATTTCAAGCGTGTGGTTGCCACCCGGCGAGCTTTGGAGGGTGGTACATGGTGTGAGAAAAGGTTCTGGAGAACATAATCGATCACGTGCGTGAATGTAACGCAGAAGATATCTATACAGAAATTAAAAAAGTATTGATACAGGGTATGGTATGATGTATATGCTACGAAGATGCGTCAATGGTAGTTCCAGCAAACCAATGACTTTTCTTCATGTTGATTTCCCCAGTGCCCAAACTCCACGCTTTTCGCTAATCAGACCTGATGCCACTCTTTTATATGTATGTTTTGGCTTCCGCGCCTCAGAATCCCCATCCAACCGTCTATGCTCGTTGCGTTCATCATGGATCCAAGGTGATACCCGATATGTTTTCAGATTACATAGGAAATTAGAGAATTGGAAATTGTGCCATGTGTTTGGGGTTTATGTTAGACCCAACACCATTCTTCCTTTTGAGTCGCCTCTTCTGCTGTCCACATCTCTTGCTTCGTCTTTCTCGGCGCCGTTTGAAAGCAATAATTCGATTAAACGGCTTCTTTCTCCGCCTTCCAAGTTCTTCGAGGTAAGAACCACGTATAACGGTGTTTCGCCATTGTCTGACTCGTGATTTACGTCTGCTCCTTTTTCGACAAAGTACTGTGCAATCCGGAATGCTCCTGGCGTCTTCACTGCAGACAACAATGGGGTTTCGCCGCACGTGTTCGTTGTATCTATTGAATGGCCACGCGAAACGAGGAACTTGACTGTATCAAACTGTCTTCCTAACGCTGCTGCGTGCATAGCCGAGTAGTAGTGGTTTTTGGGCGACGGACTGATCTTCTCAATGTCCGCGCCAAACTCTATCAGCACAAGCAAAACATCCAAAGTCATTTCATGTGCTGCTCTTATGAAAAAGTACCCAAATTCAGGATGTGCTAACATTGGATTCGCGCCTTCCCATAAGATTCGTTCGACTTCAACTGCTGTGGCGTCTGACGGTATATTCGCGAGTATGCGATCGACTGCCACTCGTTGAGCGGGTTCTAAATTCTTACGATTTCCTTTTGCCACAGCGATTTTGTCGGATGTAAGTCTTTTGTGAATGATGGAAACGTTGGAGCTTGCTACAGTAGGCGCATAACGCGACGACTTTTTGCTTCTCGAAGAGCTGTGGGTAGCGTACTGTACTGTGACACCAGAACACCAACTCTTTGTTTTCTTTAAGCGTGGTTCGGGAGCTGCGAGGGTGCGATTGCTTGTGACACCGTCGTCCGTGTAGAATGTACTCCGTGAAGGTGTCATTTCTGCACGTGACATGCGTTTTGAGCTTCGATGATCATCTTTGCGCATGGACGATATTTGCATAATTCGTGAATGTCTTAACGGTTGTGCATCATCATGGACCGAAATATCAGCAAGCCAAGTTCCTATGCTTTTGGAGGCAGATGATGGTGTTGGAGTCTGAAGAGATGCGCTTTCACGCAGACTACGACGTTCCTCGCCCAATCCTGGCTCCAGTGAATCAGGTCTTGGTGTCGTAGTCCTTCTGATTGGAGTGTTGACATTGGCTTTGACGTCTCTGGAGACGGCTGTGATGCATGATCGCAGCAAGCGTATTGCATGAAGTAAAGAAGGCAGTCTGTCACGAGCAATCAAGTTGACTTCGATTTCATCTGTATCTGTTCTTTTGAGCAATTCATCGCTAATTGCGATGCGCTCACTTACGTGACGCTCCAGGAACGACTCCAGGCTATCTTGAGACCCGTAGCTGTCATAATTAGCACTTATCCAGCCTAGCTAAGGTGGGGGAGATCAGAAACTTACAGTGCTAGATAGTCAATAGCTAGCTCCAATACCATCTTAGATCCCTCCAAGTCTTGCCTCATGCTGGCAAGGGGTCCATTTTTGAGAATCTGCCAATCGATCTTTGGTTGATTGCTGCATGATAGTTTAAGAAAAGCCTTGTGCAAACGCTCACTGGCGTTATCACAAGAATCTAGAATTTGAGCTAATGCATCGACTAGGGGCGAGGGAAGTTTGGCAGCCGATGAAGAGAAGTCGTCCTGAGCAATGCCAAGGCCAGTTCTGATGACAACAAGGTCGTGATTGATTTCATTGAGATCGTGTCTCGCATCGCGAACTTTTCGCGCAAAACTGCCAATATCTGGTATGACCTACATCGTCAGTATGATGAGCACGTGCGGGTTTTCCCGCTGCGGGAAGGGTTTCTTACTTGGGCAATGGAAGTGCTCAAGGCGGCACATCTCGCAGCAATGGTGCTATGTTGGGGAGGCATCGGGCGCTAAAGGAGCGACAGCAACGGCGGCGAACTACATCGACGCGCAATAAACAATGGCGAAGCCTTCAGTGAGACGGCGATTGCGACGCTGTTGGGGCTGATGCGACAAATACTAATGGCAGAGAGGGGTCGCAGTCAGACGGGTAGGACTGTGAAGATCACTGCGAATTCCTCGAACCCCCTGTGGCTGAAAGGGTCCGCTGTGCATCAAAAGACGCACGACCAGCGGACTTGCGCCTTAAACCGTTGGCGTCAAACACGAAATTGCAAGTGGTCGCGCGTTCCCCGCAGGCATAAACCTTGTCGCCTTTAATGTGTTGCTACGAGGAAAAATGAATGTGCCTAGCCCTGAACTGGAGGTAGACGTGTGCGACGGGCGTGCAGAGGCAGCTGAAGGGAACGGAAAGTGACGTGATATTGTGCAGGCCAAGATCCACCAACCGTTGAAGAATTGCGACACCTAGATGTGGCTTGCACTCGACGTTGACATTTGACTTCAACAAGTTAGTTGGGTGCATGCTATCCGGGGGGTGGAGATGAAGCCGACTTGGCAGGTACCAGGGTACCGCGAGTCGGACGTGTTCTGGGCGTTCATATTAGATACGGTCTCAGATATGTATGTACACGATTAAGTTTTTCCTTCAATACCACTTTCTCCCACGTACATCTTTGTCATCAGTCGACGATACCAAGTGGCAAGAATGAGATGTAGTCTACTGGTGCCAATTCTGCGCCGTTGGGCTGGCCAGTGAGGCGCAACAAATCCCCCTGCCGGACATCAACATTGTTGAAAGTAATACGCGTTGCTGAGTGACCATCAAGCTTGGTCGAAAAAGCATGGCCCAGCTTGTCCTCTAAATCACCGGTCCATCGCCCAATAGTCTTGTTGCCGATATCCAGCTTGTACGATGCACGTCCTCCGATAATATCATAATAATTCACTGCAACGTCCCATTTACCGGAAGGGAAAGTCACATTGGCAGTTGCAATGCCAGCAACAGTGTTAGAGGTTGTAACAATTGCCTTGCCTCCAGATGCTGTATGGAATGGATCAACGGTGTATGGTTTATAGCCTTTCAGAACCATCGCCTCCGCCTCAACACGATATGGATGATTGCCCACGCGTTTCGACGCATCGGAGATCTGAGAGAGATTGAAATAGAACTGGTTGATCGAATCGCGCCAGACCAGTGCATGTCCAGCCTGGAATTTCTGCTTGAATAAGACATCTTCAAATCGCTCAGCATCAACCTTGTCCTTCAAGGATTCCCATTGCTTGACGAAGGTTTGTGCGGTAGCAGCGCCCTCATAATGTGCGTCATAAAAGTGCTGGATGACGGTTTTGCCAGACTTCAATTTTTGGGTATAGGGCACGTGATGGAACCAAAGAAGCAGATTATCTGGCGTGGTCTCGATCTTCTCGAAGATCTTTGCGACTTCAGGTGGGTACTGCCCTGCATTTCCGGTACCGTTCTTGACAGTGCGGTCCATGCCAATGCTGAATTTGTCAGCTCGCGTCCATTGGCCCCAACCATTATTGTCTTGCGAAGCTGGGTTGGGGCCAAAATGCGTATACAGAATGTCTGTCAACGTCTGGATCCCTAAATTACCACTATAGTTTTCGTATGCAGGCCACGAACTCATGGACATGCTCGTAATTATTTTCAATACTTCTTCATCGAACCCAAAGGTAAGCCGAATCCAATCTTGTAGGACAACCTCAGACTCAAGAGACGCATCCCAGGCCAGCCGCCCGTATGCATATAGATTCGACATTGCCAAGTGACTACCGAGCCAAGTCAAATTAGTTCCAACATTCACCACGCCAGCATAGCCGCCAAGTGGACGTTTGAAGCGTTGACCAGAAACGATATCCTTGACCTGGGATGGTCGGCTATCCGCCCGCAGATCGGCCTCAAGGATCTCCTTCCAAAGTGGAGCGAGGTATACCAAATGGTCTTGTTGGCCTAGGTATTCTTGAGTAATCTGCAATTCAATAGCGGTACTTGTGTTTCGCAGTGTTGAAAACAGTGGGCTTGGTGGTTCGCGGACTTGAAAATCGATCGGCCCATATTTGATCTGCACTACAACATTCTCATCGAATTTGCCGTCCAAATGCTGGAAAAATTCAACAGCTGCATTCGCTCGGTCGGCAGTCCAATTTGCTGGATTGAGATGATTATCGTATACAAATGCTCTGAACATGACGATTCCCCCGTGAGGCTTTGCAGCGCGTGCAAACATGTTGGCACCATCCGCCAATGTACGGTTGTAAGTAAGAGGTCCTGGTTGGCCTTCACTGTTCGCCTTGACAAGGTAACCCGCCATATCTGGTACCTTAGCGTAGATCTGGTCTGTTATATTGGCCCACCAAGCATCGACTCGCGGATCGAGTGGGTCAAACGTGCCTAACACAGCTTGGGGCGAGGCAAAGTTAAGGGATATCCCAAGTTGCACACCGTAAGGTCGCATCACATCTGCCAGCCTCTTCAATCCATCGATATTTTGAGCACTGAGGAGTGCTGCATTAGCGTTAACATTGTTGACAATGATACCATTGATGCGCACGGATGCAAGTAGGCGGGCGTATTCGGCCACCCGCGTGACATTGTCGACCACGAAACCGTTTCGGAAAAAGATTGAAGGCCCAGCGTATCCACGCTCAATACTTCCATCCAGATTGTCCCACTGGTTGGCCCAACGAATGGGAGCTTGTGGGTTGTGTAGCTCTGATGAGGGCGTGAAGTTGGCTTGAGCTAGGCGTGAGAGGTATTCGAAGGCTCCATAAAGAGCGCCGCGTTCATTGAATCCCACAATGAGAACATTGCGGCCTTTTGTGTCCAGGTAAAAGCCGTCATCCTCCAAATCTTGTGCTGCCTCTAAGCTGCCATAAGTAGCAGTGTATGCCTCTACTGTGCCAACGATTATAGCAGGCAGATTCGATGGATTTGTACCATTCACGTTATTCATCTGCTTGCCCAATATACCATTTATACCTCTTTGAAGCTCTTGCTGTGCCGTAAATACTGGGCTATTCGAGGTGGCGTTGAGAGCTACAATGCTCGAAGGGACGGCCGTATATTTGCTTGCATTCGGGATACGGGCATATCGTAGCCATCCTTGTGATCCATCTTCAGCCACTACCAATCCTGTAGCGAGGAGTACGTTCACAAAAGAAAATCGCATTGGAAACAATGTTTGCGGGTGAAAACGTCCAAATAGTAGGGTTACAAACAGCGCAAGGTGAGTGCTATTTACTCCATCATCGAAATTTTCAGTTGCATGCCAGTCATTGGTGGATTGCCTGAAGCCGTACAGATCTTGTGGTAATGTTAGTGCAATTGTGTACATCATGGTCAGTTGTGGCCAATTCAGCCTAAAAACAAATGCTTGCACATGGGGTACAATCAGCTTCCTGGGAATGAGGAGAAGCTCGTCACGATTCTTTAGAAGATCAACAAGATTTCCGACGATCTACCGTTCTGTGGGAAAGGTCTAGGTTGACAAAGAAAAGGAAGAAGGTAAGCCGATTTTGCCTTCGCGACCAGGTACATTGCTCGTAAAGAAGTTGTCAGCAATATTTTAAGCCCACATGCTTTTATTTTCATGCTCTTAATAGTGAAGCTACTTAACAAAGTCTAATGCTGGAGGTGTCGATGGTGTGAGCGACGAAGAATCAGAGTTAACGATTCACAGTGTGACATTGACTAGCGTACAACACGCTACGTCATCGGGGAAAGGACAAAATCGACCTTTCCTTTATTCGCGCTTATCGTTAAAAGCACGTAGCTACCTGTAAATAAAGAATGTATGCTGCTTCGCACTTTAATGGCTATTTGACAAGTTCTGCATTTATTGTCTGTTTAAATGCTCATTATGTTAAAAAAAAAAATTCAGCAATGCTTGATAACAAAATAAATCGTAGGAAATGAAAGCAAATATAGTTTTTCCTGAATAAGCTTCATACGGTAGCCGTTTTATGGATGCATGCGCAGTGTACATAATGCGATAACAGTATGGCTAGGTAGAGAAAGGTAAAGTATTAACGTGAGCCTCCTGGGTATGTTCGTTTACGATTAAAACATGCAGCGTCGCTACCACAATGGACAAGAATCTCTGGAGATGGTGGAAATTGTGTCGTGGCAGTTTGATTGCGGTCAAGGCGAGCAACCTCTATGTCGTAGTATGGTAGTAGTTAATGATGCTCACGTAGCTGCCCTCACTTGTCCTTTAAATTTTAGTATTACAACGGTCTGCAGAGATAGCATTTTTTAAACATCATAGTCGCGACTAACGAGACGTCTTTCCATCAGCGGTGGATCTCAAGAGCTAGAGGCAAAGTCGACGGGACTTGTCATATTCGGTGAATGAATACAAACCTCATGATGACTTCCTCTTGGATGGGTCGAATTTCAAAGAGGCAGGTGATATCTCAGGTTATGGGTGCCACTGCATACATGCTGACAAGTTACACATGTGATATAAAGCAGTGACATGCTTTCCAAAAGTCCAAGTGCAGTGATGTCATTGGACGGGATGGTTCACAAAACGTCGTATCCTTGTGCCTTTGACTACGTCATGGGTTGAGTTTACATCAAGTCTTGAGAATTGTACGAGCCAACTTAATCTGGTAGAATTGAGTCTAGAGCCTCGAGCCTTGATATCGACGCAGGAGATACGAAAATCCGGGGAACCCAGATTATACGAGCTCGCTAATCAACGCCACCTAATCTGCATATATGGATAATATCGAAGAGTGGTATCATCAGCGAATCACATTCTCGTTCAATGAACACTCAAATAAACTGCAGAACCATCACCGAGGTTGCCCAGGAGTTTCGCACGACTTGAATGATAGTATCGCAACGCAGATTGGCTGTTCAACGCCGATGTAATGGTATCGTTGTGTTTGCTATCTTTAGCTGGCCATTGAAGATGGCAGCACATATCAAGGTAGCTACATCGATGTCAGCGGCGTAACGTATACGAGTTCCTGCGTGTATAAGTTTCGTTGAATCGGCTTCGTTTGGTCCAAATTTCAAACAAAATCAGGCAAAGCTTTCATATCCGAATATCTTCATTCAAGTACAAGCTGAAACCCTCACCAAAGTCTCAACGTCAAGCCGGCTGCTGCTATGAAGCTCATCCTCATCGTTTCTGCAATCGCCTCGCTTGCTTTTGCAGCACCAAAAGACCCGTACCCAGCTCCTTGCGGTCGTTCTATACCTTCTGGCGTCTGCACAACACAAGAGACATGTCGCAAGAAGGGCGGCTTCTACGTCCAACGCGAATGCACCTTCTATAACGTCTTGGATATTGGATGCTGTTATGACATTCCCGATGCAGCTTAAGTGTCGGCCCGAGGTTCATCAGACAGGAAGCGACAAGGAATGGGCCCACATAGTATTCACACAAAGAACCAGAGGACCAGAACTTCAAATTGAAGAATCAAGGGGGAAATATCGTTCGAGGTCGTCGAGACTGTAGCAGATGTGGATGCATAGTTAAACGTAGTGATGAGAACTGCCGAAATACAAATGTTTCGATCAAAGCAACCCGCCACTTCGTGATGGTATTGAAATCTAGAGTCAGGCCGTGGCTAGTACCTGGGTACTTAGAGCAAGGTTGAACAACGAGCTTCGGCCTTGTTTTGAACTGAAATATGTCATACTCAGGCTACCTTATGTACACACAAAGGCTCGCACGAAGCACTAGATATGTTGATATTGCCGTTTTAGGGGTACATTTCCGCCTCGCCGGACAGCGGCCGATGACTACTTTAGATTGTGTTGATGGATGAAAGGATGTCAAAGAAAACGTCGTGCGATAGCACATGTCGTTATGTAAGCATGGCTGTCTTGGCGACCTATCGGATCAAGATGGAGAAACTTCCGAATTTGTCCGGCACAATTTTCGGCCTCATATTTACAGCTCCGCATTCAAGGGCTGGATGTCTTTGTAGAGTCTGTTTTCATCCTCACGCGTCGTATTCTCAGTATGCAAGGTCGTGTTATAAGCCTTTGATCAACATTCGTTCTATTGCCGAACAGCTCTGGTGAGCTGGTCTTCCCGAGCGCTCCGGTGGATCATCGCCTCGAACACAAACCGTACGATGGACCTGGATCTCGGCAGTTTTACAAGTAACGCGTTGTGATTGTTATCACGAGAGCGCTTTGTCTTTTAAGGTTATGACAGTGTAAGCTGATTTTTTTTTACTATACATTTTAGCCATTCTTATACTTCTTCACCTCGACATGGTCTAAACCAATTCGCATTAACAAATATTTGTTTTCACTTTCACTTCATATCGATGCTAATATTATCACCTGTTACAGTTTTTCGTTTCATTTACTTTTGGAAAGCCACCGACAACATTAACCGATCACACTACTTATCACAAGTTTCACAAAAACTTCGACAATGAAGCGTAGACCGTCGTCAGATCTACTGACGGTGCCGTTTGCTAAGCGATTATTGCAACCAAATGTACCGGAACCAATAAGCCCGCTTATTTCAGTTGTGGAACAGTACGGCCTTCTCGAAGCTGTAGTATCAAATCTTTCCGCAGATGATCTGCTAGCTTTAACTCTCACCTCCAAGACTCTTTATGATATCATTGCATCACGGCCGAATAGTCTGAAGAATTTACTGGGCAAGCTCAGTTGTTCAGGTAAAGGTGTCAGCATCCGGACCAAATGTCATAAAAACTCACCATTCTTCTTCGCATACGATTGCACCGAGTACGTCCAATGTGGAACCAAGGATCGCCGACGCGCTGTGGATACACGGCCGTGTTCCAACTGTAATGTCGCGACATGTGACGAATGCAGGATACATTGCGTATATCAAAGCATTTATGAAGCCTCCAGCGACCCCACCGATCTTGCAGAACTACCCAACTTCAGTGGCTTTGTCCTGCTGGAGCCTTCGGAGCAGCCTATTCTCAGTCCCCATCACCTTCTCTCTGATGAATCTGCAAGCGTAGAGCGTTGGAAGAACCCATCTAAAAGCAACGTCGGGCCCTATCATGACCAAGGACATCTCGACGTTGCACTTGAAGAAGACTCCACTGCGCCGCCAGAATCTATTGAGAAGCTACTGGCTATGAATCTTGGCAAAGAGTCATTGACTACACTCTCCAACTCTTCGTTCTACGACTCTCCATCCCCTGTAGTTAGGTCTTTATGCAGAGTCACAGAAGCCCGAAAAGTCTTCCTGTGTGACGGATGCTTTGATCGTGACGCGCCGAAAGGCCCCGAATCTCTTCATCCTCCTGCAAAAGCACTACCCTGGCTCAAGCAAGCATCTACCAAGACGTATATGGGCACCTGCGGATGTACACTACGCGAGCGCTTCCTCGATCGATGGCTTTGCGTAGGCTGCTACCAAAAGGAAGAAGAGACCATATCACAGTTTACAACTTCCACAGCTATGGAACGAACGGGCCTCTGTCGTTGCGGCTCCGATGCTCGCCATGCAGTGTGCCTCTGGTGTTGGGGTGAGGTCAAGGATACCACGAAAGTCTCAACCTAAACGATCCGATTCAAACCGTCGATTTGTCTTTGGAAGACGTATACACGACTCAGCTGCACGAAAAGCGTACGCGAAATCGGGCACATCGGAACCCACAATATCCGGAAACACCCGCGTAATTTCTCCGTCACTCCGAGCTTGAGAAACTCACAGCCCAACCCTACATTGAATGTTAGCGGCACTTTTTGGAACTCGAGCTATTTTGCCCGAGTATTTGAAGACTACATTTATATTTATGCGCGATGTATCACCACTATGTATCAAAATTTCCTGGCTTTTCATGATGCGTATGAGCGAGGAGTTTGTGCTGCGAATCTTGTGTTTGTTTCTTTTTAGCGTTTTGTGCACAGCCAGTCAGCTCAACTCTACAATGTACTACTAGTAAAAGTAAAAGCATAATGCAAGACTTTGAAAATTACTTTCGTGGCTGTATCTTGCTTTGATTTCTCCGTGACTCTTGAGTCTTCATTATCAACATGTAATTCCCGTTAATATTGGAAGCCACCAAGGTACTCGTAAACACAACATATACTTGAAGTCTAACCCCAATTCAATTCTGCCCGCGTACAGTATAGTGCATATGTAACATGACAGGAAATGACGATCGAGCCGCAAGCGACACTTCAATCATGTTTTAATTCTCTCTCACACTCAAAACTTTCTCGGGTTTCTCACATTCCAATACCATAACACGTCGATAAGGCGCTCATATGATCACTGATTTCCAATATAAAACATTCGCCATAAAACTTTACATTGTATATGAAGCAAGCGCAATGCCACTGATGAATATATACATGCCAACAACAAAAGTTCAAGCTTTTCTCCCACCGATTTCTCTGTACAATCCTCCACTAACAATTTTGATATTCGAGTTCTCAATGAGCCACTCCTACAATCTAGTTTCCGTCGTTGCGGCACTGGATATCATGGTCAGTCCATGTTGCACTTCTCAATCAACACATCAGGAACTTACGCAGACGGAGATGACATCGCCACCACAGACACCAGAGTTGGAATCACGACGGCAGTTGTAGCTACCAAACCTCGTTAATATCATCACAGGCCTCTTAACATGGCTCGGTACTTACACAAGACCATTGAAGGTGTTCTTGTAGCGGTTGAAAATGATCGGGGGAGGCGAGCAGCCGAAAGTGCCCTGGTCACAGGGGTTCTTGTTTGTGGTCAAGCTGTCAACAGCCTTGCAGCCGCTGTCGTAGACGGTCCATCTGCTGACGCCGTTTCCAAGCTGCTGCTGGTTGCCGATGCCGTAGTTGAAGCCGGGGCAGATGGCAGAGGCGAGGCCAGCTGCGAGGGAGGTGATCATGAGAGTGGAGAACTGCATGTTGGAAAGAGTTGGAGATGTTGGTGGTTTGAGTGTTTAGAAGACTTGTGAAGATGCTGGTTGATGATGGGTCTATTGTTCAGGCTACAGAGGGACTTTTATACTGCTGTTCGGGCAATTGTTTCGGTCAATTCGACTCCTTCATGTAAGGCTTTCTGCACTTTGCCATGTTTTATGGATCTTGTTGCTATTCAAGACGATTTAGACAACAGTACTGTGATCCTTCGTCCTGGTAAAATCGAATTCCACCCATCACAGCCTCTGATGATCGACATTACGGTGAGTATGTTGTTGGCCCCATACGCCAGTCCCACTCAAAGGGGTTTCATAAAAGTAGTACGAGGGACTCTACACTGATCGTGGATACGTGCAATGCGAATAAAGATATTCGTGGTGCTGACATGAGCTGAGCATGACAGGCGCTATCCTGCCTTCAGAATGTGCGGTCTGCTGATCAGAGTCTCGACTGTGGATGCTTGGGGGCCTTAGGCCCTGTTGTCGTGGGCAGGGTCACGTGACTGGAATGATGAAGCATATCTTTGTCATCACATCGCCTCGCGCACCAACGCGCTCAATTTGCCTGCACCTTACTCAGGCACAGCACTGCCACCACCGAAGCAAACGGCTGACAAAGAGCCGACCTCTCGCAAGAACAAAGCCCGAAGCCAGAGATTTTGATGACAGAAGACCTTCCTGATTGGGCAGACCGTATGTGCCGAGGCTAGGCCGTTCTAGGACAGTCGTCCTTGATTGCGGACGCCACCAATGTTAGCACAGGAGCCACGCGAGCACGTGAGTCTACAACGGCGGCCAATCTCCAAAGTTTCTTATATTGCGCTATCCTGAGCTTATTTGCGCATCCGTGGCAGTAAACCGCAAACGGCAGGAGATGTGTCGAGCGCCGATTATCTTGGAGCTTTCTAGGGTAGCAGAGCTCTAGCCATAGGCAGGATGTGATGCCATCGGCGGTGATAGCCACTTAAATGTCACCATGACCAGGCACGACAGATCCCCACCGGTTTAATGCTGCAAGAGCCAGGTCTTTGGGTTCCGGTAGCTGGTCATACAAATAAGCTTGCTGCCCTTCTTGGACCTCTTGTTCAACATCGACCCAATCCAATAGAGCTTCCTTCGAGCTGGTCGCGTTGACAATGGCACGGTTCTTAAGCATTGCCACAGCATTGGCTGCCACTGGCGCCCTTGCGCTCACCCCAGAGTATGTCTCACGCTATTTGAAAGCTTGAATGTAAACAAGGCTGACAAGGCCACCAGGCAGCTTCTCAGCACTACCCGACGCGGTACTGCTAGCCCAAGCAAGGATGGAAGTGTCGCTCTCTTTTCTGCGTCGCAATATTCCTTCGACAAGCACAAGTCCAACAGCAGCTTGAACTTGATCGATCTCAAGACGGGCAAGATCTCTCCATCAGGCCTGAACAACTCTGAGATCAACGAGGTTGTTTGGCTTCCAGGCACCGAGACTGGCATTATCTACATCAATGGCACTGGCGAAACTGAGGGCGGTGTCTCGCTGTGGATTGGCGACATCAAGGACCCCAAGGGCAGCAAGAAGGTCGCTGAACTTGAAGCTCCATACTCGGGTCTCAAAGTCGCCAAAACTTCCTCTGGCGATCTTCATTTCCTAGTAAACTCTCTGGCCTATCCCAATGGCACGGCCTACAACCCTGAAACGGCTGTCAAGGCTCGCAGTTCTGCCCGTTTCTACTCTGACATCTATCCTCGTCATTGGGATACCTGGCTGACCAAGGAGCGATACAACGTCTTCGCTGGCGTTTTGTCCTCGAATGGAAGCTATGCCCTCGCTGGAACTGGCCTCCGTAACTTGAACCATGGCGTCAAGTTCACAGCCACACAGTCTGAGACCCCTGTCCAGCCTTTTGGCGATGCAGGTGACTACGACATCAGCCCTGACGGCTCCAAGTATGCCTTCCTGAGCAAGGCTCCTCAACTCAACAAGGCCAACTACACTGCCAGCTACATCTACCTTGGCGATTTCGCCAGCTCAGAAGTTGCTGTTGCCTTCAATGGTCCTGACTCCCAGGCATTCAAGGCTGGCCACCAGGGTGCATCTGGGCAGCCCTCTTTCTCGCCTGATAGTTCCAAGCTTGCCTATATCCAGCAAGATGAGGACTACTATGAGTCAGACCGATGGCAATTGTATGTTCTCGATGTCGCTTCCAAGGGTGGCAAGATTGCCGCCAGCAACTGGAAGCCTCTCAGTGCCAACTTTGACCGCTGGGTCCAAGGCCCATTGACTTGGGCTGCTGATGGCCAATCTATCTACGCGACTGCTGAGGACTATGCCCGTGTCAAGATCTTCAACTTCCCCATCTCTGGTTATGCAACCACACCCAAGGCATTGACTTCAAACACTACAGTTTCCTCCTTCTCACTCCTTCCCGATGGCTCGCTTCTCGTCTCTGCCTCCGCCATCTGGACGCCCACTGAATACTACACCTTGACCAATGGCACCAAGAAGACCCTCTTCGATGCCTCCCAGGTTGATGCCAACCTTGCTGGCCTCAGCTCCGCGACTGTCTCCGAATTCTTCTTCAACGGCTCCGACCCTAAGTTGAAGCAGCCATTGCACGCCATCATTGTCAAGCCCACCAACTATACCGAGGGCAAGACTTACCCACTCGCCTTCCTTGTTCACGGTGGTCCCCAGGGCTCATGGGCCAATGGATGGTCAAATCGCTGGAACCCACAAGTCTGGGCCGACCAGGGCTACATTGTTGTCGCACCTAACCCAACTGGCTCGACTGGTTTTGGACAGTACCTGACTGATGCTATCCAAGGCAACTGGGGCGGTTACCCGTACCAGGACCTTGTCAATGCATGGAAGTATGTCAAGCAGAACCTGAAGTTTGCCGACACCAAGAACGGCATCTGCGCTGGTGCTTCGTATGGAGGATACATGACCAACTGGATCCAGTCCAACCCATTGGGCAAGGAGTTCAAGGCTCTCGTCACCCATGACGGAATCGTCAACACCTACGCCGCATGGGCAACCGAGGAACTCTGGTTCATTCGCCACGATTACAACGGCAGCGCATGGGATCCCCAGGCCGCATACCAGAAGTGGAACCCATGGAACCACATTTCCAACTGGACCACGCCTCACTTCGTCGTCCACAACACTCTCGATTACCGCCTACCTGAGAGCGACGGCCTTGCGCTTTTCAACGCTCTCCAGGCACGTGGCGTTCCATCGCGCTTCCTCAACTTCCCCGACGAGAACCATTGGGTCCTCAAGCAGGAGAACAGCTTGGTTTGGCACACGGAGATCTTCAACTGGATCAACCATTACTCTAAGGGTACGCCGTTGGATGATGTGCCGATTGGCAATTAAGGTGCGGGTGGCGGTACGAAGTATACGAGGTTACAACCCTCGCTTAATATCATGACGTCTTGCTTTGTGTAGGACACTCTTTGAGCATAATGATAATGAATATTATTTAACCACGCTGTGTTTTACTGCTGTGTACTTGTTTGTGTGTGTTTGGCAGCTTTGATGTTGCGCATTTGTGTTGATATCGTTGAGATGGGATATTTGCCTGTCAGCATTCATGTGACCGGCATCCTTCTTCGTAATTGATACATGGGGAGTATGCTGACCCCGGGGGAAAAGTATTGTATGATTCGACAGTAACGCGATACCCCGCCGTAGGAATACATGGTATGCATAGTTACGGCACAGCATCGACTGATACGTTTTAGAAGTGTCACCTTTTTGTCCCGTGATTGCCTATCACCAAACCCCTGCACCAACAGCCTCCAACTGTGGCAACGTCCATCCTCTAGCCTGGTCATCGGATAGCGGCCGACAATTTCAGTGGGTACTCATGGCTAGCATGGCAATTACTCAGAGCACCACTTTCCCATACTGCCAGATCTGTTATCACGCAGGACTCAATCGAGTCTAGAATTCAACCCATTTTTAGACAACCACTTGCTTGAATGAACGTCTCCACCAACTCAATACAACCTCCCCACTGTATCTACATACCGAACTCACGGCACGATAACACCGTCTCTACCCAAACCTTCAACAAAGCTTTTCTTCCGCACCCAATTCCAAACCTCGTATCTCACCACGCCATCCAAACACCACCTAATGCCAAGTTCAAAAAGCCCCCCTCCATCCCGCCAACTTTCCCAATTCCATCCACTCCAACCCACTCACCACAGAAAATCAAACAACCCACCATCTCACGCGACCGCCAAGCCCAGCGGAAACCAGCGGTCTTGCCGGAGTCCGAGAGGGAAGAAAACACCACGCATTTGCCAAACCAGCCGAGGCGCCGTATTTGCAACGAAGCACCTGGCGCCAACCAGCGCTGAGCTTCGTGCGGCGTCTTAACTCGAAAAGGCGCAGGAGATAAGCACTGTGTTGCATGTGCGCCGTGGTTTTGTCGTGATGCCAAGAGGGGCAAACAGCGGGGCGGGTCGGCGTTGTGCAAGATGGGTAGATGTGGATGGTGATTG
The DNA here is from genome assembly GCA_000498155.1 of Shiraia sp. slf14. Taxonomy (NCBI): domain Eukaryota; kingdom Fungi; phylum Ascomycota; class Dothideomycetes; order Pleosporales; family Shiraiaceae; genus Shiraia; species Shiraia sp. slf14. The sequence goes on from AXZN01000048.1 coordinate 62,273, forward strand.
GCTGGATGTTGCGGTGGGTGAATGGCGGCCTGCCTGATGGGGTTTGGTGGCTGCGGCGTGGAGATGGCTGGGCGCCAAGGGGGGAGCGGTGGTGGGTTTGGGTTGCGGATGGGGTTTGGTGCGGTGGAGAGGGGGGCTTCTAGGGTGCTTCGATGGGGGGTTCTTTGATAACGTCGTTTTTTTGCAGAAATTTGGCTATGTCGAATTTTGGTGAGAATGTTGTTGATGTCGTGTAACGCTGCTCGTTGGTGGGCGGATGGAGGCATATCGGCACATGATGTTGAGACACATGAGATCAGCAACCTCTCGCTGCTGTGAATGGCTGACGGGCCCCCTTGCGATCGACAACTCCGCCAAGGTCTGAAGCAATGTCTGTGGTGGGCCGCCTTTCTTGGAGTACTGCTTGCCCTGGTCTTAGCATATTGTCAGTGGCTGCGTTCTTGGATGGATGATAACGTTTCTTCCTGCAATGGGGCGCTGCTCAAGCTAGCGAGGTTGCAACGTCGCAATGAGGTTTGCAGCACCTGCTCGAAACAGTGTGACGGGCCAAGACGCTGCTTTGGATAGCTCTTCTGCCGTGAGATGGGAGGGATTCTTGGGAGGGAACCGAGTTACCTATTAATTGCTTTCACCCCGCTGCTTGTGCTTGGGTGTCGGTTCTTCTTTTTTTCTTCTCTTCGTAGGTAGCTTTGTTGCATCCACGTTACATTTGGATCAGGCTTGCAAGTCCAATACAAAACTTGCACCATGGCTTCTGCTACCGCGCAGAACACGGTCGACTTGGCCTTGAGCCATGAGCCGAAAGTCGCCACTCCAATTTTTGAGGTGGGAGAGAAGCAGGCGCTTGCTCGCTCAGATACAACCGGCAGCCACCATATTCAGCCTCCTGTCGAATTCGAGGCTGATCTGGAGGGTGAGGAGCCTACTCCCGAGGACCTGGCAACATTGCGACGTGTATCTGGAAAGATCCCTTGGACTGCATTTACCATCGCTTTCGTTGAATTGTGCGAGCGCTTCGGGTACTATGGTTGCCAAGTGTTGTGTATGTCATCTTTTTGCTCAGTCATGGTCTGATGTACACTGTTCTAATCTCTTGACTAGACACCAACTTTATCCAGCAGCCACTGCCTGAAATCGATGGGGTCATCCAAACTACAGGAAGAGATCCGCGGTCGGATGGCCAGCCTGGCGCTTTGAGTATGATTTGATACTGAATACTGCCGCGAAAATCAAGCTGACTTTTTCCAACAGACATGGGTCAGCGGGCGTCTTTTGGTATTGGCCAATTCAATTCTTTCTGGGCTTACACCACGCCCATCATGGGCGCTATCATCGCTGATGAATATCTCGGACGTTTCAACACCATCTTCATCGCTATTGCATTTGCTATCCTTGGCCATATTTTGTTGATCGTCTCCGCTATTCCCGCAGTTTTGACAAGTGGCAAGGCCATCGCACCATTCATTCTTGGTGTCATTCTTCTTGGATTTGGAACTGGTGCTTTCAAAGCCAATATCTCGCCATTGATTGCCGAACAATATCGCCAATCCAAGCCTCGTGTGATCAAGGATCCCAAGACTGGAGAGCGTGTCATTTCAGACCCTAACATTACCCTTTCGCGAATCTTTTTGTACTTTTACATGTTTATCAATATGGGCTCGCTTACTGGCCAGATCTCCATGGTCTACGTTGAAAAGTAAGTTGATTGAATCATCTTGGGATTCGCAGGGTACTAACATCATTACTAGATACGTTGGCTTCTGGTGTGCATGGCTGCTCCCCACTATCATGTTCTGCTGCTGCCCCATTGTCCTCTGGGTATGCCGCAAGAAGTACCACATGAGCCCACCCACAGGCTCAGTCTTGATTCGCGCCATCAAGCTTCTTGGTCTTGCTACCAAGGGCAAGTGGTCAATTAACCCCGTCACCACCCGCAAGAACTTCAAGAGCGACCGTTTCTGGGAAGACGTCAAGCCAACCCACCTTGGCGACCGCAAGCCCAATTGGATGCAGTTTGACGATGCATGGGTCGATCAAGTCGCCCGCGGTCTCCGTGCTTGCTCTTGCTTCACCTGGATTCCCCTCTACTGTAAGCCCACCCCTCCATTTATCTCGATTTGCAGAACCTAACATCACACCCAGGGCTCTCCTACAACCAAATGAACAACAACCTCACCTCACAAGCCGCCACCATGCAACGCAACGGCGTCCCCAACGACATCATCACCAACCTCAACCCCATCTCCCTCGTCATCTTCATCCCCATCGTCGACAACTTCCTCTACCCCGCGCTCCGCAAAGCCAACATCCGCTTCACGCCCATCAAGCGCATGGCCTTTGGCTTCATGCTCGCCTCGCTCGCCATGGTCGGCGCCACCGTCATCCAACACTACATCTACAAGCTGGGCCCCTGCGGCAAATTCATGAACGAGTGCAAAAACCGCCCCGCGCCCATCAACGTCTGGACACAAACTGTTCCCTACGTACTCATCGGCTTCTCGGAGATTTTCACATCCATCACCGGCCTGGAGTTTGCGTTCACCAAGGCGCCGAAGAATATGCGGTCGCTGATTACGTCGTATTGGCATTTTGTCAATGCGTTTTCGAATGCGCTCGGCCAGGCGTTTGTGTCGCTTTCGGAGGATCCGTTGTTGGTGTGGAATTATGCTACGGTTGCGATACTGGCGTTTGTGGGCGGTGTGTTGTTTTGGTTTCATCAGAGGCCGACGGATAAGAAGGAGGATATTTTGAATATGTTGCCCGATTCGAATTATATTGGGAAGGATCGCAGGCATAGTGTTAGTGAGGAGGGGGCGCAGCATGCTTAGGCGGTTGTGTCCTTTCGTTGGGGGGAGGTATGGTCGAAGGAGGGGATGGGATGGATAGGGATATGATAATGAGATAGTTGTGAATGAAGACATGCTGAATTCGGATATGCAGTTCTGTAGTGATATTTGGGTGTGTTTTGATTGTGTGACATGATGGCATTGTGTTTTTGTTACGACACATCCTCACATCTCACTAGCTAGTATTCTTGGTTAGCCAATCCACTCGTACAATTTGATTGGGTCAAAGTACGAATCAAAATGGAAGTCAACCTCGGTGCCAAATCTGTGTTGAGCTTTTTGCGGAATTGCCTACAGCTTGTTTTGTGTTCATCTTGGAGATCTTCTCATTACTCTACCTTTACGCATCGATCTTCCAAGCCAGTGTTTGCTACCATGCAGTTCATTCAAATACAGCGAATGCAAAAGAATCAAAACGATAAGTACGAAGCGTAGCCATGTATTGATCGATGTGGTTTGCTAACTGCTTTGTATGAGTACGTCAGAGTATACTTTGGATTAATACCCTAGCGCCATTTCACTCGTGAATCATCTTCAGACTACGCGACAGCCCGACGAAAACTTATTGGGTATAGCTGCAAGTTAGCTAGTAAGCTTTACACATTCATCGAACATGTGTAGAGAATGCTGATCATTCATGTAACCAGGCACTTGGCTTGAATGACGCCAAGCTGAGAGGGTTTCTTTGACGTTTTCATGTAAGTGTTCCAAGTACGATAGTTGCACGAACTGGAGTATGGAGGACCTTGTCGAGGCTAAGCATAGCTTGTGGCCTTCAATTCATCATCCTCTAGAATACATCCATGATGACTAGTACTTCTTAGTGGTCTTTATGTACGGGGTATTCCAACCAAAATTTCATAGCGGTGAGCAAGTCAAGAAGCTGGGCGATGCATATTTTACATTTCAGGGAGCCAAGTTGGACATGTGTTGGACATCGCCACGTGACGGTGCACAACTGCAGTTGCCAAGGGTTACAAAAGGTTTAGAAGCAAAAGTGGCAGGTCAAATTAGATAAAATCTTTAATATCAGGTCATTGAAAGCATGCGATAGGTCTGGGATAGTAACAGTTATGTAAGCGGCTGGGCTCGCCAAGAGCCCTCGGCCGATAGACTCGGTTCGTCGGCAAGAAGGGTACAACACGACATTAACATCTTGTGCACCGCGCCATGGAATGAGAAGCGGTCTGTAGCGGCGAGATCCTTTTAAAGTTTCTATCCCCTCCTTTAGAGTACTCTGATTTCCACTAATACTCTCAATTTTTAAAAGATTCGGCTCTTCAATCGACATAAATACGTCAGGGATTGACCAACTGTGGTACAACCGGATGATCTATGCAAATCACGAACACATTAATATTACGACTTAACGGCCACTTTATTCATGATTCATATCACATCGGAAGCTGTGCTTGACTCCTGGCCACACCATGAGTGGAAGCAAGATAAAAACCTACCTCAACAACAAGGTGACGAGGGCCTTCGACATCTCCTCGGATCAACGTCGCAAACAAGCAGCATCACTGGAGCAGCTTGCACGAGAGACAATCAGTCAGACGTATCTCGAAGAGGATCCATCGGTGGCAGAGTGGTTTCGAGACTTGGTGCCATCTTCCGACGGCGTTGCTGAGTATGTACGAGATTTGTTCCCATCTGCACAGTGGGTTCGCAGATACAATCTGCATTGGTTAGCCGGTGATGTCATCGCTGGTAAATGAGCCCAAGACTTATAACTTAGGTTTTCATTCATTGACTTGCCGTAGGGTTGACTGTTGGGCTTGTTGTAGTGCCGCAAGCCATGGCTTACGCTAGTCTCGCTCGCCTGACACCAGCTTTTGGACTTTACACAACGTTTACAGGCGCATGCATCTACTGGATATTTGGTACATCCAAGGATATCGTTATCGGAGTAAGTTTGAGTTCCTTTTCAATCCGATCATCTCGTCTAACCCAACATGAATAGACTACTGCCGTCGGATCACTTCTTGTTGGCGGCGTTATCAACAAGATTGAGACTGAACATCCCGGCGTTTACAAACCAGAGCACATCGCTCATGCGTTATCTTTTTTGGCTGGTGCAGTCCTATTTGTTCTCGGCATCCTTCGTCTAGGTTGGCTGATCGAGTTCATTCCCTACGTTCCGATATCAGCATTCGTCACATCTGCCAGCATTACCATCATCTCTACGCAACTACCAACAATCTTAGGAATAACGGGCATCAATTCACGCGAGGCACCTTACAATGTATATATAAACACCCTAAAAGGCTTGCCTCGTGCAAGGTTAGATGCCGCAATTGGCATCACATCCATTGTTCTTCTTTCTATCATTCGAACTGCATGCGCGAAAATGGAGTTGCGACAACCTCAACACAAGCGCATTTGGCAGCTGCTTTCTTCTCTTCGACTTACTTTCACTATTTTGCTTTATACCCTCATCAGTTGGATTGTTAATCGTAATGTACCAGCAGGACGATCAAAGTTCCGCATTGTTGGCCACATCGACAAAGGTGAGTTACTTCGAGACGTGGTCATCCTCACTTGCTAACACGACGAACAGGCTTCAGTCACGCGGGCGTACCTCCCATGGACAAGGAGCTGTTTGGCCTTGTAGCTTCTGAGCTGCCTGCGATCCTTATCATCCTCATCGTCGAACACATTGCTATCGCCAAGTCTTTTGGTAGAATCTTTGGTTATACCATCATCCCATCCCAGGAGATGATTGCTCAGGGCGCATCCAATATACTTAGTCCGTTCGTTGGTGGCTATGTGTGTACAGGGTCTTTTGGCGCATCAGCGGTCCTGTCAAAAGCTGGTGTTCGCACACCACTTGCCGGTGCCTTCAGCGCAATGGTCCTCGTGTTGGCACTTTATGCGCTCACACCAGTATTTTTCTTCATTCCCAATGCAGCCTTAGCAGGATTGATCATACACTGCACCTTGAATTTGATCACGCCTCCTAAGTCGCTGTACAAATACTGGCAGTTTTCACCTTTCGAGCTGTTCATATGGGTTTGTGGTGTTGTAGTAGCATTCTTCACCAACCTTGAAACAGCCATTTACGTAACAGTCGGTCTCTCATTTGCCATGCTTCTCATCCGAATGGCGAGAAATCCAGGTAGATTCCGCGGTTCAGTAGGAGTAACTCGAGTAGTCCGCAACGATGCATCAGCAGATGGTCCCGACTCTTGCGCAAGCTCAGCTTTGACGTTGCAAGGTTATGCAAAGGAATCGCGCCAAGTTTATCTTCCATACGACCCCGTCGGAAACCGCAATGTAACGGTCAAAGTTGAGCCTGCATACCCTGGCGTGTTCATTTATCGGTTTGCTGAAAACTTCAACTACATCAACCAAGCATACCACATCGATCATCTGACAAGATACATTCAATCGCATACACGTCGAACTTGCACAAGCGATGGCCTGCGCCCTCAAGACCGCCTGTGGTGTGATACGCCACCCGACAAGAAGATTACCGAGGAGAAGTCGCACTTGCCCGTTCTTAAAGCTGTTGTTCTCGATTTCTCGACTGTCAATGTCATCGACATCACCAGTTTGCAAGGCCTGATCGAGCTACGGAGCACCTTAGATCGCTATGCCGCTCCCTCACTCGTCGAGTGGCATTTTGCAGGTGTGCACAACAGCTGGACACGCCATGCTCTTGCCCATGCAGGTTTCGGCTTCCCAGCTGGCAACAACATCGACGAGCTCGGCAACTGGTGTCCTGCTTACACCGTCGCAACGTCTTTCGCTGGCGCAACCGAAGATGAGCAGCGCGAATTAGAATCTCTTCGACGTGATGTGCAGGCGCAAGATGCAGAAAGCCATAGGGAAAGCATCGTCTCGAAAAGCACTCGTGACTCCAAGGACAACGCGAGTGTCGCCACCATCGCTTCGGCCAGCGAGAAACCTATTTTGACACCGATATATGGTGTTGACCGGCCTTTCTTTCACATTGATTTGCACGATGCTGTCGACACAGCCGTTCGTGATGCAAAGCGGAGAGATGAGAGGGAGCGACTTGCATTGCATGGAGAGGCGACGATTGTGAATGAGTGTGGTGCAGCGAATAACCTGAACGACTGCGCCGTTTAATGCGTATGATATTATGACTGCATTCATTTGGGCATGTTTGGCGTTTGGAACTTTTATGCAAAGATTAGTTTGTAGCATTGAGCATTGTCAGGCAGCTTCTTTGAAATAGCTGCATCTGAATAGTCCTTAGAGGAATGCTTATCATAGATAAGAAAAGATATTAAAAGCTTAGAATGCTACAAGTCTAGTAATTAGTGACAGCATATATTTGAAGAGGGGTGTTTCCATTCGATCGCCGTGTCCGAAGACGACAGATGTTTGTTACCGAGCCTTGATGCCTGATAACAGCGCCTCCCTGAATGTTCGAGGAGTTCGACATTACGGTTTTACATAATTTCTGTACTATAGCGAATCGCACAGCGTTAGTAGCATATGCCGTTGCAGTCGAGTTTTGTGCAGATTTTTACATTTAAGTGAGAGGTTGTGCGAAGCTCCAGAACAACAAAAGGTAGCACGCAACATGTAAAGTGAGACACTTATCCAGAATCTCCAGGTTATAATAAGCCTTGATATTGACATCCTTCGTAGCGAATGCTTTGATAAAAATCCCTTCATGCAAAAAAAAGACACATACCACGCCCATCTGACCTCACTCATTCCAACCCAGCAGCAAAAAGCACCTCATCGAGCACAAGCCGGCTGTCGCCAGACGAGTGCCCGAATCATAGGCGACCTAAACTTGGTGTGACGGGCCAAGTTTTCGGTTGAGTTAGGTAGAAGGAGGAGGAGAAGGAGCGGAGGTATAGGTGAGAAGAAGGGGTAGTTGATCACCCGGATAAGTGACAGTGTTTTATGTGCGGTACATCTGTCACTCGCCGGAATCGAACGCACGACCTTTCGGTCGAAGGCGGTAATCAACAGACGCTGCGGTCTCGTTGATGGCAGTCCCTGAGCTGTGCTACACGATCGATGGAAGGTTTTGACTTATTTAATATTATATACACGAGTCAAATGTATTACTTTTTAGGAGTAGATATTTGGGATTGAGGCTAGGATTTTGCGACTCTCCGCGTTGCGGGGTGACGTCAATTGCGTAAATGGTTTCACTCAGGACGCGTTGGTTGTTTGCTTCACTACAGTGCACACCGCCACTAGTAGTTTTAGTGCTACGCATTGGAAATTATGTGTCATGATTGGCCATGCGTTGTCTTCATCTTTGCATGTAATGTGTCTCTCTTTTACTGAGAAGTGGCTGGTAAAGTGATACATAGCAGTTCTCCGATTTACAGCTCCGGCCATATTTCGCGAAAAGTGATATCAGTGCCGCCTCATCCTACCAACTCCTGCTTATTGAATCTCCTCTGTGTACATAATCCAATTTTAAAATCTTTCCATCATCATCACTTTTGTTTCATGTAACGTAGTGTTGCAGTTTTCCACGAAATCGTGTGTTTGCCTAAATCGTAAACTTTCACTCGGATCACAGCCCCACTACACATTTCTCACGAAACCACGCAATCGAGTATCTCTATCTTCTCAGGTCGAAAGGGGAGGACTTCTTGGCCTCAAACTACAAATCTTTATCTGCCTTGCGCTGGTACCATCATCCCTATTAAGCTCAATTCGACTGCGACCTCAACTACGAATCCCCTCCACTGCTGCGAAGCCGTGCCCCTAGAGACCACTGAATCTGCCGCTGCTGACCTGCTCTCGCCATGCAGCCTAACATCGACATGCGCCAGCAATTCGACGTCTTACTTACCAAAGTCTGGAGGTTCTTTACGGGCGCGTGGGTATGCGCTACGGTCTTCCATTCCGCGTTGTATCTCTCTGTGAAGTATGATGTCGGCTTCAGCTTTCCGGTGAACGCCATCATCATCGGCGTCGGCATTTCCATTCCTATGTATCTTCTCCACAACTATAGAACTGATCGTAGATGCCTAAATCTTCTCAAAGAGGATTGGTCCGCCATGCTGAAAGCCCTCGTTACGATGATGGATACAGTCGATCGCTGGGAGTCTCAAGCAAGAGCAGAGCGAATCACGCGAAACAATACACGATCCTACATAAAGAACGTCCAAAGCCGTCGCATCCGTAACCTCAAGTTGCTTCTCGACGCTGCGCAAATAAAGAAGGTCCACATGGAGCAACAGATCGCCGGGCTCAACCATTTTCATCGGAATGCAGACAAGAAGCTTAGTGTGCTGCGTGCAAAAGGATGCACAGATGAGACTGACCAAATCGCGCATGATTTCGTTTCGTTGACAGAGGAGTTAAACACCTTAAAGACCCACTACACTAAGGTTCTAAGCTCAAACAATCGGCTGAGAAGTGAGCTTCACATTGTCCAAGCAGACTCTGAAGCTGCCACAAATTCTACTCGCGAAGCGCATGAAGGACATGAACAAGATATTTCTCGACTCGAAGCCACCAGGGAGAATCTGAAAACGGCCAATAATACTGTAGCAAGCATGGAACCGGATCTTCGTGACGTTCGAGAGCGCAATACATCCCTCAGTGACAAAAATGCCAATTGTCAGGAGAATATTTTCATTCAACAGAACAGGGCAAGGTTCGCCCTGGTGAATAAACAACGCTATGCTCCCATCCCGCAGAACAGGTCAGAGATTGCTTCACTCAAGTCACGTCTTGACGAAGCTACCCAAAAGCTTCAGATTCAGGCTCAAGAAGCTGAGATCCAAAGGCAGAAATTTGAAAAGGCACACCAAGAGAGCCTGGATAACGAGAAGCGTAACCATGAGTCTGTTGTGTGTGCGCTGGAGGCAAAACACGAAGATGCTATGCATAAAATGGAGGAGCAAGTTGCTGAAGCTATCGAAGAGCATAGAAAGGAGTTTTCCAAAAGAACCAGCGACTTAAATTGTGAATATGTAAAGCTTATGACAGAACTTCCGGAGCTGCGTGCGCAAAATTACGAAAGCGAACTTCAAACAGAACTACTGGCTTTACAGAAGAAATACGAAGATCAATCGAACTCCCTCGTAAACGCAGACAGGCAGCTTCGTTTATTTTCTGAAGAGTGGGGCGCCACTTACAAGATCATCCAAGCAGTCAATAGCAAGTTGTCAACTGCACTGAACCGCTTTGGAAAGGTTCACTACCTTTCCGGTGAGGAGATATACGCTTTGATGAAGAAAGACACAGATATGAACATCGAGCCACACGCAATGAGGTTACCTCTCCCGATGGAAATTCGAAAGGCAGGCTATGAACTTGACACCATTTTCAACCACCATGACACATTCTTTCGCACATTCTCCAAGATGTTGACTGACGTACATGAGGATGTTCCTCGTATTTCAGCCGCTGCTCATGCAGAGATCATGGGTTCTACGCTACCAGCAGTCGCTCGGGTAGTAGTAGAGAAGTCTGTCGCTACCAGGGAAGATGCTTCAGTCGTTACCCATTCGCCACTCACAAAGGCTCCGGCTTCGCAACCAAAACAGATTTGCAACACAGCCCAAACTGAAGGGAAACATTCCAAGCCGACTGAGTCAAGGAATGATACAATCAACTGTGGAATTTGCCAGCAGCATTTCCCCAAATCGTCAGCTGCTTGGCTATTTGGTGATCATGTTAAGGTATGCTGTGAACAAATATCACGACTAGACTCTACTAACCGGTTCTCAAAGTCATGCAAGCCCGCATCTTGGTCAACGCAGGGTCTCTTAAACACTCCAGATACGCCGAAAACTCTCGTCGGATTAGGTGCTATAAGCCCAGTTGGTTCTTCATCTCGGTCTGCGACGCCTGTTTCTGCTGGCCAGTCAATCCAGTATACAACCAAGCAAGAGAGTGGGAAAGAACAAGCCACTCGAGTCACTGGAAGCTCGAAAAGACGGATTGGTGGGCAGTAGCAAGTGGGCCAATCCGGATTACACGCCTCCCCAGCATCTCAATGGTGGCAGTGGTGGCTTGGGAAAGTTAGGCAGAAGGGACAAATAAAGCTTGAGCGATCTCATGAAAAGATTTCCATGTTGCGTAATCTCATCTGCAACAAAACATCCAGAAGCAATTTTTTGAAGAGTCAGGTATTGGGTTGCTTTCATAAGTGATGATGATACCTCGGTGCCTAGGTCGACTGAAAAAAGTGCAGGCTTCAAAGTTGAAAGTTTTATCGATAGACATGACACTTCAATTGCGATGTGTGCTACTATACATGTACCCAGAGATTTCTTGTCGCAACTGCTCCATGGATTATCGACTCGCAAATGGATTCGCCTGGTACTAAAAGCTTCTATCATAATTTTATAGATTTGTCTGCCTGGCTGGAGGTTGTTTCGACAACCGTCCTATATTATGCATGCACTGTGATATTGAACGAAATACTGCATGAAAACTATTTATGGAATTTAATGGATTAAGATTTCCCTTGTTCTGCGGGTGGCTGCCAGTCGGCGGCTTGGCGGTGTATCGGCCTATCATAAATCTCAAAAACATCTCAAACCCTCAAGTAGGTGTGGAGCAAAGGATCACGTGAATGGCCAATATGAGAACCTTGATTGGTAAATTCACGCCAAGCTGATTGAGGGGTCGTTGTTGTTGAGTGGTGATCATCGCCGAGGCGGCATCGAAGCATCCGTTCAGCCTTGCGAATTTGACTAATAGCTTCGCAACACGTTTAAATTGCTGAGGCTCAATTACTAGCCATCAGCCTTACCATCTGGCAGCAAACAAAAACACCGTTTCCTACCCAGCATTTCATACGTCCAACGATCAAAAACTAATCAGCAAATGCAAAATGGCAGATCATGGTGTGAACGGCCAACAACAACCCGAAGACGATTGCAATGTTTACATTACCACATCCCATGATCCTGCGGTCGTCACGAGATCGCTAGATCAATTCTCTCTAGATGAGTTCAGCGGAACCCAGTTTCTATGGCTCCATCTGCCAGTTAATGACATGTCAATGGCGAAGGTAAACTAACTTCAATGAGGAAGCACCTTAACAACTTATACATCCTAGAAACTATTCGAAAAGTGCAATTACGAACTAAGACCGACTCTGAAGGTCCGTCCAACTCTTGCAAGATCCATCAGACAGCCCTTACATTCCAGGCACATGGAGCCTTCATGCACACGCCGTGATCCGGATATGAATCCCCATACTCCCCTCCTCACAATCTATGTATGTTTCGATGTGGACTTTGAAGCAATGCAACTGCAGATCACGGCTCACATGTAAAGCTTCCCTATATGAACTGGAATACCTACGGACGTTATTGCACCTTGCGTACATCATACAATGAATATGAACGAAAAAGAAAATGGCGGACTGCACCAATGCTACAGTCTGAAAGTCAGATCATAGATTATATGATCTCACATGATCCTCTGCATCCAAGAAGAACTTTGGATCAATACTATTACTCTTCCCTTTCCGATACAAGTATCAGAGATGCTGATCAAACTATATCGAAGTGGACTGGAGGCCAGGTCGGCCTGGAAGGAAGAGATAATGCCGTGAAGGATAGCCATCTTGTCATGATAGACCAACTTTGGTGTTGGGTGTTGAATGACAGTAAGTAACACCAAAACTCAGATGTTAATTTTCCTGTATTTGACTTCATCAGAAACTGTCTTGACATGCTTCCCATCACATGATAAAAACATCGGCAGATTCCGCGATCTATACACTAGTATTCAAAATTGCAAGCATAGATTTGAAGATGTGTGGATTGTAGTCGAGCACATCTTAGCACAAGCAATTGTCCATTTGTTTAGTGAAGAGAACAAGAGATTCACAGACCTTGTCGAGATATATAGATGGGTGACCAGCAAGAAGGTAATGAGAATAACATATATCTTGTGATTATCACTGATTCAAGGCTATTGCCATCATGACAGGCTGCATCCCCCACAGCAATTTTCGAAGGATTTCACAGAGGCGACTCAAAGGGAGCGGCCAGTTCTGCATTCTTGGATGAACGTCGCGATCTGAAACTTGTCCTGGAGGTTGCAGATATCGTTGACGAATTGAAGATGATCCAGCACCTTTTTCGGACGCAGGAGGATATTTTGACTAGGCTTTTCTCTGATAACACCAGGATCGGCATGGCTACCCCTTACCCAGCAAGGGCAAAGGAAATGATCAATTTTCTACAGGAAGAGATTGGACCAATACAGCAGGATGCTGATAAGACTCACAAACTGGTATGACCTACACCACATCAATGCACAAATGTATTGCTAAATAAGTATTAGCTTCTAGATTTACTGGACCTGAAGCAGAAGACCGCGAGTTTAGCTGAAGCTCGATCAACAACCCAGCAAGGCCGAGCTGTGATGCTCTTCACTATTGTCACGGTCATATTTGTAAGCTTAAAAAAAAAACTCCCCAGATCATATTTCAGGCTAATGAAATCACATGTCAGCTACCTCTATCGTTTTTTACCTCTTACTTTGGCCAGAATGTCTCTGAGATAACTGGCGACGACAATAACCCTTCTACATGGGACCTATGGAAAGTTGGAAGTGAGTTTGCGGATATGTTAATCGATCAATTCTTTGACATGTTCGTTCAGCTCCCATCAGCGTGGCAATTATTCTCTTAGCCCTGATAATCGCGTACTTTATCACAAATCCAAACAGCCGACTGTTGGTTTGGAGATATTTCTATCCTCGGAGTCATTTCCATTCTCGGAGTCATTTTTGGTTCAAGAGACGGCGGTATTGTACTCGTGTTTTTGGCCGCGCGAGGAAAATTATTACATTCATCGAGATATTCTACAGCGCGTGGAAGGGCGACATGCGAAGGAATGATTCGCCTGTGTAGGGCAAAAGGAAAAGCAGCATGTCCAACGATGTTCAAGGTGTAAAGATGAATCTGAACTTCGATCAATATCCCCGAAAGAGCATTTCTAGTCATCATCTGTAAATGCTGGCATCGCGCCTTCGCGGTTGTATTGTAACAAAACCCTGGACAGTTAAACATCTAATTTTTCCGAGTTATCCTTTCTTATCCACTTTTGACAAATTGTGAACCACCTTACACATCGCAAATGACTTGCTTCTCTCAACAAACGCCATTGCGCCTTCCCCAGTAACGATAATATACACTCGCATCCAACCACCACCCATTTCATTCACCATCTTACTCATTTTCGCGCCATAACACCAAGAACGGCAACCAATCTTTCCAGCAGTACGTTCGCATAGCAAAATGCTTGGTACGGTAACACGGAACCCAGAAAATATGTGCTTACCTCGTATCGTTTATTATCTTATACACCCCCGCACGTACGAAGCATCGGCAAGCAACGTGGGGGCGAAACATCACTCGCAAGTTGCACACTCTACTTGTAAAAACCACAAGATGGATTTATTCGGATATCAACAATCAACCTAACCACCCTCCCAGCACATCTAAACAGTGCGCTCAATAGTCGTAGCCCCCTCCTTCCCCTCCACAACACCATCATGCTGCGCCTCCTGCACCTGTTTCTCCACAGCCTTAACCGCCTCATCAGCAAGCGCTTTGTCTTCGAACACTGTCTCGTCATTAGCCTTTGATCCCTCTTCCAAGCCCATTCGAGCAGATCATAGAACTTACAAAAGGTCAACTCCTCCAATGTGCGATTATACGTCTCAGGATACATGAAATACACAAACAAAAACTCAAACGTAATCCAGCCACAGTAAATCGCAAGATACTTCCAATCAATCGCCCTGAGAGCAATGGGATTAACATTGAGATTGAAGAAGCCCGCGGCCTTGCCGAACACCTGCTCAATGCCGATGCCCATGGTGCGCTGGGCGTAGGGGAAGATTTCAACGAGGTAGGTGTAGGTCAGGGAGTTGTTTCCGATGTTGTAGCAGGGGGAGTAAGCGAAGTAAAAGAACAGTGCTGCGATTTGCGCGGATTGGTTTTTCACCCCTGCGTTATCGGCGACACGGAGGCGCTGGAAGCAAATGGTCATGGCCATGAAGACCATGGTCATGGAGCCGGCGGACAGCATGAACATCCAGCGGCGGCGGAAGCGTGTGACGGTGAGGGCGATGACGACGCCGTTGATGAGGGACCAGCATTGGTTGGCGATGTTGATGCGGGTTTTGGCATAGTTGGAGGTGTAGCCCATCATTTCGAAGAGCAGGTTTTGGTAGTAGGATAGAAGGGTGTTGCCGCTCATTTGCGTGAAGAGGCCCAGGAATACGGAGATGATGACGCGGCGACGCATACCGGCGGTGCGGACCATGTCCATCCAGGATTGCTTGGAGTGTTCGAGTTCGAGCTTGACGGTGGAGCGGATTTGCGCCATTTCGGCTTGCACGAGGACGGAGGATGCATCTCCTTCGGCGTGGTATTTGGTTAGTACGGCAAAGGCTTCGTCGTCGCGGTCTCTGCTGACTAGCCAACGAGGACTCTCTGGGAGGAAGCTGCGTATGTTAGATTTGTTAGGATAGATAAATCAACTGGTACTTACAAGACAAAGGCAATCTGGGCAAGCGATGGGCAAATCTGCAATAGAGAAGGCACACGCCAACTCCAGTCTCCTGCAATATTAGTGGTCCTTGTTGCAATGCCTGCTGCAATAATGGCACCAACAAAGTAGGAGGCGTTGAAAAGCGAGGTCAAGTAAGGGCGCTCCTTGGGATAACCGAGTTCACCAATGAGTGCAGAACCTGAAATGATGGCGAACAGAATTCCAGCGCCCAGAAGCATACGGGCGATGATGTACATGCCAACTGCACTTTGTTAGCCATTGCAACTTGACGAAGCCATGCATATGCGTAACATACCGTGCTGGGCAAAACCCTGGAGAATAGCGCCAACGCACATGATGAGCGAGCCAGTCATGAGAGACCATCGTCTTCCAAATCGCTGATTGAACCATGGTGCAATGGGAACAGCGAGAATTGATCCAAGCTGATAACAGGCTGAGATAAAACCCAGCATTCCCGCTTCGATATCGGGCTTGCCTGTCTTGGGGTTGACATAACCGTCACCAAAATCTGCGTCGGTTAGACACTGCAGTACAAGGACACATCGAAGAATCCATACATTTGTTGAAAGGTCCAGAGAATTGCAATGTGTTGATAAGCTGCGAATCGAATCCAGAGGTAATTTCAACTCCCATACACACAATAAAGAGGTGAAAGTACATAATCCTCAGATTAGGCTTCTTGTACCATGGCACCTTATCCTGCTCCACCATACGCGTGACAATAGGATCGGACGTTCCATCTTGAACCTTGAGAAGACCCATGATGGCGAAGTTCGGGGGAAATTGAAGAGTCTCGTAGAGGGCGTAAAAACGGCTGGGGTGAAACGACGACCTTATACCCCCGATGTGTTGGTGCGGTCGTATCCCACAACCCCGGCTTCTTCCCCAGATAGCTCCGATGAATGGATCCAGCAAAGGCGGAGGACCTCGCCGCAATACCGAATCAATACCTGATATTAGTTAGGCGGCTGGGCGCGTCTGCCGTGCATCGCTTGGCGCCGGTTAAATTCCCATTGTTCCTCCAATTACCGGGGTATTGTCCCACCGATCTTTTCTTAATGCTACCCGAAGAACATGCTTCAGCTTGCCGAGGCCACAGGTATCAGATCTGCTTTTGGCCATTCAGACGCTCTAGTGACATTTTTCAAGTACAATTGCAGCGTTGGGACTACTAGTTTCCCGCCCTTAGCTCGCGCTTGATTGCATGCGACCTTCGTCCGGTAAGCATGCTGCATATGAGAATCCCGACTAACAGGATACAGGGATTGATATGTTGGATTTAGATGCCGCTGCATGCTCAAATGCTCAATTCGGAGAGATGGAGATTGAAGTCCGGTCAGCATGGATCCTGGTTGACAATACTTCGTGGGGGCCTCCTTTGCACGTTCAGTGGCACTTGAGGAGTTTTTTGTTCGCCTCTGGCGCACATTCCTCATGGCTTGTGGTGAATGGAGTATAGCTAGATGCGGCACATATGTATGAGTACTGCCGAGCCGAAAAGCGGGGTTTAATGCTTCCGCGCCTCAGTCGTGCAGGCGTTATTTTGGGCATATCTTTATCGACACCGAGTTTAAAAGTTTGAGATTCTTATCATCTTCACAATGGAACTTTGCATGATCTAGGATGCATGCTAATAACAGACCATGTTGACATTTACTGTGCAAGTGAAAAGAGCAACAAAAGTTGCCGAGAAAATGTGCATATCCAGAGTCAGCCAACTCTCAGGCGAGGTGGTCCAGATAGAGTGGCACGGTGGTATCATCGGACTTTTGCCGGGGTGAGCTAGTCGCCGCTGCAGGTAGATTAACCGGTCGACAGCGGCGACGAATCGTTCGCTAAGATTTCTCGAAGGACTTTAGGTGCTGACATCCCCATTTCTTTGTATCTGACACACGGTTCACGCGCAAGGAAAATGAATGGATTGGAAATGATGAGATGATCAATTACAATGCCACGCCGGGTTAAGGATGGCAACGAACTCAACATGGAGGAAACTTGGTATCAGGAAACACAACATTGGAAGTCAGTAACTTTGGATGAATTTCGTATCTAAGTGTGTTTGTCTTACCCGTCTAGGAATACCGACTCGTTGCTACTTCGGCAGCCACGACTGAGAGTCCTCAGACTGTCTAACTAGAAGAGGGCTTCAACTTGGACTGTGTCGCAGCTATGTCAGTCAACTTCTTCGCTTCCTTGAGACGCATTTCTGCGTTGGCTTCATCCAGGAATGCTCGTACTTTGGTCACCTTTTGTTGCAAATGATTCGACACTGCAATTTGCTCCTTGAGCTGCACTTCTTGAGCTTCGAACTGCTCCAAAAGATTGCGATGAGCAGTTGCATTGCACGATGAACGATGGCTCAGTTCAGAGCGCATCGAATTGACCTCTGCCAGGCTTCGCAGTGCGACCTTTTCCCAGTGCGTAACGGCCACACTTTTCTCGGCATAGTCAGCCACGACACGATCCATTCCAGCAACGAACTCCTGGACTACATCCTGGGGACCAGTCACATCAAGCTTGGAAGTCTTGGATATTGCAGATTGGGCGCGTTGGAGCAAATTCCACTTGGACTGATCTGCACGATTGAGGTTGATGTAGAGGTTGACATTTGGTTTGACGTCGCCTGCTGCTAGGAATGGTTCCGTGCAAACCGAGTGCACATTTGACATGCCTAGATGTACTTGCGGCTCGACGGGAAGAAGTTGCGCAACCGATATATCTGACTGTGGAGCTTTCCATTTAGTTGGCTCTGCTGACACAAATGGCGAACCTGACAGGGTCAAAGATGGGCGGCCTGATGATTCTTGCGTCTGTAGTTGAGGCGGCTCTACGGCCTTGTCAAGCTGAGCAAGGCTTATGGAGCTTGGTGCCAAGCAGCGCTTCTCAGTGGGTGTAGTATACTGCTTGAACGTGCTCAGGACTGGGTTGTCAGCGATCCTAGCCTCTCCGGGAGCGGACGAACTACGAGAATTGTGGGGTTGCTTGGGCAAGTCCTGCAGGTTGATCACATCGGATTTAAGGCTGGACAGCTCGAGTTCAAGCTCTTTAATACGAGCCTGCGCCTTACCCGTATCAGCTTGATAAGTATCAATGACCTTTCGCAACTCCTCACTTTTCTCTGCATTTTCACGGGCTTCGCGCTTCACATCAGAAAGCTGTGCTTCGATGTTGGCTTTCTCTTCCTGGATCAACTTGTTAGCCGCGGCAAGGTCGTGAAGACTCGTTACTTCGGTCTCAGTTTCGAATAGCTTGCCCTCAACTTGGCGAACATGCTCTTCGCAGCTCAAACCATTGTGGACCTTCTCCGACATTGACAACTTTTGCTGAGTGTCATGAAGCTGTGAGCGTAGACAGTCAAGTTCTGCTTTGTCAATGGCATCATCTTTGCCGTCGATGATCGCTTCCAGCTCGATAATTTTCTCTTTATAGGCGCTTTCTTTGGCAGCGCCTTGGTCGATACGAACCAATAGGTCGGCGAGAATGGTCTTCTGTTGCGCGAACTCGGTTCGAGACTTCTCTGTTTCGCGACCTTGCTTGGAGCTAGCGCCAGAAAGGCGGTACACTTCCTCCTTCTCAGCTCGAAACTTGGATTCCCACTCTTTGCACTCCTGTTGGAGTTGAGCGATGATCACCTCGGCCAAATCACCGCTGTCTATACGAGAAGTCATTGCTGCAATGACCGGATTTGGTTGTGGCGTCGATGGTGTTGATGGTATCTTGGCAAAGGTTCGTGTTTTTGGTTTGTGGCTGTGGTATACTTTGGAAGAGAAGAGTTGATACGAGGAAATTTGAAATATAGATCGCAGCTGAGGGGACTAAGTGGCTGTACAATGAGGGGTGAAGATGAAAGTGAGAATGAAAGTGAGGGTGATGGTGAGCGCGCTCACTGTGAGCAGTGCTGGACAATGTGCAGTTGGAAGCCATTGTCGCATTGTCACTACAGCCACCATACGAAGTTTATACTGATAAGATTGTTGAGTAGGTGCAAGAGAGAGTAAGGATGCAGAAATACAGAGTTCTTTTGTTGAACTATAGATTTCAGTCAATCACGGTTGAGTCATTCCAATCAGCCACGGACTTGGAGGGCTAGAACAGGACTACATTCGACAATTATTACCGCAAAAGGACGATTGGAAAAGTCACGGACTTGACGTAAAAAGATCATGCGATTTGTGCAAGGCTGAGTTCCGTGGATAATGCCGTCTTTACCGACCACGTCACGATTGAGGCTTGCACCGCCACACCATGCACGCAGCGTGAAACATGTCAGCACACGCGTGGGAGACGCGTTTCCAGTCGAACAATGCGTTGGAAAACAATCGGCCAAAGGACGGGCAAAGGAATTCAACGCGAATCAAGCAAGAAAAGAGACGGCATTGAAGGTGGAATGATGCAGACGCAGCCTAAACATAAAGGAAAAGATTGTGTAACGATTCAAGGTGGCTCGTGTTCGAATGCGTGCCAAGCCAGCCAGCCACAGGTGCAGCCAATCAGCGTTAGCGTCACAGCTCACAGGACTTGTTTTCGGCGCAGTATGACGTTGCTGCACCGCCCTTGTCTCGACAGCATCATCGTTCGCAGCCTTGCCAGCCATGTGTATAAGAAAAAGCCCGTCTCCAGGCCTGCCTCCTCTTTTCACCCCAACTGCCTTTTCTGATCTTCCATAGTATCTCGCATCCTCCCGCAGGCCCCTGCAGCCACTACTCACCCTAGCAAGACCCTGCATCTGCTTCTTCCTCCACTACCTAAAAATGGTGGCTCCCGCTATTGTCCTAGGCCTTCGTGGCTTCCAGGCCGTCTTCTCCTTGATCGTTCTTGGCCTTACTGCCTATAGTATGTTCTTTTACAAACTCCAATACAGTGATCGCAGGTTGTTAACAATGTAACAGTCGTCGATCAGTTCACCAGCCCCTACTACAGCTGGTCTCCTCATAGCCTCAACTTTATGCTTTTTACTTCCATCTGGACTCTGCTTGCTGTAGCTTACCTGGTCCTCGCGCCATCTCGCTTCCCTAAGGCAGCTCACAAGTTCGCCATTGCTGGTGTTGAGTTCATCACCATGATTTTCTGGTTCGCTGCTTTCATCGCCGTAGCTGTACTCTGGGGTGATATCTTATGGGGTGCTGGCCGTCGTGGCACTTTCTACGGTACTGGTGTTGCTGCCATTGTCTTCTCAGCCTTCCTCTGGTAAGTCAAGTTCATACTTGTTATTTATGACCCGAAACTTATATACTACAGGCTTTCTTTTGTTGCTACCACTGCGCTATCCGCCCTTCATATCCGTGGATCTAGCACCCATGACAATGCTCCCGCACCAAACATGGCCGGTGTCTAAAGTGGACTTGGCTACCATCAACTACTAATGGATTGGACTTGAAACGGAGTAAACGTATGATACCCTTCTCAGATCTCGAAAAAATCAGAGATGATGAAATTTGTAATGGTCGAGCGCGGCGTAATTATGGGAGTTTGCGTTGTTTTGCTGGATAATACCTTCGCATAGCAATTCGATCTCATGTCTACAGACAATTTAGCAATCTCTGCCGCAACGTGATATCGCGCATGCCCTCGATTGCCACAGAGACTTGTCCCGATACTTTATCCACCAGGAAACCTGAGGTAATATCGCATCAACGACTATGTACCGTTCTTTTTATAGTAAAATGCTATGTGTGGCCTAGCCCACTCACTGGGGCCCGTTCGCGCTTTACCGTATTTGGAGTAGCGCCCGCTTCTCGTCCTGGTTTCTCGACTGGCCATACCGGGTTTCTTATCGCACTCTATATTGATTCTTACACTACCACGTTGAGCGTAACATCACGAGATATTCTCATCATCCCTTTGAGATCCATACTGCTTGGCTAGCTGATATGGAATGCAAAGGTACTGTGAGGCACCAAGGACTACCACTTGAAAAGACTATGGTAATTATAAACCTTGATTTTCGAGTCTTGCAACGCACCAAACCCAGAGCTCTAAGACTTCAACACCAGCTTCTCCACGGTCCAAGCCTGATCAAAATTGACAATATAGATAGGCAGAATTACGCGTCGCACTGATCCAAACCCTCGACCCCTTCATATCCCTGGGCTACCGATCAATCAAAACAACGAAGCCATAACGTTCCGGTCCCCTTACAAAGCCTCTAGATATGGCTGTTTTGGCTGCAAATTTTCTATGATGCCTGCTGGAGGACACTGCCCAGCTACTGTAAATGAATACTTGCAGCCATGTCGGTTAATGGAACGGCTATCAGCAGAACAAGCTTTGTGGAGACAAGATCTCAGCAAGGCGAAAAGAAAAATCGTGGAGTGGAAACCTGGAGAACAACTTCGATCGGGTATAGAATGTCTGGGCATTCTCATATCATCCGGTGGTAATAACTGACTTTTGTATTAGACTTGTCAAGCCAAGCTTTTCTCACGTGCTATTAGCACACACCGCACCAATAAAACGTCAGTTATATTCACGTGATTGAGGTTCCACCCCGGATCTAAGTTCTATTCGGATATGTGCAGTATATGCACCCCGAGATATCCGGCAGTTTTTACATTCCCGTGCAGAGCCGAGGCTGACCTACGAGAAGGAGTTAGCTTGTATACTGGGTAGGCGGTATAATCTGTCGAATACAACCGCTTGGGCTCTATACAGACTGGGAATCTCGAAATTACATGGCTGCATTTTGCTACTCATGACCAAATGATTTACGAATTCATCCTGCCATTCATCCATGGATCCTGTTTAGCTTCAGTATAAGAAGCTGGACACTGCTCCGTTATCGAGACATCACCATCCCAAGCACGGAACAGTAGAGCAATCACCATGGTATCCTTCAAATCACTCCTCCTGGCCGCTACCGCCGCAACCAGCGTCCTCGCTGCTCCCTTTGACTTCCTCTACGAGCGTGACGATGGCAACGCTACCGCAGCATTGGAGAGGCGCCAGAACACCCCCAACGGCGAAGGCACCCACAACGGATACTTCTACTCCTGGTGGTCTGATGGTGGTGGCTCTGCCGTGTACACCATGGGTGAGGGCAGCAAGTACTCAGTGACCTGGCGCAACACTGGCAACTTTGTCGGTGGCAAGGGCTGGAACCCAGGAACAGGCCGGTGAGTACCAAGACAAGGACTTGCTCAGATATGTCCCCATACTTATTTCTTCAGCACCATCAACTACGGCGGCTCCTTCAACCCCCAGGGTAACGGCTACCTCGCTGTCTACGGCTGGACTCGCAACCCTCTTGTTGAGTACTACGTCATTGAATCCTACGGCACCTACAACCCCAGCAGCGGCGCCCAGCGCAAGGGCTCTTTCCAGACCGACGGCGGCACATACGATGTCCTTGTCTCTACCCGCTACAACCAGCCTTCCATCGATGGCCAGAGGACCTTTCAGCAGTACTGGTCTGTCCGCACCCAGAAGCGTGTGGGCGGCAGCGTCAACATGCAAGCTCACTTTGATGCCTGGGCGCGCAACGGTCTCAACCTTGGCCAGCACTACTACCAGATTGTTGCTACTGAGGGTTATCAGAGCAGCGGCAACTCTGAGATTTATGTCCAGACTAAGTAGTATGTCTCACATTTGCAGTGGAGTTGAATAAGTATGCTGACGAAATGCATAGAATGGGTCAATAGCCATGAAGTACTGAGCTCGCGACTCGGCATGCTCTATGGTGCATGGTACTTCAGATGTATATAGCGATATTTGTGAAGGCCAGTTTGACCTTACAGTCTTTACATTCTATGTCACAAATTTATAACTTTGGCTATGTACAGTCAGCCAATTCAAGATTTCTTGTATGTACATAGCGATTCAAATTTACCCTGTGAAATTATGCGCAGATGAGATGCTCGTGTCGATGTGATACATTATGTTGATAGGACCTTGAGAGTGTAGAGTGATGTCATCTAGCAAGATGGCTCGTGCGCTGCTTACCCGAATAAGGCATACCATAATACGGCTGCCTTGTGATATCTCGCAGTTGCGCATGCAACATACACCAGTATTCTATTTCTGGCATGTACTTGAGACTCGCAAGGTCATCTCAATCCTACTATTAATTCCATTTCTGTGCTTTGCGGTCTTTGATGTTGATGCTGTCATCCACTGCTTCCTGCCTTGCGTAGTTGTTTGGTAAACACCACGCTACAAGTATCACCACATGACAATGTCTTCCACGAGTGACCCAGCACCAAAAATAAACACATCCCGCTTCTACTATGAATGGAAAGGCCATCAAATCCAAGACCTCGAACGCTTCCACCAAATCACCCTCTCCCAACGCCCCAACAAGCCCATCATCTACCTAGCCGGCGACTCCTCCCTCGACAACAAATACTGGGTCCACTCCACCATCCAAGACTTCAACATCCCCGTCCCAGAAATCTACTCTTCAACCCTCACCAGACCTTCCCCCAAACCGGACATCGCATTCTGGCTCAACCACCTCCTCGGCCCCCGCGCAACATGCATCAACGCCGCCGTCGAAGCCTCCATGCTTCGCGAACGCGACTCCACCCTCTTACCCCACGACACATTCATCCGCACCCACATCCGCCCACAGGACACACTCATCGTTAGCATCGGCGCAAACGACATCGCTCTCAGCCCAAATGCCTGGACTATCATGCACATGCTCACCCTCGCCTGGCTCACGCCCCGCAAAGCCCTCGAGCACGGCGCAGGCTGCTCAATGCCGTATTTCAAAAACCTCTTCGGGGAGAAAGTGCAAAACTACATAGCGCACTTGACAGCCCTAACCAAGCCCCGCGCTGTGATAGTGTGTATGATTTATTTCCCGCTAGAAGCGAGGTTTGGGCAGAGCAGTTGGGCAGATGTACCGTTGAAGGCGCTGGGGTATAATTCGTTTCCCGAGCAGCTGCAGACGGGGATTCGAGCTATTTATGAGGGCGCGACGAAGAAGGTGAGGGTGAGTGGGACGACGGTGGCGCCGTGTGCGTTGTTCGAGGTGTTGGATGGGAAGACGCCTGAGGCGTATACGGATCGTGTGGAGCCTAGTGCGGAAGGGGGGAGGAGGGTTGCGGGGAGGTTGGTGGAGGTTTTGGAGGGGGTTGGGGGGGGGAGGTGGGAGATGACGAGTGTGTGTGGGATGGAGTGGGGGAGGGGAAATGGGTGTGAAGGGCTTCATGGTGCGCTGAAGAGATGCTTGAATATGCGGTTGGGAAGAGATGTATGCATCGCGGCTCTGCGATATGAGCACAATTCGTTGCTTTTAAAATTCTATAATAACTACATTACGAAACTGGAGATTACGAAAATTCCTCGCTCGTTCACACATAGTTCGAACCTCAATCATCAACCAATCCTATCCTTCACAACCACCCTCACTGCTCCACCATCCCACCTCACGCCAAAGCCTCCCTCGACGCCTCCGACAAATCCTCCCAAGCCTACACACGTTAGCACCCCACACTCCCATCAAGTCTCACCACTCATGAGAACTCACCACACAAGGCAACCTACTAAACCGCCCCCTCCCCCCCTCCCTCCTAACCTTACACACCTCCCACCTCCCCCTTCCCCTCCCCCCTTCCTTCTCCCCCTCCTTATTAACCGCCACCAACATCCTCACCAACCTCCCTGGCACCTTAATCCCACTCAACTCCCCGATATCATTAACCTCGCGCTCCACGCACACCACCTCCTTCAACTCCTCAAACGACACCCCTGTATCCGCAAGACTCCCCACAACGACCGCCCGGCATTGCGCCAGGAGGGCGTGCAGCAGCGAGAGGATCTTGGTGTACCATGCGGTGTGCGAGAAGAGCGGTGCGAACCATTCGAGTTTGAGGAGGAGGTTGGTGGAGAGGGCGTGGGCGAGGAAGGTTTGGGGTGGGGTGGGGTGGAGGGTGGTTTTGCGGGTTACAACTGGCGGTTATGTTAGTTTGGGGATTTTAGAGAGGGGTGGGAGGTACGGTTCGTGTGGCTCTGGGATGGAGGGTGGAAGATGAGAGGATTAGGAAGGTGAAAGGGGAAAGGGAAGAGGGAAGAGGGGATGTACGGTCTAGAATGTGGTCGAGGTGGCCGAGAAGACGTTGTTTCGTTTCGTAGGTTGGGGTTAGGGGGCATTTTGGGACCTTGGAGGATGTTAGTAAGGCAAATAAATGGGGGGGAAAGAAGAAGGGGAGGATGTACAGGTTTGGCGGGGAGTCTGATCATTCGTCTCCTTTTGGGAGCGTCGAGCTTGTCGCGGAAAGAAATGGGCTTCTCTGTTGAAGAAGAAGTTGGATCTTCGGGGGAAATGTGTCTAAGCTTTAATTTTGGGTGTTCCATGAAATCAAAGGGCATCTCTGATGCTTTGCGCTTTTCGCATTGGCTTTTAAGTCTTATAATGAGAGGCATTTTGGTGGAAGTGTTAGGTTTCTGTTGGGAAGTTGAGGTTTGGTAAGTGAATTTGGTGTGTTGGAATGCTTGGGGAAGATCTGAAGGCATATTAAGGGGATAAGATGGCCTTTTATATCAATCAAAGCTCGTTATAATAATTTTTGTGGGGGAGGGAAATGCCTTCCATGGTTCAAGTACCCTTGTGAGCCCTTTCCAAAAATCTCTTTAGTCTATTCTGAGCACATTCTATGCTACTATCTTCCTCAATATCGCATAATTAACGGCATCGAAAGACACTGCGGAGGTGAAGTTGAGAGTTAATACTTTACATGTGAGCTTGGAGTAACATCGTGCATTCGATTGCGACCTCAATTCCATTACCAACCATGTTCAAGGTCTATCAGATCACTTTGTTTTGTTATCTTTACACGCTGTCGGGGAGCTGTATGCTCCTGTTCGGATTAATTCTATGGTACTGTCCCATGGTTCAGACTCTGGTCTCAACCACGGATCCTCAGCCATCTAACCACGAAACAATCCGGTATGTACACAAACATACATAGCAATGTCACTTACTATTGCAACTTCCCGATTCGGTCGCATCATAGCGAAAACATGAAATTGGCGATGTATTTTCTTAAAACTGGAAGATGGGACTTATAGGCATGTTACACTAAGGCTTCATTTAGATCATATTCATTCAGCTATTGATCAAGTTCAATTTTTAAAGAGACGAATCATTGCTGATAGTATCTGAATACAAAGCACCCTTATAGCAGTCAGCAGTGCAGCGGCAGCAACGATCGCCGGCCGACTTTCTACTAATCTGTGGAAGACACTGAATGTGCCCAAAAAGAATTACAATTGACCAAAGAGATTCCCAACCGTATAGAGATTTGTAATCACGGCGCTGCAGTCGCGTGTGAGGTTGGTGCCCAATCGTAAACGTTACCATCATTGATTGGTTGCAACATATTTGTTCAGAATTTCTACCTCGCCAGCATCGGATCACTTTCCACCTCTTAAGGCCACGAGCGCGTGTTTTCCTGCTATGGTTCAGCCAAGCTATCTTTGCGGTACTTGTGTTGAAGCCCTACGAAATTTTCCTAAAAGAGTACAGGATGAGCATGGTTGGCGGGTAAAAGATCAAACATTTGAAACATTCCGAGAAGCAGTCCGCCAGAAATGCTTCATCTGCTTGACAATATGGAACCGCAGTGAGAAACATCGCACTGCTTGGACTAATGTGCAGCAACTACTGGGGGCTCCAAGGGACTTTCTGTTCTACCAGGCATCTAGAGATCATACAGTGCGGCTTCATGTTGTGTACGATGACCCCATGAACGGTATTACGACGGGGATTGGGTTCCGCATTATCAGCGCAAATGGTACTGTTACAGATGGCTCGCACGTCTCTGGTGTTTGCAGGAAGCTGATGATCTTTAGACGAAGAGTATGGGCATCTTTTCACGTCCGGAGATATAACATCAAGCACGGCATCACCTGACACATTGGACCTAGCTTATCAGTGGTACAGAAGCTGCATGACCTCCCACAAAAGATGCAAAATCACACCACTGTCTGATACCCGTATAATACCTACCAGGCTAATCGATATCGGAAATGAGAATGACACAGAATGGCAATTGAAAATTGTGAAAGAAGACTTTCCATATGATGAAAACCCGGCTTATATGACCCTGAGTTACAGGTGGGGATCGCAGCCAAGTATCCTTCTGCTTTCATCAAATTTCGATTACTTTCGGCAAGGCGTACCTTACGAGCGTCTTCCCCAGACCTTCAAAGATTTCGTTGTAGTTGCGCGGCGATTTCGAATTCGATACATCTGGATTGACAGCCTTTGTATAATTCAGGATTCGCAAGAAGATTGGCAGTCAGAAGCGCCCAAGATGCGATATGTCTACGGCTACTCGGCCTGCAACGTTGCTGCATCTGCTTCCTCAACTCCAGACAGTGGCATGTTCAGGCAAAGAACTGCGAAGGATATCCGACCTGGCTCTATAAAGTTTGCATTTCCAGTACCGGGTTCTCTTCATTCTTACATACTTGATGAGAGCTACTGGGACCGCCAAGTAAACTACTGGTCATTACATGACCGGGGCTGGGTTTTTCAAGAATGTTTCTTGGCTTCTCGAGTTCTTCACTTCTCTGGCAAACAAATACTTTGGGAATGTTTGTCGGAGTGTAAATGCGAAGGATTTCCACACGGCATCCCTTACCATTCTAGTTACAAAAACTTGACCTCACGGCTACCTGTAGAGCCTATGAATGACTCATCACCTCTGCTGATGTCAGACGGGCTCATGCATCTATGGATGGAGGTAGTCATGAAATATTCACATTGCGAATTTACCAAGATAGAAGACAAGCTATGGGCATTTTCCGGCATTGCACAGTTATTCAAGACTGGTGCAGGTGGACGCTATCTTGCAGGCCTTTGGGAGACACGATTCATGGATTTAATGATTTGGCGCGTCAGAAATTTAAGATCTCGACTGCCTGCCACTTACCGTGCTCCATCTTGGTCATGGGCTTCGATCGATGGACCCGTGGAATACCGGATGCGCCATGTAGGTGGCACCTATCTTGCTGAGGTCGTGGATGTCAACACAACGCGCATAAAGGAAGAGCCATTTGGAGGTATATCCAGTGCAGTCCTGAAGCTTTGGGGCCCGTTAGCCAAACTCAAAAGTCGCACCGAAGACGTGTCTATCGTTGAGGTTGAGATCGGCTCGGAGTGGGTTCCTGTTTACAATTTTCCAGATACCGAACCTACTCAGCCGATTCAAAATGATCAAATACTGGTTTTACTTTTGAAAATGACGCAAAGGGGCGATGGAGTTGGGCGTAATCTGTTGTGTTTAACTCTAGAAGCTATCGATAGTGAAGAACGGATTTTCCACAGGACGGGGATACTTGAAGTGTTGGCCAATGATCACAAGAAAAAGGAAGCGATTGAGCAACTAAGAAACCTAGCGACGATGCGCGAAGTTACGATAGTTTGATGAGCCAAGGTTCGGCGGAGACATAGAGGTTTTACGCAGTAAATAGAGCAGAAGCCACATTTCTCGTTGTTTGAAGAGCTGTTTCATTTGTAGAGCCTAGGGGGTACTTGTTTCTCCGGAACTGAAGAATGGAGATCCATTGGGTTCATCATCCATCGTATAGCTTGAGTCATTCCACACTTGGGATCTCAAGATATTATTATTTTGGCCAGGTATTCAAAAAAAAAGAAAATGATATGAAGACATCAGGTTGTATGCATGCGTTAATGCACTGAAGCTGAGGCTCGATCTCAATATTGAAATCTCTTTCATTCATTCAGTCGTCACCGTCATACCATAGATTCTGTGGTATCTAGTGCTACTATTGAGCATCCTCGAACCATGGATCGTGAAGAATTTCTTCAGCGGATGCTCTCGAACCAGGCTCGAAATAGAGCATCTTTGAGATGACTCTACCTAATTGGCGTATCTCTTCTCGGCTAAAGTCTTCTCGTCTTTCACCATCGAAATATACCTCCTCAAGCCATGATTGCAGTGTGTTATTTGAAACATCTCCAGGTGATGCGCCTTCCATGTCACTCCATGCTTTCTGCCAACGCTTAGGCAAAGTGTCACTGGCCGTTTCCAGCATCTGTCGCACAAGAATAGAAGGGGTAGTCATAATGCTATCAAATGGCGGCTGGCCAGTCACTAGTTCGAAGAGCTTGTTATTAATGATTAGCTTTTGAAAATATCATGAAGCAGCTCATACTTACGAGGCAACCCATACTCCACATGTCTACGCGATAGTCCAATTGATCCTGGAAAATAATTTCAGGTGCCCGTACAACGAGCGGCGTATGCAGTGTGGTCGGTGTATCGTCTGCAGTGAAAGACTGTCCAAAATCGAAGAGTTTAATCGTATTGACGGATGTCATGGTATCGCCTCGAAATGAAGTAGGCCTAACGAGGTACTCCGGAACATTTGGCTCCAACGGCTTTCCATCCGTTCTCTTGACCTGAGCGCGTTCACAATTGCCGAACTTTTGGAGGAATTGCGACTCGCTCAAGGATTGCAGATCGGGGATTGTGAAGCTGAGATTGCCCGTGTGTAGGTCTGTATTGATTCAGAAATGCCCGTGCAAATCAGTTACTGTGCACACATACCCCCATGACCGATATTATCTTTATGCAGGCAATCTAAGCCGACAAGAGCCTGCTTCGCAACCCTTTTCGCAACCTTGCCAGGCAATCTCTCGTCGTCAAAGCGAGTTTCGACTAGATCTCGAATACTGGAACCCAAGATCTCAAGCACAATGCAGTCATGAACACCATTGGGGCCGCTGACTTGGAAATTGTCCAACATGGATGCTACATTGTGACTATATGATCGCCGGACGCTGCCTTGAGATAATTTGTGCAAGACTGTGATCTCTCTGTTTTGATGCGACTGTGTCGCGACCGCAATTTTCACGGCAACATACCGACCTAATCTAGTAATAAATCAACAGAGTGTTCGTGGATTGTCGGAATTTGGTTTACCGTTGATCTTTCGCAGCCCACACAGTAGAATACCCACCCCAACCTAGCTTATGCAATATCTTGTATCTTCCATCGTTCAGAACATCTCCAAGCTTGACTGGACGATAACCTCCCCAGCAGTAGCGATGGAGAGCTTCAGCGTCAATGTTGCAAGCGTATCGGGGTTGGGTCGTCAAGCTCAATCTATCACGTGTTGTGGACAGATATCGGCACAAGAACCGACTGACGGATAAAGCCCCTGAATTGCAGGCTTTTGCAGGTCTTCTCATAATTGTGGTCGCAATATGACACCTTAACAATTCTTTTGTCGGAGGGCCGAGTTGGTGCTTGCAAGGTGATTTAGGCTTCGTGGAACGAGGTGCGACACCCAATTGAGATGCATCGAGGTGGCACTAGTTAAGATCCGTGCTCACAGCGACACTAATTATTTACACTTTCATTGGCGGAATCCATTACAATTATATTCTTTCTCTTTTCTTGTGATTGATATAGGAAGTTCTCCTTCATTAGCATGAGTTTTATTAACGTATCGGCAATTTTTCAACGTCGCTCAGTGGGCGATGAGGCGCTTTTTAATGCTAACAGAGTGAATGTTTGCTAACTTAGCACATACTAACACCGCAGAACCACGTTATGCAAATGCGTACAGCGGGGCCATGCGCGGTTTTGATACGCGAGATCCTTTCTTCAACTTTACAACAACTTCCAATGGTGCCAAGCTGACTGGAATTCCGATTGAGAATAAGTGTTTGGCCACTACAATATCGAAGGTGATATCTGCCATAAGTTCCATTTGACTCTTCCTTACCTGCAAAGCCTGTAAGACTCCATGCCAAAGCGCTCAGCCGATACGATCGACACCGCCATGGCAGACACGGCCAATACTAAACGACACACACCTGACAGTCGTGTGAACAAAGACTGCGTACTGAAAGTTGGTCCCGAATCAGTACAGATCCCAGTTAATTCGCTGTTCCTAGGCGCCGCTTCAAAGCCCTTCCACGCGATGTTCAAGCCGGAATGGAGGCCAACCGTTCACAAGGACAAGCCCTTTTCAATAACTTTGCCGGAAGATGATGCAGTAGCATTGCAGCACATCTGCGCAATCATACATCATGAAGTTCAAGGAATGCCATCCAAGCTCCCACCAAAGACGGTTCTTCAGATAGCCATTGTATCAGACAAGTACGACTGCACGCATGTTGTCAAGTTTACTGCAGACAGCTGGCTTGACTCCAACGCGAAGGAAGTCGAGGATCTTTTTGCGCTTGCAGCGGCCGCATATCTCTTTGATAATCCGAAAGCCTTCAAAAATATCACCAGAAAGATGATACTTACCCATAAAGGCTCATTCACTGCTGCATCCTGTGAAGAAGTGGAGGCTGCGATGGACTGTCGGGTTCTTAGTAAGTGTACAGATCGAGCCATCTCGATGCATTGCTGATTAACTTGAAAGGCCTTTTAGAGGAGTCCAGAAATCTTCTACGACTAGAAGTAGTTGATATGCTTATCCGTGGTGGTGTCGATGACATAATGTGGTCCCACAATTGCCAATGGTCAAGAACTTATGCCTTTTTCCAGATGGGAATACTTTGGGACAACGATCTCTTGCCTATGCAGTTGGTTCATCAATCAATTTCAGAAGTGCTTGGGCTAGCTGAGCAATTACCGGTTCCAGTTGCGCGGAGTGGTAGCTGCAACTTCGGTTTCCAACACGACGATTCTGGATACAAGGTGGACCGGATATTTATGTTCAGAAATGTCAAAAAACAAGCCGGACTTTGTCTTCCTTGCATTAGAACGCGAAATGGCAATGCTATGAATTGTCATGAAAAGCATGAATAGGGTGCATGACTCGAAATTGCATCCGGTATATCATGGTAGCATTCTAAGCAACCGTATCATCTGAAATATAATGGGCAAAAAATGAGTGAGAACGTCGGTTCCAGAATAACAAAGGATGGACAGAAGCATAGAAGATCTTTGCATGAACCAAAGGAATCGAGGGCGGTGATATAAGAAAGATCGAATTGCAGTCATGCGATACCATGTATTAGAACATATGATATCCTCCTACTGGTAATGGTTAACCCTTGCGGGTCTGGCTAAGTTAATTTGCTACAGCATGATGTGTCAGCTTCACTTGCGAACCAGATCGCCTCGATTAAAATAGGTCTTCTGAATCTACGCCGCAGAAAACAACACATGATGGTGTACAACTTCAGTAGATATAGGATGTCATAAACTTCAGAACTTTAAATTATATTAGCGCCTGATAAGGAGCTGGTATATCTGTTGAACTTTCTACCTATGTAAAGCAAGTTCTTTGTACTGTACTGCGGATGTTGCAATCCAAATTATAGACTTTGAACTAAACCGTGTTTGAACCCTCAAGGTCAAGGCCTTTGATACCATTGATGACTGGGAAAACAGCTTCCATCACCCTTTCCTCAAGATCGCAATCCTCGCAATCATGCCTGTACCCACTCTCACTGGTACTATACCATTCCGGAGAGCGAATAGCTTCCACTTTTTTGTACAATTCTGAAATACACAACCCCGGGAAAGGTGCTTCGGGGATTGGGAACAGTCCTGATGAATACATCTGTTTTACCAAAGCACCATAAAGAATAGACCTGCATTCGAATGAGTGAACTTCATTTTGAGTGCAGGAATATTGCGAACTAAGAAACTCCTGGAGAAGATCATCTAATTCAGATAAGATTGTGCCAATTACTTGCATTCGGCAATTGGTGATCCTGTCTTGAAGAAATCATTAACCGAGTTCCCAACATGTGGGAGGGTTCACTCACCAAGAACAACCGTTATTGGAAGATCTAAAGCTTGTAGTTCTCGGTCATCGCGTCTGATTGAGACTCTCGTTGTCTCCTTGAACGCCTCTTGTAGTCTCAGCACCCAGGCTATACACATCCAAAGCACGAGATCTCGGCAGACTTCCGAAGGGACGGGAAAGGCTACTTTTACATGCTCGACCCATCTCTCTGTGCACAACTCGAGTGCTTCTGCGCATTCATAATAATCGATCAGTACTGATATTTTGGCCAGCATTTCCAAAGACACTGTACGCGGCACTTGGCGATTGCGGAGATGAATGACTTGGAGAAGATAAAGGAATGCTTCACTGTCCCAATCTTCAGCATTCAAATAGCAAAGGCCATCATTCTCATTACAATTGCCTTCTTTCCAGTCTTTAGAAAGCATGCGTTCAAAAACACGAGAGCCAGTAATCAGATTTTGTCGAGAAACGGCATAATGAATTTCTTTTTCATCAGCCCGATCGTTGAGCAACTTGGTTCGGTTCGAGCCATTTGTAGCAGGGCCTTCTTTATCGGACTCATCGGTGGTTGCATTTTCAGGAGCAGCTTCGCCAATCACTGCTGTCGCACCCTTGTCATTGTCGGCAGTGTCCCAAACAGCAAATCTAGCGTTCGGATTTTTCAGAATGATCACGGTATCCGGATTAGGAACGATCACGTAGTCGGGTTTCGTCATATTGGTAGTTGATACTTTGGCAGGTAAAGGTGAGAGGCGAGCAAGTTGTTAGTAAATAGTCAAGGTAGTCACTTAAGGAGACCGTGCGTGCTGTCACGTGTCATGCACCCAATACAATGCAGTCACATTGCAGAGCGTCGATGATTCACTTTTGAAATTTGAGTTTCTTTCACACGTTATCTTAAGGCACTCTTACTTTCACAAGTGATTCAATGGCACTCTCATTTTAGGGGTTTAAAAATTGTTGATATGTCTGGGATATGTTCATGGTTCTTTCCAATGCCGGCTACTCCAATGACTAAACCACCGATCCCAGTTCATGTAGAACAGTTCCTCAAATACCCTCAGTTCATGTAGAACAGTTCCTCAAATACCCTCTACATCGCGAGCGTAAATCTAGCGAATGCATTCCGTGTACGTCTTCACAGACGCGATGTGTCCTGCCCAATCCAAATGTTTTACTCGACCTCTTACTCCTCACCCTCACCCTCACCTCCATCTGCCTCCTCATCATCATACTCATCAGTCTCCTCATCATCCTTGCCACCTTGTTCCTTCACATTCTTCTCATGCCGCTCCTCCATTTTCTCCAACAACTTGTCCGCAAGACCTGCAGGTGGCAAGGCCCCAACATGGCCATAGCTAAGCGGCATCGCAGTGTTCCTATCGTGCGGGAACTTTGCCGGTTTAGCACCAGGCTTGAGAAGCTTATTGAGCTCAGCGGCAGAGCGACCAGACGGGCTTTCGTACTTGAAGGTAAAGTCGTTCTCGGCTGAAGGGACATAGGGGTCGTGAAGGCCTATGCGTTTGTGGAGGGCACGTTGCTTAGGAGATGGTGATGGGGGCGAAGATGATGGCCTAGCCATTTCTATTCGTTGTCAGAGTCGGAATCGTAAGCTGCGGCGATTTGGCAAAGGCGTGCGCAGAACTTCTGGCCTTCGTTGCGCTCAGTGGATCTAGGGGCTGGGCGGTCTGGAACAACTGCAAAGCGTTCTGCAGATTCAACTGGGTCCGTGGCGGATGTTGGCCAGGACAGTTTCAACAGGGCGAGAGTGGCCTCGTACTCTTCGCGGACGAGATCGACAGGTTCGGGGATAGCAGCCTGGCCTTTGCCTTGTCCGCGCTTTGGGTTGGACTTACGAGTTGCGACTTTCACCTCCTTGGTGCGTTTAGTGCGTTTGTTGGCAGCCTTCTTGCCGGATTGGGCAACGGATTTATTGGAAGCGGGTTGGCCCTCAGAGTTTTGGACTGCAAACTTCTTAGAATCATTACGAGCAAACTTGAAGTTAGGATGGCGTAAGACAACGATAAGAGATGGGCGAGACTCTTCCTCGTCTTCATCTTCATCGATCACCTCAGTAGCCTTGCCTTTGCCCTTACCTCTAGGCCTACCAGGGGCTTTCTTCACTGTGGATGCAAGCAACTCGTCTGCCAACTCGATATCCCCACGGGCCCGTGCTTCTTTAGCAAGAGTCTTCTTGCCCTTGCCACGAGCCTTGCGCTTCGGCGTATCTGGTTGCTCAGCAGCTCCCACTGCCGAAGCTGCAGGGGCTTTAGTGACGATATCAGAGTCTCCGAAGTGATCCTCAGAGTCCGATTCTGGCAGGTCTTGAGGAAGCTTCTCCTTGTAATCTACTGGCTTGCGCTCGCGGAATGATCGAATCGGCTCTTCGGGCGAGCCTTGTTGCTCAGGCTGATGAGACTCTCGAAGAACTTGTCCTCGTGCTCGTGCTCGTGCTCGTGGTCGCGGGTCATAGTCCTCTTCTTCGGAAAGAGGCTCACGAGTGAAATGTACAGGCGCCAAAGAAACACGAAGATTGCCTACCGGCGCCCGGGGTGTACCTTCAGAAGATACAGATGATGGCGCTGATATTGTGGCATCATCATCCGTCAAGGGCTCCTCCTCTGGATGCTGTGGTACTGCCGCACCAGGAATTCGATGCTCTGGTTTGAATGAGCCGAAGATGCGTGACTTAGGGGTCGTAGCCAATGTCTTGGGGGCTTGGGGAGAGTCCTCACCGGATTCATCATCAGAGAATGGCTCCATCTCCGGTCGCTCTGGGATTTCTGCACCAGGATATCGATACTCTGGTTTGAATGAGCCAAAGATTCGTAACTTGGGAGGAGTGACCAGTATGCTGGGGACTTCGGAAGGGTCCTCACAGAATTCGTCATCAGCAAAGAGTTCCGTAGTCGGTGCTGATGAAAGGGGAGTTGGATATGACGACTTATTGCCAGCTGAGATTTGACGGCGTAATGGCTTAGTCTGTGTCGATGCATCTTGATAGTCCATCTTCAGCTTCTTAGGAGGGCTACCACCTTCCTGAGAGTCTGAAGGACGCTTCGAGCCAAGGGATAAAGCGCCCATCTGGGCAGATGGGGAAGAGAAGGAATCCATCAGTCGTAGACCGAAGTAGAAGCCTACCTTTTGGAAGTAAGAGTTTGATCGATGTTAGTAGTCGGGTTGCGAATGTGTTGAAGTTCTGATTTGACAGTTTCTGGGGCGATTATTGCAATTCTTTTATGGTCATAGGAGGCAATCACTGCAAGAGTAACAGAATACGACCTGGTGTGTTCACAATGTTGGCAAGGTATAACTCTCGAACCACAATGTAGACATACTGTAACTTTCCGTTCACAATGTAGGAGACCCATGCCATTGAACTGATACTATTTAAATCCTCGTGACTTGACAATGTCAATCCTCAGTCACAAAATTTACCACGGTCGTAACATGCAATTAAATTGCATTGTATCTCGTAATTGAATTGCCTTTTTCCATCTTCAAATTCGATGACATCACCAACGTACACTTCTTGCAATGAATACCTGATTCCTTTCACTCAAAATCCAATACCATATCCAAAGCCATGCTTATCATAACGATAACGCCAACCTAGCTTACTCCAAGAACAGCTGATGAAAGTATTATACAGCGTTTCTGCTCTCTAGGGATAGGCTTAATAACAAGCAAGAAGACAGAATATAGCAGCCAGTCCATTCAATCGTCTTACCAACCCACCCTCATATATCATATGAACCTACAAATCTCGCCGCCTACCCTTTGACATTCAGAGTCTTTCTACCATCTCCTATGCAACGTTGTCAAATACTCTTCCTCATCTCCTAGCCCATATGTTGGATCTGCACTTAAGTCGTGTCGGACTCCAGCACATATCTTCATAACCTCAACCACAATAATCACAAACACCAACACCTCATCCCTCCCTTTAAACACTCTACTCTCCTCTAGCCTAGCATATACTACTCTCTTCCTCTTCACTTTCCCCTTCCCCTACCCCTTTCCCCTCCCTTTCCCATACTACACATTACCATCTACTTCATCACCTTCTTCCCTCGTTCAAATCTCCAGTCCAAAACTCGATTCAATTTTAAGGAAGATAAGTGAAACCAAGTAAACACACGCATGCTTTCCCTATTCCTCGGTCCAAACTTCTACGCAATAACGGCCAAGATAATCCTCACCTTACGCGCCGCCTCCGATGCAATTTGCTTATGGCTCTTACTTAGAGAGGGAGGTGGGGGCTGAGAGGTCTGAGAGGCTTGGTTTGTGCGTGGCTGGTATAGAGGGTGTGTGGACATTGTTGTTGTTCTTGTGAGCGCGTGGTGACGGGGTCGTGGCGGATGGGTGAGGATAATTGTGACATGTTGATAGGCTTCTGCTAAAGGTCGAGGTATATTGAGCGCAGTGTGTTAAATGCTATGGGTTTGTGAGGGGAGATGGCTTGCAGAGTGATCACGAACGGAGATGTAGTGTGAAAGTTTATTGCCTTTTGAATACCATTAGCAGGTGAGTATGGCCTAAGTTCGCTTATCGCATTGTTACTACTGAGGTAAGAGAAAAGACAAGTATTGCAAAGACACGATGCCATCGTCATCAACCCAGCTGCAGACCTGCCCTTTGCCACATCTAGTCAAGCATATCAGTTCGCGCAAATGAGGTCCTCAGTCCCATCCAAACAAGGATTCCTCCCCCGAGATGCGCCTGTAGAACTTGCTATTAATTGTCAGTAGCTACCTCAACATGTACTAGGGTATGCAAACTTACGTCCTCCTATTGTATCTCTGCATCCTTGCTGTGATTTTGCGGTTCACGCCAGCTCGTCGTGCATTTGTCCTGCCGAAAATCATGATCAACTTTGGCGTACTGGCGTCTTCGTCGACTGCCTCCTGCAGAGGATAGACAGGGTGGTTCTTCCTGTACGCAAGGCTCTTGTAGTAGGCAGCGGTGCCAGGTATATGAGCGACAGAGATATCGTCTGGATCTTCGTATATCCATTCAGCAGGCTCTGTTTGGGCGACATCGGTTTTGTTGTCCGCAGTCGAAGGAGGCAGATTTTCAGATGAGGAAGATTCGAGCTTTCGACGCTTTGATGGTGATTCTGCTGGGCTCATCCTAGAGTCTCTAATAGGTCTACGAAGAGAGAGATTTTGCAGGTGCTCAGACAACCGATTTGCCGCTTGGACAGTTTCTGGATTCAATTTCAGATCATGGCGGAACATCTGACATGTTTAAGTCAGGTAAAAGTAATCGCTGTCCAGGCTTGTAGCAACCTTTACTTGAGCAGCGCAGTATGAAAGTAGGTGCGGTGGCTAGATTGGTGAGACGGTAGTCGAGATACAGTGGCGATGAAGTTGCAAATTTGCTATAGGTGCCGCGCGACCACGCTTTTCACTTCACAATTTAATGCGAGTTGGACAAGCTAGGCTCCCACCAGCCACTAAAACAGGCAAATCCTGCCAAACAGAATGTGGAAGCTCGCCGCTCTGTGGTCATGGCTTAGGCTCGTACAACATCAACATAACAGGGTAAAGAAGACGTACCTCACGGGAAACAGTCCACTATGTATCCAAAAGCAATCATAATTCAGTCGCTAGTCAATGCTAATGCGCAGGATTTTTACATCGCTGGTTCTTTGCCCAAGCCTGAAATCTATCCTTCTTCCATCCACTTTTCCATGTTCTTACTTTCGTCACACCGTTGAAATCGAATTTCGTGGGTTCAGCGTAGCGACCAAAACGTATACTACTACTAAGGTGGCATTTGGTTTGGCCGTTTTCATTCCAATTTTTCTGGGGAATGGATGAATACGACCACTGCATGCAGTATTCGCTCATCTCGCAGGAATTGGCACAGGCTTCGGGAGACTCTTCTCCATTAGGGGCATGTCCGTCGTTGGGGTCATCACTTTGAAATAAGATATTCCAGCGAGCATTTGTAGGGTCGGATGAGAGGTTGTCCCAGTCTGAGCGATTATTCTTCAGATTCTCTGGAACCATAAATCGATCGTAGAGGCCGGCGTAGAAGAGCGGGGCACGCATATGGTCTTCTGTGCGATTTTTCTGGAACAGGTAAAGCTCGCTCCAGACGTCGGGTGGAACGTGGTGCATCATTAGGACTCGCTCACACCAAAGAGCAGGTGAAAAAGGCACACCACTGGGATCGGTGCCAATCATGCCAGGCCATACGCCCTGCAGACTGAGGTTCAGCTCTGCCTGGAGAACACTAAATACAAGGTCAAAGGCCGAGCTGTGTTCGATGATTGACTTTTCCCAATTTGTAATAACATCTTTGCGCTCTTTGAAAAGTTCCTTCATGGTACCAGCAGACACGATGAACGAATTGCCACCAGCTGCAAACGAATTGGGTATACCAGAGACGGGAGGATTGCCGAAGAACCACTTTGTCTTGGGATTGTACTGCGCCAACCAGTCCAATGTGTTGACCCTGTCGACGAAAGTGTCGTCATCCACAAAGATATACCAACTGCGATCCGATCTGTACTCGTACGCTCGTGACATGGCATGGAGAATCTTGTATTTTCCCAATTGTCTCTGTATTTCAGCTTCGCCCTGGGAATCCTTGTGCTTGAGCTTATCCAGTGGGATGCTCTTCTTGGAGTAGGTAACCTGACGCCTGTATCTCTCCAACTCCCTGTTTGCGCCAATGAACTCGGTAGTGAAACCATACAACACATCGAATACGGGCCATTCGCCTATGCTCATCTCTAAATCGCCAAACAGCAGGGTCGGGTCCTTGTCTTCCTCGGCCAGGTAAGCCAACTGTGGGGCCAGTTTGGTGTATACGTTGGTGGCGGTAGTGAGGATGGAGACGACGAGGTGGTCATGGCCAACACGGTGTGGGCCCAGGGCGGTGCCAGTCTGGAGGCGCATGCTGGGGGGGAGCTCTTCGTCATCGTAGTATCGAGGCCAACCTTTCACCCACATGAAGGCATAGACGACAAGAGCGACGACAAGCAGTCGTCCTGGGCGCGAGATCCCGCGGGCAAGCATGGTCGCAGCCAATTGTCGTCTTGCATGGGCAAGGAAGGAAAAAGCGAGTGTCTGGGGTCAGTTGGGGGAATAACAGTTGGCGGTCTGGAGAAATATCAGGAGAGAACCCCCATGATGGCGGTCTGGTTGTGTGGCAGATGTGCCTGAGCCATGTGCTTCAGGAGACGTTCGAAAAGCCGGGGGGTAATGCCAAGCCTAGTCTAAACGTGCGTCAGCACTCAGAAACATTCCTAGCTGGGCCATTGAGCGAGCGTATCGCTTCCGCCAGGGCCGTATTTGCATAAAACCAAGCTCAAAGACAGAGGGAATCGCATTTTCGAGGGGTTAAGAGACATGGGCATGGCCCTCTGCTGTCTTATTAATTGCGACATACGCCGCGCCGCTCTCTCCAGCTGAATATGCTTGGCGATGTGGGACCCGCCAACCCGAGCACATGGATCATACACTCCCATGCACGCAGGTAACCTTAATATCGCTTTCTCCAATACCTCATCCTGCAGATGCTCACGGGTAATTGAAGCTATCTCGAAGACTCGTCACTCTCCTAGTATGGTTTTCTCTCTGCGGGCGACATCCGCGCTTGTGGAGATCCAAATAACCATTGCTATTGGAATGTAGTCCACGCCATCAATCCATGTCACTGGCGACAGCAAATTTACCTAATTGAAATTGAGGTGACACAAACAAAGCTTGTTGCCAATCGTCTCTTGTTATTTGTCTTGTTCGTCGGAGCAAGCCTGGCATTCCTTATTACTTCTTCTTCTCAATCTCTCCAATTCAATTAGGCAAATATCTCAGATCAGACGAATATACGACAGTCAATTCCTACACAACCTGAGTCGAATTTGTATAGCTGTACTACAGCTTATTACTGTCATATATACTTCTATCTCCATCTATTTTCCTTATATACCCTTCATAAAACCTGTTTTCACTGTAGGTCACTAGCGCGACACGTCGACACGTGATCGCTTACTCCGCGCTACTACGCCGCTTCCCTGTTGGTTGGTCCATTCAGCGCCCAGCCCTCCCAGCCGCTAGCATTCATCAACTCCTCCAATCTTTGACCTCTATGTCCTATCAGATCCAGATTGCTGTCTACTGCGCCCTTCATTTTCCGTCAAGAACTGTTTAGTTATTGTTTAATTGGTTTCTTGCTCTGTGTCAACGCCAGGCTGTGTCACGTTGTCGGTCCTACGAACCAACATAGCTTTTGCGACACAGGCATCCTTGGTGTACCACAGGCGCAAACCGGGAAAATCTGCTCTCTCTGTCATCTCCAAATCATCTACAATCATCAATTATGGCCATGGTTATGGATGTCATCCGGAAGCGCATCGACGAAGAATATAATGGCAAGGACCTGCTCAACTCATTACCCTCTCATAACTCGATGAAATGGGTCCCTGTCCCCTCAGAAATCACAACTAATTCGCACCTCGCACTGGTTATTGGACACGCCAAAGGTCGAGACATTCTGGCCATCCTCATGAGATTCGGCGATAAACCACGTGAGGTTCGATACTGCTCCAAATCTCGTTATTCTCCCTCAGATTCATACACCATGCTGCAACAGGATGACATTGTGCGACTGCCACTCTTTTCGCCCTTCAAGTACAATGCCGACATCTCAAAAGCAGCCAAGCGCAAATTCAGCATCGTCATCAAGTGGTATTTCATGCTCAAGGGCTTGTTAACTGACGGAACTGGTGGAGACTTCACAGACTACTGCAAGCGATTCTACGATGCACTGCGCAAGATCGAAGCAGGCCAGGAAGAGGAAGCAATGAGTGGGCGAAAACGCCGTACTAGTGCTGCAGCTGCCACTGTGGAAGAAAGCCCGGATCCAGATGAGCCGAAAAGCATGTACCCTCTGCGCTCTGGTCGTTTACATCATGGACCCGAACCACAACAGGATCAACTTGCAACACCCGTGGAGACCCCCCTTTCTGCAGAGGATGGTGAAGACAACCCTGACTACAGCAAGCTGTGTCGGTACCTGGATTCTCATGGCGAATTATATTTGCTGAAGAACATGCCTGAAGCTGATTGTGTACAATTTGTCGACCAAAACTTCCTACCAGAAGCACAACACAAGAAACTTTTTGTAGGTCGACACAAGAGCGGCGACGATATCTACGCATACATGCGTCCCTGTAGGAATCAGCATGAAATCAACTTCTGGATCGAAGGCAGCATGGAACCTCGCCGCGCCTCAACCGAAGACGTCGCCAAACAACGCATTTTCCACCCTTTCAACAAGACCTTCCCTAAGGATGGCCACAATATGGATCAAGCCGACCGCGCACGCCTCACTCTTATTGTAAAATGGTACTTCATCGCTGCTGGCCTCGCAAAGGACTTTGTCTTGAAAGAAACAAAAGCATACCCTGAACGCCTGCGCTCAGCTCTGGACTACATAGCCCACAGAATGGGCCCCGCCGCCGCAAGTCCCGAATCATCTACCCCACAAAGCAAAGACTCAAGGCCTGGAAACTTCATACCCTCAACTCCCATCGACGAATCTCACATCCAATCCACCCTCGCAAACGTCCCCACCGCCTCACCCCCAACACACGACGCCCCACGCTCAGCAACACGCATCGTCCCCGTTCCTACTATTGACCCATCACCGCGCGGCACCAAACGCACCGCCGAAGACGCAGAATTTGAAGACCTCGCAAAACTCCTTGTCGAAGATCAAACTCTCACAAAACAAGTCAATCTTGCAGATGAAGTTCTCGAAACGCTCGATCTCCAGCGCCAAGCGTTCATGGAAAAGTGGAACTCGCAACA
This sequence comes from Shiraia sp. slf14, assembly GCA_000498155.1. Classification (NCBI taxonomy): domain Eukaryota; kingdom Fungi; phylum Ascomycota; class Dothideomycetes; order Pleosporales; family Shiraiaceae; genus Shiraia; species Shiraia sp. slf14. The sequence continues at coordinate 105,140 of AXZN01000048.1, forward strand.
TAACGCAGCCCTGACGAAGAGGCAAACACTTGAGGCGCGCAGGGGCGATGTTAGGAAGAGGTTCAAAAGGCAGAGCTTGGCGGTGGCGGGGAAGGTGGATGAGGAGCAGGAAGGGAAAGGGGAGGAATAAGGTTGGGAGGGCATGTAGATGTGATTTCTTTCGCTTCGGCGCTTCGTTTTTCGTAACGTCTGGTTCGCCCAGTTTTTGTTCGTTTTTGAAGCTGGAATACTTCGTATAAGGAGAGGAAGGAGGGGATATGAAGATGATTCTCGATGTCTATGTGTATGTGTATCTGAATGTGTATCTGAATGTGAATGTTCTGCATCATGAAAGGCAGTTTTGTAAATTGTTGCCATTTTCAAAAGAAAACTTCTTCCTCACAATCCAAGCGAATCCCGCCTTTCCTTGAAGACAGATTCCCCCCTATTTCTCGAAATCCTAGATCCTGAATCTGAATCTAAACCTTGAAAGTGAATATCTATTCACGCTTTCCTCTTCCTTACCACAAGAACAGCCACCAGAAATCACCAAAAACTACCAAGCCCTAAATCAACCCAAATCCACACCGCCCTCCCCTTCCCCTTCCCCTCCTACTCACCCACCCCCCCCTCAACACCTCCCTAACCCCAACCCACTCCCCCTCCAAAACCCCCCTCTTCACACATTTCTCCCTCATCACGCGCGTCAATTCCGCGATTCTATCCCGCTCTGCTAAATCCTCTTCCCCTCTGTCCTCTCGTTCTTCCACGGCATCCATCGCTGCGATGATTTCATTTTGGCTTTGGGCAATCTGCTTGTCGAGAGCGAGGATTTGTGTTGAGAGGGTGGCTTCTGTAGTGAGAAGGTGGGCTCGACTTTGGGTGGGGAGTGGTGCTGGGGTTGGGCGAGGATTTGTGGGGGGATCTTGTGGAGACATTGATGCGTTTGTGGGGTTGTAGATAGGGGGTGGTAGGGGGAAAGGTGGTGAAGTAGTTGAGCTGGGGAAAGGACTTCTTGGGGGAGATGGGGTGGTTTGTTGGAATGGGGGTGGTGTGGTTGTGTGATTCAATCGCGGGCGAGCATGAGATGTGGTGTTGTTTGACAGTGGGGAAGTGTCGCTGCTCGTTGGCCTGCGTGCAGTGGGATGGGAGTGGTGTCCAAGAGAGAGTTTTGTGGACTTTCTTCCTTTGGGGCTGTATCTGGGCTGCGCTGTCTTCAATCCTTTGATGTGCCTGGTAGAGGCTTCGTACTCTGCTTCTTCAATTGTGAAGGGGTTTATTTGATTGCCCTTCCTAGCCCGCAGCAAACGCCTCTCTTGTTCAGAAGGAGAAGGTTGTAGGTCACGCTGTTGGAAAGATCTCAACAACGAAGAGTGCTCCTTTTGAAAATCCGCTTGAATGCCGACACCTGCTCTTGCTGGATTTGATGGTCTTGCCTTGCTATCTTTAACCTTCCTTGAATCAAGGCTACTAACAAACTCAGGTGTAAGCAGCGTAGGGAGGGATAGCCGTAATACAGAGCAGACAGTAGGGATAGAAGAGCTAGGTGCTTTGTCGCGTTTACTATTATCCCTAAGTAAATTTAGCAGGAACTCTATGTATCTCAGACAAGATACCTAGGATACCTATTGTGATAGTCTACGCCACCTTGTAAGTTATTGCGCCTCTGTCTCTTTTTCCTTGGGCTAGGTAGTGCGTATGTGTCTTTTACATTCCCTGCGGTATCTGAACTGGAAGGGCTCTTATAGGGTTGACCGATGGGCTTTCTTTTTAGGGATGCAATCCGCGCAAGAATACCCATTGTCCTTGATTCGCCTTGAGATGGAGACATTGTGTCAAAAGCCAGTAATCAGCAAGAAATATGTAGAACGACTGGGTAGGAGCTGAATTCGAATTAGAAGTCTTGATAGGAAGTAGAGTGTAAGATCGATGGCGGTAGGACGCTGTCTTTGCTCTTACATACCGACACCAACACTGAGAGCACGTGCGCAGCCAACGCACTAGCGTAAACTTCACTCGAGGGTGAGAGCGGTGTATGCAAGGAACTCAAGTGAGTGAGCTAAGAGATGAGAGAGCGGTGTACCTATTGAAGCCCAGGTGATTGGGACATAAGTGATTGGGCACCAACTTTATCTGAGTGGCTGCTTTGAAGTGAGGCAAACACTCCATCATCCCGGCACTTAGTGAAAGTGTGCTCTATCCTCTTCCTCTATCCTCTTCCTCTATCCTCTTCCTCTATCCTCTTCCTCTATCCTCTTCCTCTATCCTCTTCCTCTATCCTCTTCCTCTATCCTCTTCCTCTATCCTCTTCCTCTATCCTCTTCCTCTATCCTCTTCCTCTATCCTCTTCCTCTATCCTCTTCCTCTATCCTCTTCCTCTATCCTCTTCCTCTATCCTCTTCCTCTATCCTCTTCCTCTATCCTCTTCCTCTATCCTCTTCCTCTATCCTCTTCCTCTATCCTCTTCCTCTATCCTCTTCCTCTATCCTCTTCCTCTATCCTCTTCCTCTATCCTCTTCCTCTATCCTCTTCCTCTATCCTCTTCCTCTATCCTCTTCCTCTATCCTCTTCCTCTATCCTCTTCCTCTATCCTCTTCCTCTATCCTCTTCCTCTATCCTCTTCCTCTATCCTCTTCCTCTATCCTCTTCCTCTATCCTCTTCCTCTATCCTCTTCCTCTATCCTCTTCCTCTATCCTCTTCCTCTATCCTCTTCCTCTATCCTCTTCCTCTATCCTCTTCCTCTATCCTCTTCCTCTATCCTCTCCCTCTTTCTCTATCCCAAACCCACCCCTACCCTCTTACACACACGCACACATACTTACCCACTATCCAACCCACTATCCAACCCACTATCCAACCCACTATCCAACCCACTATCCAACCCCCCAGCTTTACATTCCTTCATCAAACACATGGGAATCATACACCACACTAAACCCTCCACTGCAATTTAAGAAAAAATAAGAAGAGAAGCACCGCATGTTAAGAGATGTATGATCATGCTGCCTTTCTCAAAGGGAGATGAGATGGGGTTAAGGGATAACGGCACAAACTGTTAAATACTAAATAGTGAGAACAGAAATAGCGAAGAGAGAACTGACAAGAGTGGGAACCAATACAAAGTGCAACTGCTAAGATATTCGATTTAATTCCTTACAAGAATTCTATAGTTCCTTGATACTACACATATGCATACACCTTGACACACGTATCAGCACCACAGAGCACACTCCATACAATATACAATACACAATATCAAAAACAAATGAAAATATTCGGGGTATAACCACTCTAACTAAACTATAGATAAACACCCCTATTGTAATGCATGTCTCCCCAAAAACCTAGAGGAATCTTCAGTCTTTCCCTTAAACTCCATATCCATATCCATGCCCATACTCTACACCCTCACACTAAGAAAACTTTTCAGAAAACAGGAGCTCAATTCTCCGCCTCCGCCATAATCTGCTCCCCCTCATCCAACATCTCCACCACGCGCTTCAAATTGCCCACCATCTCATTCGCCTGTCCCACAAGCAGCAACTTCTCCGCATTCGCCGGCAAGCCGAGATACGTCGGCGGCTCACGTTCAGGCAGGTCATTAACCCAAGCCATGAAATCCTTCCAACCGGTAGAAGAGGGAAGTTCGAGTCCCTGTGTGTGTTCCGTGGATTTGACGATTTGGAAGTTATCTTCAAAGGCGGCGGGCGTCATGCATTCGTCAACGAGGGAGGCGAGGATGCGCCAGTCAGACTCGTTGTCGATTTTGCCGCCGTACATTTCGGTGATGAGGGTGCGGATCATTTCCCAGGGGATTTTGCTGGGGGCAATGTTGGAACGGCCTTGGGCGACCGAGTCGATCCAGGTGTCGATGATGAAGCTGCAGCATTCGTACTGGGTTTTGTTAGTGTGTGTGTGGTGTATATTAGAGTATGGTAGAACTTACATCGCTGTCATTGAACTCCCAGAAGCCCTTCCAGCCCAATGTTGGAGCATATCGAAGACGCTCTTGAATCACAGCATGCAAGAACGATAGAACCAGGTAGATGCGCGCCTTCTCAACAGGAGGCTTGACAGCCTTCTCAGCCAAAGAAGACAATGAGTCCTTCATATTAGCACGGATACCTGCAGGCTGCTCGTACGATAGCACACGCGAAGCTCGAAGTAGGTTGACAGGAATCTTCGGACTCGTTTCCATCGACAAGAAGAGGCGGAAGTCGGGATTGGGCTTGAGTGCTTCGAGCCTCTTCTCAAGTGATTGCAACCATTGAGGAGCCAGATGAACGTTCTTGACAAGGACCCAGTTGCCGGTGGTTGCAGCATTGGCAATAGCCTTGTCTGCAGTTGCTGCACCTTCATTTGAACCCATGGCAATGTTGGAGCAAGTAACGTGCTCCCTCTCGACGAGATTGTCCACCTTGTAACTGGCGTCAAATCCAGGGCTCGAGCTGAGCGCCACCGGAGTGACTGCATTGACTTGTTTGACAATGTCTCCCAGATCGCCACTAGCGTCCAGGATGCCTTTGCCAAACACCTCAGTGACAAAGCGTTCCACCGCAGGCACAAAGCGGTCAACACGGAACAGTTTGACCAAGATGAGAGCTCGCAATTGCTTGTCGAATTTGTTGAGGGACTCAGGCCAAGCTTGTGGCACATGGCGTTCTCCAAGCTCCTCGGTGAGGAATGGATCCCAGGCACTGCTATCCACTTTACCAAGCTCTTCCTTGAAGATGGAAAGCTTGAGGGCGCGCTCCATTGCCTCATCTTTGCGCTCTGGCTGTGTCGACACATCAACACCCACAAGATCCGTGTCCAAGATTCTATCAATGTGAGTCTTGTCCATCTTGTACGGTGCTGCTTGAACAAGGAGCATGGCAAAGGTAACACGATCTTTCTGGAGCAGCGATAGAGAAGTCCGACGATAAGCATCGACAAACAGCTCAGTAATGATCTGGTCGATGCGAGCAGCATGTCCAGTGATTGAAGAGTTCCTAACCTTATGCAACACCGACTCAAAGATCTGAGTAAAGTACTGCAGCGAGAATTGATAAAAGTGGTTGAGGTGATGTAATTGTTCCAGGACTGCGAAGATGGCTGAGCACGAACGAGCAACAACGGTGTACTCCTTGGTGATGTTCTCCACTTCCGTCATGACTCCAGCTGTCTCCGACACTTTATCGGAAATCTCCTTGGCCTCCTTCTTGAGAGTCTCCAAAGTTTCAATGACGCGGTCGTCATCGAGAATATTGCCTCGTGACTCGTTGAGGGCTTGAAGTAGACGCTTTTCAAGCTGGCGCAAATGTACTGCAAACTCGCCCTGCATCTTGATGAGGTTTGATCGGCGCTCATCAACATCAGGCCTCTCAGACTTTAGGACTTCGTTGAGTGTTTGAGTCTGCAAACTGCTCTGTGTGACAGTGAAGTTGACAAATGTGGTACGACTGCAGATATCCGGCGCGAAGTTGGCAGATGGATCGCGTGTGGACAAGTACAGGCGGAATGAAGGCGAAAAGTCAATCTCCTGCTTGCCGAGTTGAATAAGTACACGTCCTCCAGTCTTCTGGTACTCCTTGTTGAGAACATGGTTGAGGATCGGATCCAGGTGCTCAGCATCTTGGATCAAAATTGGATTACCGAAACGCAACGAGCTCTCAAGCTGCTTGGTGAAGGAGTCATCCAAGAAGCTAGTAACCGTGAGGCGACGATCCTTGCATTCGTTCTGCAAGAACTCCGTTGTCCTACCAGACGGGTCGATAATGAGAGGGTAGCGGTTGAAGCGCTTGAGAACGATGGCATTCTCTGTGCACAGGTCATCGACGGGCAGACCATTGTGTTGCCATGTTAGGCGATCATCCGCAGTCGAAAGGTACTCCGTGAAGGGGTTTGGCGTCTTGTAGCTGATACCAGAGTACTTGAGATGCTCGTACCAATCTTCTGTAAGAGCCTTCCTGTATTGTTGATCGTAGTATCCAGCGTAAGCAATGAAAGCAGCTGCAACCAGAACATCGCCAACAATAGTGTCAATCTGAGAATCGAAAGACTTGCTGCTCTCCTCCCAACGGCTTCGCTCGGATGACAAGCTATCGAGAAGGCGAACACTGCGGTCAACCTTGAACTGTACCGTAGACATCTCAGCCTTGATGGCTTGAGTCTCACTAATCAAGGCTGCGTATTCAGTCTTGTACCGGCCAATACTCTCCTCGAGATTCTGGATAAGAATCTCGGTCTCCTTGGCACCATCTTCAGTCTTCTGCAATTCAGCTTGCAGGTCGTCCACTTCGGCACGTAGGGGACCAACTCGATCCAGAATGTCGGAGTAGGTAACTTGAGCTGCAACCCACTGCACAAGAGGACCACAAGCCTTCGAGGCACGATTGACTTTCTCGAATGTGAACTCTTCCCTTGAAAGGTAGTCGTTCTGCATCTTCCTGCGATGCGCCGCTGTCATCTGTCGCTCGTTGTCGAACTGCACAATGCTAGCGATGAAATCATCGCGACGAACGATAGACACAATGGTCTTCCAGCTGTCAGGCTTATGACCCAGGATTGTGCACACAGCCTCGAGAGCAAGCTTAACACCAGCAGGTGGATTCTGCATAGACCTGACTTCGGTCAAATGCTGACGCTTGATGTTCTGCACACTCTTTTGAGCCTCCAAAACCGCCGGCTCAGCAGCTGCGAGATCATTCTCCACCACTTCTTGTCGCTTCTGAATCTCCTCCTTATCTTGTGCAAGCCTGGCCTGGATCTGAATAGAGCTAGCCTTCTTCTGCTCAGCCTCACGTTGATCCGCAATCATGCGCTGTAGCTTCTCATTTGCTTCAGCGTCCTTCTTAGTCAATTGCGTCTGCTTCTCAGCCAAGCTTGCTCGCAATTCCTTGACCTTGTCAAAAGTCTCACGAAGCTTCTCGAGACCGACATTAAGATGGCGTTGCTGCTCTTCCAAGTCTTCGCGCTTCTCGTTGTAGAGCTTGACGTATTGCGCGACGAAGTCGAGGAAATGGCGGGGTGTGAGGTACATCTTCCGGTTTTGTGTCTTCTGAAGCTTGTCGTTCTTCGTCCTGAGCGAGTGATGAACCGCAACCATGGCATTGACAACGCTTTCGCGATGTGTTGGCGGCAAATTGAGACCACGGTAGGCGACTGGAATGCTATCAGGAGCCACATAGTTTGGTCGATCCAGGTCCACAGATTGAGTAAGCTCGGAGCTGACTTGATAAAGGGCTTGATCAGACCAATCTCCAAACCAGTTAAGCACGCAACGATTGAACAAAGCTGGACTGGTTGCTGCCTTGGATGACAGGCCCTCTTCCGGTGGATTCATTGTGAACACAACGTGCAGATTCTTGACAATCTGATCCGTGAACCACTTGTAGAGTTCTTCCTGAGAATCAAGAATAGTGCCTTGTCTCTGCGCACCCTCCTTGATAGCAGTCATCAAAGCTGCATACTCGTCACCTTCGAAAAGACCAGGGACTTCGGCATTGGCAAGCAAGGTGTTCATGCGCTCCAGGAAACCAGAGTCGAGCACATTAGCTTCGTCCATGATGAAGCAAATCTTTTCACCCTTGCAACCACAACGTCGGAGGACATTGCGGAGATCTTCATCAAAGTCTTCACCAGAGTACTTGCCGTGAACCTTGATCTGGTAGACACTGAGACCGTTCATCCAAGCCACAAAGCGTGACAAGGTAGTCTTTCCAGAGCCACTGACACCAATGAGGATAAGATGCCCTTGAGGCTGGCGGAACACACGGTCGATGCGGAGAACATGCTCGAGCACGTCGTTGAACAAGATGAGTGGAACATCGACTTCCTCCTCGCAAAAGGTCCTGAGACGAGCTTTGACAAATTCTCGAAGCTGCTCACGTTCAACGGGAACGTAATTCTTGGATAGCCAGTTGGAGAATAAGATCGGGCCGCCGAGGGCCTTGGCCTCATCGATCGTAGGGAAGTGTTCAAGCGCAACACGGTGTACACATTCTTCAGTCCATTGCCTCTCTTCTTCGGCAATGAGACGATCCTGGAACAGTCGCAGGGCCTCGTGTGCCCAAATCCTAACAAGACCTTCAACAGGCAAAGTCTCAAGCGGTCGCAAAGCTTCGTATATACCGCGCACCCATCGCGTCAATTCACGAGGCGAGTACACATAATGAGGTTGAATATCTGGCGTGAATCTCTTTTGTGACTCGGCAAATAGCTGGACCATAGCCTTGGTCAAGGCATCCGAGTAACCGCGCAACGTCGGGATGATCTTCAAAACCGCACTGTTGAAAGTTCCGTAAATCTGGTGGAGTGATTGTTCTCCAGGGTAATCGACCATGATTAGAGGAGCATGGCGCAAGAAACGCAGTCCCATAGGCGTACGTCCAGCGTCCGTTGGAGGATTACATGCGCCAACAAATTGAATACGATCGAGCGTAACCCAGGTCTTGTCGGAAGTTCTCCAGAAGCCATTGTGCTCAACAAGCTGTCGGAGGAAGGAGATGGCTCGCTGTGTGCCATACTTGTCAGGAGCTGGCAAATTGATCTCGTCACAGAAGATGACGAGCCACCTGCCAACCTGTGTTGGTGTGAGTTGTACGCCATTCAAAGTCTTCTTGTACTCGCAGTATTGCTCGAATGTCTTGATGAGAAGATCTGGAGTTGTAGCACTGGAGAAATTGAGGCCAACAACTTGCATGTTGGGCAACTTGCGGAGGGCGCTGAACAACGTCATTGTTTTACCAGAACCAGGTGGACCGCAAAGCAAGAGCGGCTTATGCTCAGCAAGCCACGAGTACAACACATCTTCGTGGCGAACTGTATCCAGCGTGGGGATAACCACATCAGTTTGAACAATGGAGTGGGTATTAACCTCAACATTGGGGACCTGGTTCTGCCACATATCCCAGTCTGGTTTGTCTGGCTTGACATCGTAATCAATCAGGGATGTCGACTCGTTGAGAGGTGGTAGCTCGACATCGGTAAGGCCAGCAATGAGGTCTCCAAATTGCTTGCGATCTGTAAGAGGGCAGTCGCCGACCAAAGCCCACACGAGCGCAACCAAGAGCTTCTTGGCAAGGTATACTTCCATCTTGTCGTCATCGAGCGGGAAGTCCTGGTGCTGTACATTGTACTCGAGAACGTTTCGACAAGCTTTGTTCAGAAGTGAGAAGAGCGTATTGAGCGCTCGAATATCGGTGTACTCCATAATATGCTTGAACTTCCTTGCCATGCTCAAAGCCTTCTCAATGAAGCGATCTTGTGTAAGCTTGACGTGGAGGTAATCGGCGATCAAACTCTGAGTCGCGAGCGTTTTCTGCGACATCTGACCAGGGGCAACGGAGTCGTCTTCGATGTCTTCGAAAGGAACAGTCTTGAGATGCTCGATGTAATTCTTGATCATCATATCCACCTCAACGGTGTCATCGCTATACCAAACCATACCGCAACGCGAAACAGTAGCGAGCGTAGCATACTTCAACGTTTCGACTTCGAACATAATGCGGACGTTGGATGGGAGATTGAGACGCTCGCCGTTGGGCAATGTGAGAAGCTTATTGTCGTCGAGAACAGAGTTCAAGTTCTCAACCCACTCAGGGTCGACATCACCATCGAATACGATCCAATGACGCTTGCTATCCTCTCCACGCAGATTATCGACAATCTTTCGGAGGATGCTAGTGAAAAGACCATCCGTCCATTCACGTGTTGTGCTGTCGAGAGTACCATATAGCTGCTCCTTGTTCATAACCTTGGGGTCGATAACGTGACAGACACCCTCTACTCCTTCGACAACTTGGAGTGCGGCGAGCAGGGTCTTCCATGATGCAGATTTACCAGAGCCAGAAGAACCAACCATCATGACACCGTGGTGCAGGTTCTGAATTTGGTACAGCTGCAGGATCTTCGTCATCCAGGCATCGCTAACAACGAGCTTCGACTCGTCAGCACACTTGCGAATCGCCTCGGTCAGCTTGTCCAATGGTGCTGGGATGTACTCGACGCCAGGGAATGACTCTTCCTGGATCGCCATCATCAAATCGACATCCGATCTGATCAGCTTGGGCGCCATTGTCTCTCGCAGACTCTGAATAATGATCTGGGGCTCCATGATGGCTTCGTCGGGTTTATCCAGATCCTGCACAGCAATGCGGGCACGCTTGAGGCCACCAGAACTAACAAGCACACTCTTGAGAGCACGGAGACCAAAGTCGTAATGAGCTTGCTTCGACAAACCTGTTGAGCACTTGTCGAAGAATGGCACGACCTGCTTTGAAAGTTCCTTAGCCTGTGAGAAACCTTGAGAGTAAAGCATGACTTCAGCAATGAGCTCCTTGTCGGGCTTGGACATTGCCACGCTACGGAACAGCTTCTTGAGATTGTCTGGCAAGTTCGAACGGCCAGCATAACCAGGATTCATCGTGATGAAAACTCCAGTGTTAGCGTTGACGTTGAGTTGGCGACCAATAAGCTCAATCTGGGATTTCTCGTCCTCCACGCCCTTCCTGAGGCCTAATTGGATATTCTGAATCTGCTGTGACACGGCTGACAGAATGCGCTCCTCCAAACGGTTGAACTCGTCGAAACAACCCCAGGCTCCAACTTGGCAGATACCGAGGAAGATGCGACCCATTGCCTGGAAATCAAATGTATCGTCACAACAGAAAACGAGTGTGAATCGTCCAAGCTGTACACCAAGAGCCTTGACTGACTCAGTCTTTCCGGTACCAGCAGGTCCATATGGCGAGCCTCCAAGACGTTGGCAAAGTGCTTGTGTGAGTGTAAGGAAGCAGCGGTCTGTAAGTGGTGTACGGACCAAACGATCTGCAACACCGAGATATTCGAAGCCATAATCCAAGATAGCATTCGCCATCTTGATCTTGAGGCGCGACAGCAGGTCGTTGTTTGGCTCATACACGTAGCGCATGGAAAGGAGCCACAAATGGTGTGTTACGGATCGCGCGCCAACCTTCTGAAGTTTGTAAATGACATCACGTTGGTGAACGAACTCGGTGATGAGGTCCTCGCACTTCCTACGGTGGATAGGCTCGAGATCGCCCAAGACCGCTGTAGCAAGCAGCTTGAGCACGCTGACTTGCTTTTCGTACAGCTGGGGGAGCGTTTTGCCCTCATCAGCAAGGGACTTCTCGACGGCGGCGGTCCATGCCATCTGAGTTCCGAGAACAACGATTTGTGCTGGATATTTGGCGACATAATCGTTGAAAGCGTCAATGTCCATAGTATCAGGTGTCATAAGCTGAGCAAACTCCTCGTATGCCTCATATGCAAGCTCTGCAAGAGTAGTCTTCATGCTCATCTCAAGCGCTCCAAGCCACTCATTGATTCGAGGTGTCTTGATCAAAGAGATTTCCCTGCGCAGACGCACCTCTTCACCTTCCTTCGAGGTGAAGCCTTGGATCAAGCCATCTTCGTCAGTAATAAGTCCAGAGATACCAGCGAACATCTTTCGGAGATGCTTAGCAATGCGAAGGACATCGTTGCTGTTACCGATAATCTCCAACAGATCTTCGTCACCAACAAAGTAGAAGCGGGGGAAGGATACACGCTCGCGCTCGAGGTACTCGCCCAAAGCTTTCTGGATCTTGTTGAGAAGCTCGGCGAGACGCTCGAGAGACTTTTGAACACCAGAGATGTTGAGTACTTCGAGAACGAAGGGCTGACGAGAGACCTTCTTCATGACAGACAGGAACTCAGAGTTGATGTTCTGAAATCGAGACGACTCCATGGGAAGCAAATGCTTGATATCAGCATTGCCAGTGAAGACACCCTCCAAGTACACCCATTGACGCTGAACATCAATCCATACGTCAAAGAGAACGTGGACACGATTGAGCTTGTCTTCCCAGGCAGAAGCCTCTTCCTCGAACTCCTTGTAGTAAGGTGAATGTCGCATAGCTTGTAAAGAATTGAGGTTCTCGCTGCACTTAGCAAACAAGTCGTCCCAACCACGAATGAGGCGGCATTTGTTTTGATAGTTGACCAGGTCCAGTGCATAATTCTGCCATGTCTCGCGAACCTGCTTCAAGAACTCCTCGAGCGCCATTTCACCTTGCGCTTGTGTGATGACATCTCGAATGATCTTTTCGCTTGGGCCGAGTTTGAGATCCCAGACATCACCAAGAGTCATGGAGATGGGCGAGTAGCGCTTGTGGGGTCGAAGTTGCTTGAAAATCCTCGCCCAATGTCGCTCGCGCACAGCATCGGATCGAAGTTCACCAAGGATGACGTTCTCCTTGAGAAGCTGCTTCAGTGTGCTCTGGACATACTCAAAGGCCTGATATTGTCGCATACGACTAGGCATATCCTTTGTCATCTTGACGAGGTTATCAAGATTCTGGCGGAGCTTGCGAGGTTGGATGCTGCTCCACAAAACATCGCGAAGGTCATTGATGCTGGCCCAAATGGTACCGAGAGCAGACCAAACAGACTTGAAGTCCTGTACTTCTTCAAGTAGTGACTCAAGAGCGTTCTCGGGAGATGGTGGCAGTCCGAGAGCCTCCTTGGCCTTCGAAATGTTTCCAGACTCAGTTTGTAATTGGCTGAGCTTCTGATCGAATCGAGCGAGGATGTTCGAAGCTTCCGCAGGAGGTAAGTTACCAGCAACAGGCTTATCCTCAGCCCATTCAGAAGTGATGTCCAAGATCTTCTGGTACACAACCTTGTCCTCTGCGGCGATCTTAGCACGTAGCGCATCAGACTGGTCATTGGCGATCTTGGTTTTGCGCTCTAGGACTTCGTTAAGGGTATGCCATTCATGGTCAATCTGGTCCATCTGCAACCAGTCTGCTGGGAACTGGTATCGTTGACGGGCGAGGGTGGTTTGCCCTTGCCGGAATGTGACGATTTCAGGCTCCCACTCCATCACCTTGCGTTTGCATTGCTGTACGGTGGTGATGAAAGACACAGCTTGCGCTGTAGACGAAGCCTCAAGGGTCTGCACCTCAAGATCCTTGCGAGCCTTCTCAATCTGAACATAGACATCGGTCATGCGCTGGCCAAGTCTGCTAGCAAACTTGGTGAGAATCTCTTGCTGCCACTGGTCGTATTTGGCATTGACCTTAACCTGAACTTGGTCGTAATCAACAGTGACGTAGCCAAAGCGACGGCTGATGTCCGAGTTGTCGAAGGTGGCACGTGTCTTTCGAATCTCTTGCAATAACTGCAACCAGCGAGACAGGTCCTCGCCCAAGATTTCGTACACATGCTCCGACTGCAAGTCCCACAGTGACTGGAACTGCAGCCACTCATCTACGTACGATGAGATGTCGCGGAGCTTGCCCTCAACAGCACCATAAACCTCGATGAGAGAATCTGTGCACCTGCTAGGCAAGTCTGAGAACTGTGTAGCTGAGGCATCATCCGTGGTCTCAAGTCGAATCTCATAGCGAGAGGCCTTGATCCTTTGAAGCGTGCAGATGACAGCTAACCATTGCTGCAACTGCTCCAACCAACTTGCTCGTGCATATTCGACCGGAGGACTGAGGTAGATGACTTGATTGCGCATCGTGATCTCAAGTGTGAGACGATTGAGAGTTGGCATGACTTCAGCAGATTCGGGCTGTGCAGGTTGGCTGATAGGCCGTCGGTCCTCGTCTTCGTCATCCACATTATTGAAAACTTCAATCCATAGAGCGATGGCGCGACTGAGGCGGGCAAGGAGAATGGTCTCGATCTTTGCATTCATGTCAGCTACCCAGGTTGCAAGATTGGCGTAGTTCTCGAGGTTAAGCTGATCAATCTGCTTCTGAATCGTCTCCAAATGTCGCTGGAAAGCATCCTTGCTATACGGGCAGGTCTCTAGGTCTTTCAAAGCCTTCTCAATCGTGGCATTGATAGCAACGAGGCCAGCGACTTTGGTCTGGAGTAAGGATGTAGCAGCAGCGAAATCGCGAACGAACTGAACGTGCTTGCTTTCACTTCGCACGCTACCAGCTCCCACAGGGAATCCAGTTTGACGCACATGCAAGTCGTACGCATGCACGAAAGATTCCCACTTGAGTGGTACACCTTTACCAACCAGTGCTTGGACGTCATTGGCATAATTGTTCAAAAGTAATGACACACCAGCCATCTCGGAAATGGAGCGCACAGTCTGAGTATATGTTCGCACACTCTCCATAAGGCTGACAGCGTATGGGTACACTCGCTTCGCCTCTTTGGAGATGTTGTTGATGCCGTGCGGTACCTGGTAACCTCGCCATGTGAGATTGCGAACTTCCTTGAACAATGCAATTACTTGCGCATCAAAGTTGACGTTCAGCTCGAGGATGTTGCCAGCTGCGCGGTTTTTGTTGACAAGGAAAAGGCGTCCAGATATGGAAAGCTTCCTGCGCGCAACTTCCTGCAACCATGACTCAAAGATTGGGCGGGTATCAAGCTTCTTCTTAAACATGCTACTCTCAGCCTGAAGCTTCTGACCCTCTGCATGGAGCGCCCAATCCTTTCCGAGAATGTCTTCAACCTTGCCCATGTAGCTCTCCAATTGCGTCTCAATCTGTCGAGCCCAGATGACGGCACCCGAAACAGGAGGGAAATCACGAAGCTGAGCCATGGCATGTGCCTCTGAATTTCCGTATTGGCGTTTGAAACGCTCATGGAGAGCGGAAATGTCCTGCTTGACATTCTCTATGAGCTGTGACTGATACTCAGAGATAGCTCCTCGAATCTTGGGTCGCACAAAGAGCGGATTGAATTTCGAGAAGACGCGGAACATCTCGCTGGCTGTTTTCGCAGTACCCAGACGATCTCGGAGACGAGCAATGATGGAGTTCTCTACACGAGATGTGCGCTCATTGTATTTCTGCTCTGCCTGCTCAAACAATCTGGTACCCTCTGGTGTGACGTCCAAAACATCCACATCCTTAAGCACATCGTATGCTTCCTTGACTTCCTTGACTGCGTCAACATCGCCAATCTCCTCAATGATGACAGTTTCTTTTTGCGAGCCATCTGAAAGCGAAGATTGTGAGCCCAAAACGTTGACGATCGTGCGCTGCAGCTGCTCATGATTCTTGCGGAAGGTCGTGATGTATCGAATGCGCTCCTCGGTTTCTTTGTGGCGGGCAGCAATTTTGATGGGAATGAATTTCTCGTTCCTTCGCCTTGTCACCTCACGCGCAACATTCGTGAATTCCTTGACATTCTCTTCCCATGTGCGCCAAATGCTCTCGGCCACTGCCATGATTGACTGGAACTCTGGATAATCCATATGCATCAATGTCTTTCCGTGAAGCAGCTTATGCAGCATCTTGTCGAGATCGTCGGATATCGCTTCTACCAAGGGCAGCGCTCGGCGGACGGGGTACGGGCAGATACGGAGTTTCTTATTCATATGGCTGAAAATGGACTGAATCGCTTCTTGAACAGCGGGCAGAGACGCAGCGGACAGCAGATGGTCGATCGGGAACTCGCGCATGAGCTGATTGTACTTTTGCACCAGATCTGTGCTCTCTTTCAAGCCAGTATCTGCGCTGAAGCTGACAGTCGCCTGGAAACGCTTTGCGTTTTTCAACACATCAAGCGTCAATCTCACGCCAGGACTGCCAAGCTGTCTCTCAATATCCTGCAATCTATTCTCCATGGACAACCAAAAGTTGATCTCTTGAGTCGCAGTGCCCGTTGAGACATCGCGCGAGGTTTTGGTGATCGTTTGTATCGATTTAATCCACCCATTAACGATTGCCTGGAGACCGTTGAGGAAGCTGCTGTCTTGTAGAATGGCGGCGGGTATCAGCTCTGGCGAAAGCTTGCTGCCACTCTGCTCAGCATCGTCGAGGGCGTTTTGAATAAGCGGGTGCAGCGGCAGGAGCAATTCAGGAATTTCGACATTTTGCTGCATATGCTGCAGAGCAAGAGCCAACTCAGCCGCCTTCTTCTTGACTGCCGAAATGCCCGTTCTGGTGTCATTATCGCCCTTGCTGTAGGCACCTGCCAAATTACGCTGACTTTTTGTATAATTGTCAAAATACGGCTCAACCGCGGATTGAATTAAAGAATGCAAGAACTCCAGAGGAGCGCCATCAGAAGCGTTATTAGAAAGTATAAAGCCGGGAAGAGTCGAAATCTGAACTTGGTTGCTAAGGGGTATCGCAGGGTCTATGGGTATAGGTCGCTTGGAAATGACAACAAATGCAGCGCAGGTGGGCGGGGCCGTGAGTTCGGACGAAATGGTGTAGGTGAAGTGCTGGGTGACGCCTGCAGAAACAATTTGGTTAGCGGTTGCACTTTCCACATTGGAGAAGCACCTGCCATTGGAGCCGTCCAGGCCATCCATACGAGATTCATCCACCCTGCTCTTGACCAGATACAGCACCGACTGCCCTTCAGAAGCGAAGCGGGAGCATCGTTGCAGGGTATCTTCTTTCCTGGCCGGCGAGAGCAGACTGCCGGGAGCATAGAGATCTTGCTGGGAGGCGCCAAGATTGACATCCAGAACCTTCTCCAGGTGGTTGACGATTATGGTGGGATCGATGTTGGGTGGTGTGGGACTAGGTGAGCGTATACTGCCGTTGGCCGCCCCTGGGGCCAGCGGTCCCTCCATGATGTTCGTTTGGCGGTAATGTTGGGGTCAAGACATGTGTCTCGGGGGTTGTTGTAGGGGTGAAAAGGATGGGAGAATCTAGTAGCAAGGTACCAGAAGCTGCCGGGGGTGTAAAGAATCGCCTGGCGATGATGCGATGAGTTGTCTCTCCAGTCTGCCAAACTTCCCCGTGAGTCGCGTCGACGCGGCCAGTGCGCTTTACCCAAAAGGCTTCGCTCCCGTCCTTGGCTATCCCGCAGGGGATCGGCTTGAATGGGATGTGATTGGCCGACTGTGCTGGAGCGATTACACAGGGGTGGTGGGTGTGGTAAATGGCAGATGCAGGCGGGGATGTGTTGATGCAAGCAATCAAAGACGCGTTCTGACAGGCATGTCATCAGTCATCCACCAAACTCTGTTGTTGTCGTGGATTCATGTCAACATCCCATTCGAGGCAGTTGCAGCCATCCGTCCCAGCGAGGCAGGAACGAACAGAGCACGAATGATCAGCACGTGACGTAATTTCGGCTCATTAATAATAAGACAAGTCTCAATTTAACAGAATATTGCAGTGCAAGTTTCTCGTCATTTATGTAAGACTCACTTGCACAAATCACGTGCTACCATCCATCCAGATCACATGTCATAATTATTCTTCCATTAACATATCTCGCGAAACACTTCTATACAGCATCTAAACACTCTACCTTCCTCCCCTTCCCCTATCCACCAATTCAACTTCCCCATCTTCCTCTCCCTCTCGCGAGTTCTCATCCTCTTCCTCTTCTCCGCCAACAGCAAACACACTCCTCTCCACTCGTCCCTGAACAGGACTCCTCAACCTCACCTCTCCACCACTCCCCCTCAACCCAATCTTACTTCCAATCCACCCAAGTTTGCCATCAATCCATCCCGCCGCCCCCTTCAGTATTCCAAATACCCTCTCCATCCACACGTCGTCACCATTCGTGCCTGCCACTGAACTGCCATGCTCCATCGTCTCAGCTTTGACCTGATACTTCAGGCAATCTTTGACAGTGACAAGACCAGTGAGGCGTCCGCGGTATTCAATGAGAATGACACGGGGACCCATTTTCTTGAAGAGTTCCATGACAGTTTCGAGAGGGAGGCGTGGGTGGACGGTTAGAGGTGTGGGGTCCATGTATCTGCTGAGATCGACATGAAGTTGTGAGGAAGTTGCTGGCATGGTGTCGAAGGAGACATTCGGAGTAGATGAGTTGCGAGCTTGCGATGTCGAGGGTAAGAAAGTGCACTTTGCGTGTTGGGGTGCGAGTTGGTCGCGTTTGGCTCGGTCAATTGCATACTTGAGTTCTGTGCGGCCGATGTAGCCCACGAGGGTTTTGGTGGTCATGTCTTCGACAATTGGGTAGCCTTGGTATTGGTTCTCCGCCATGATGCGCTCGATCTGCTTGAGAGTCATGTCATTGGAGGCAAGGCAGGCGACATGGGACGCCATGACTTGTGAGACGGGAACGCCAAAGGTGTGGTCTTCTTTGCTGTCGAGGAAGGGGTAGCCATTGAGATAGATCATGCGGTCAGCAATGCCGCCGTGTCCAAAGCGTTCAGATACAGCTTTTGTGACACCTACAACAATCTGTTTCATGTTAAAAATGCGTATGAATGAAGGACAGAACGACTTACCATAGTCGGTAGGATATATGTCAACGCGCCAGTAATCTCAAACATGATAACCACCACTGAGATACTGATATGCATGATGCCACTCAGTGCTGCTGCTGCTCCCAAGAACGCATAAGTACCCGGTGTGATACATGGCCCATCCGGTTCGCAAGCACTGAAGAAAGCAGATTTTGGAAAGCTCTCCTGCATACTCTGTACGAAAATGCCCACCATTCTTCCAAACGCCGCACCAACAGCCATCGACGGTACGAAAATGCCTGCTGGTACCTTGCATCCAAAAGAAATAATGACGAGGAGCGTCCGGATAATAGTGGCAATAGCCAGACTGCCAATGATATGCCAGCGCTGGTCCTTGTCGCAGAGCTTATCGTAATCATGTGCACCTTTGCACTCTCGAAACAATATCTCCATGCTCTCAGTCATATCGATCCTCAGAAACATGTTGGGGTAGCAAATGATCGCTGTCAACATTGCCAAGGTAACAGCTTCAGTGATGGGGTATTGGCCAAGATACTTCTTCCTAAAGACCTGCACCTTTAGATTCCACTTGATGACGAAAGCGCCGTACAAGCCGCCGAATACACCAATAATCAAGTAGAATAGGATTTCGAAAAAGTGCCAGTTGCGATCGTACTTGACCTGGAACATGACGAGCTGGCCGGTACGGAATGGATTCATTGCCTACACATCTATCAGTACAGCAATACCTTATTAAAGCTTCAGGTGTACTCACAGCGAGCACAGCAGTAGCCACCAAGGCGCAAAAGTAACTCCTCCACAGCGTCTTAAGAGGAAAGTAATTCGACATCTCCTCCAAGCTGAACAACACACCGCCGATGGGGCTACCAAAAGCGACGCCCACACCCGCCGCAGCGCTCGCACTCAAGATCTCTCTCGTCTTAGCCGCATTCCTCCTGTATTTGTCGAAGAACCGCGAGATAACATTTCCCGTACACACTGCATAGTGAACGCTAGGTCCTTCTTTTCCAACACTCAAGCCACTCGCAATCGCCAAAGGCAATCCAATACTCTTGATGAACAGCGTCTTGAAGCCCAGAAACCCTTTCATAACAAACCCCGCAATAATACACTTCATCTCACTAATACCACTGCCCGCCGCATACGGCGCAAAGCTCTTGACAAGCCGTGCAGCAGTGGCACTGAATATGCCTGCAAACACAACGTAAATGACATAACTAACGGGCCAAAATCCGCTCCAGCGCTTCCAGTCGGGACACCCGCTCTCAGCGCCCCAGCAGCAAAACGATTCGTTGAGGTAGAATGCAGTGCTGCAGTACCCCAGCTTGATATCAGACAGCCATTCCGTAACGATGTTGAGAAAGGCAGCGTTCAGACCGATAGCTGCGCCAACAAGTGTAACGACGATCCAAGCTTGTCCTGCATCGTATGCTTCAGCAATTGCTCTGCGCCATACTCCTCGACCTCGACCTAGGATTACGCGGCCGCCTTTGTGAGCGCCTAGGCGGGCGCGTTCGTTGCGCCTGGCTTTGCGGCGGAGTTGTTCGCGGGCAGCATCTTGGACCCAATCGATGGTGGTAAAGTCTTCGTAGCGCTTGATTTCAGCGAGTTCTTCTACAATGGCATGTTCGGTGTGGGCTGCTTCCGCCGTCTCAGGGTCGAACGAGGCATCAGAGTGGATGCTGTGTGCTGTGTTTCGCCGGCGAAGGGAGGCAGAGCGGATGGGCTGCGGACCTGAGGATCGGCGAAGGCGCGATTGCGAGGATGAGGTGCGGTTCATCGCATCGTTGATTTTGTGGTTGCACTCGGGACGAGAGCTGAAGGTTGGACTAGTGGGCCAGTTTGTTGCATGTGTCAAGAGCTAGAGCTGCATGTCCGTTGACGTCTCGGAGGTCCGCAAGTGGTCCAAGCGTTTACTCAAAGGATGTCTACAAAGTACTACCACATCTGTATAGTACATGAGTTTGGGTACACACGTTGCAGATTGTATATCAGATTATATTTAACTAATTTGATTCTACTATATCTTTTGGTTTAAGTGCTATAAGTACACTAAACACGTATCGTGTATGGGTCTAACTCAAATCTCAACATTTTACGTTCACCCAAAAACATCAACTCTCCCAAAAATTCATAACACTCCACATTCTGAATCATTTTGTCTTGAATTGTAGCAAACCATTCTCCGAAGCTCACACTACCATACACAACAACAATCCCGACATATTTCTTAATTAAAAATTCACAGCAGCATCACTCCGACAGCACTTCGCCTAGTCCATTGAATGACTTTATTTTTCTAACAAAGTATAACCATAATAATATGCAGGGTATCATCAAAAATGCTCTCTCTATCTCTATATTCCTAGTTCCAGACTCCATCCATGAATTCTCTCTCTAATTTCTCCCCTGGCTTGCGCCATTCATATCCCGTGTCTATGTTCGTAATTTACTCCATCTCAATCGTACCGGGAGGCTTGCTGGTAACTGCAGTACGTTAGAAAGAGGGTTCAAGAGACGGAACAATGTTTCAAGGTAAAACTTACTGTCATAAACAACCCTGCACACACCATCGATCTCGTTCACGATCCTCCTGCTGACCCTCTTCAAGAACTCGCCGTCAAAGGGATACCAATCCGCAGTCATGAAATCCGTAGTCTCCACAGCCCTGAGCGCAATAACCTGATCGTGCACACGCTTGTCGCCCATGACACCCACGGCCTTGACAGGCAGAAGTGCGGCGAAAGCTTGGCTGATGTTCCTGTACAGGCCCGCAGCCTTGATCTCCTCAATGAAGATGAAGTCAGCTTCACGTGCAATGCGCACTTGTTCGCGGGTGACTTCGCCCAGGATACGGATGGCAATGCCTGGGCCGGGGAAGGGGTGGCGCCAGACGAGATCCTCTGGGATGCCTAGTTCGACACCAAGGGCGCGAACTTCGTCTTTGAAGAGCTCACGGAGAGGCTCGATGAGCTTGAGGTTCATGTTTGCTGGGAGACCGCCGACGTTGTGGTGAGTCTTGATGGTCTGCGAAGGACCCTTGAAGGAAAGCGACTCAATGACATCGGGGTACAGAGTACCCTGGAGCAACCACTCAATCTCGCCAGCATTGCTGGACTCGTGAGCTTCCGCAGCGATCTTCTTGGCCTGCTCCTGGAAGACCTCGATGAAGGTGTTGCCAATGACTTTGCGCTTTTGTTCAGGGTTGTCGGTGATGCCCTTGAGGCGGTCGAGGAACATATCAGAGGCATCGATGACAGTCAAATTGATGCCAAGACCCTTGTCGAGAGTCTCCTTGACCTGAACTGCCTCGTTCTTGCGCAAGACACCATTGTCAACCATGACAGCATGGAATCGGTCGCCAATGGCCTCCTTCATCAGCTTGGCGGCAACAGTAGAGTCAACGCCACCACTGACGGCGCCAATGACCTGGCCCTTGTCGCCCACCAACTTCCTGATGCGGGCGATTTCCTGGTCGACGAATTTGCCCATGGTCCAGTCTGTGCGGGCCTGGCAGATGTCGACAGCAAAGTTTTTCAGAATGGTCTGTCCCTTGCGGGTATGTGTAACTTCAGGGTGGAATTGAATGCCGTACAGCTTGTTCTCCTTGTGGGCGATACCAGCGAATGGCGCATTGCTAGTGGTTGCAATGGTGATGAAGTCCTGAGGCATATGGCTCAGCTTATCACCGTGACTCATCCAGACCTCGAGGTCGTTGCCCAGGTCCTTGAAGAGCTGGTCGACATGTCCACCATGGCTCTCAATCTTCAAGTTTGCGTGTCCGTATTCCCTCTTCTCGCCGGCAGATACACCAGCATTCTTTCCAAAATGCCAGGCCATCTCTTGCAGGCCATAGCATATACCTAGGATGGGCACGCCAAGGTCAAAGACTGCGTGGTCGACGTGGGGTGCGTCTTTCTCGTAGACAGAGTATGGGCCGCCAGAAAGAATGACACCCTTGGGGGTGAAAGCTAGGTCGGCAAGCTTGGTGTTGCATGGGAGCATCTCAGAGTAGACATTGAGTTCGCGGAGTCGTCGAGTGATCAGATGGGTGTACTGAGAGCCAAAGTCGAGCACAAGAATAGTGTCGAACGTCTTGTGGGGAGGAATTGGGTCTGAGCCGTCGGTCGCCATTTTTGCAGAAGAAGCCTCGTGGAGGGGAATTGAGGGCTGAAAGAAAGTGAGGGTAGAGGTGAAAGGAAAAAAAAGAGGGTTGGAAATTTAGAGGGCGCCGGAAGAGGGGTTGACGCTGACTGAGAGAGATAAAATTTTGGTGGGGCTATTGAAACTATCGATAGCGGCCGCATGCTGCGCGTCGCGACTTTTGCACCCCTCAACTTTTGTATTCTCCACACAAGCAACAATGGCCAAACGAAAGACCAAAGCTGATCCTGAAGAGCTTCCCGATGCCTCAGACAAGGCTAGACAGGAAGGCGACGATGACTCTGGCAGCGATGAGGTATGCGACAACTTTTTCTTTCATTCTTTCACTGTAGCCATCCCACTCACATACAGCAGGATATGGACATGGTCAACGTCGACTTCGAATGGTTCGACCCACAGCCCGCAGTCGACTTCCACGGCTTGAAGACTCTCCTTCGCCAACTCCTGGACGTCGACTCGCAACTCTTCAACCTCTCCGAGCTCACAGACCTCATCCTCTCGCAACCCATGCTGGGCAGCACCGTAAAAGTCGACGGCAACGAAACAGACCCCTATGCCTTCCTCACAGTCCTAAACCTCGAAACACACAAGGTAATTGCCCATCCACTATCCCCAACTTTATACCTACGAGTATAAAAAGAAGATAAAGAAAAGCAAGTCTGACAGCACCCCAGGACAAACCAGTAATCCAATCCCTCAAAACCTACCTCTCCCAAAAATCCGCCTCCCTCCCCTCCCTCACACCCCTCCTCACCGCACCCAGCACCCCAGCCCCGCAAATCGGCCTCATCCTAACCGAACGCTTCATCAACATGCCCCACGAGATCATCCCCCCAATGTACACCATGCTCCTCGAAGAAATCCAATGGGCCATCCAAGAAAACGAACCCTACAACTTCACACACTACCTCGTCTTGTCGAAAACATACAGCGAAGTTGCGTCAGAGCTTCCCAGCGAGGATGCGCCGCGCAGCAAGAAGTCGAAGAAGGAGGGTAAGGGTGGGGAGGAGACGTTTTATTTCCACCCGGAGGATGAGGTGCTGCATAAGCATGCGATGGGGCATGTGAGCTTTGAGTATGATACGCCAGTCGATGAGGGCGCGAGTGATAGTAAGAGGGCGTTCCAGGAGTTGGGGGTTAAGCCCAAGGGCCATTTGATTTTGATTGAGGCAAGTAAGTTTGAGGGCGCGGTGGAGGCTGTCAAGACATTTTTGGGTGGGCAATAAAAATAAGCTTTCCTTTTGCCTTGCGTTGAAATATCAAAATCATATGCTTGAAGAATCGATGTGAATGTGAAGATTTAATGTTTGCATGACTCTAACTGGTGTTACATTTCTACTGCACACAAGCTGAATCTAGACGTCAAACCAAAAGGAAAATAGGATGCACGCTCCATTATTCACAAAGCCCACACCGTTTGCGCACACGGTCTCTTTTCAATTGTTTACTTTACACCGTCACATCCTTTGCTTAACCAATAACAACCTTGCCCTCCTCTGGGAAGTCGTATGCTGGGATTTCGAGGTTGAGCGGTGCGGGTCCCTTTCTTATACGGCCAGAGATGTCGTAGTGAGAACCGTGGCAGGGGCAGAACCAGCCTCCAAAGTCGCCGGCCTCGCCAATGGGCACACAACCCAAATGGGTGCACACGCCCAACATGATCAACCACTCGGGCTTCTGGACACGGTCTGCGTCGGACTGGGGGTCACGGAGGGATTCCCACTTGGTGTCTTCAGCCTCCTTGATCTCAGATTCGGTACGGTGGCGGATGAAAACGGGCTTGCCTCGCCACTTGATGATGACCTGTGATTGTATTAGTGGACTTGATCGTGGCGTCATATATACAGCGTCAAAACATACGTTCTTGCCCTCGGGGATGGCAGCGAGATCAATCTCAACCTTGGCCTGAGCCAGGACGTCGGCGGATGCTGACATGTTGACGAGGAAATCTGTTGGGTGTTCCGTTAGCCCATGTGCTCTTCATCACACCATATCTCCAAATCATCCGCAAAACAGCCAATTGCTCTCCACAAGCTCCCAGAGTCCCTCCTCTTTACTATTTGGTGTTCTCCAAGCCCCCGCGGGGTTGTGGTGGTGTTGTCGAGTCGTACCTTGTACAGTGTTCTTCGCGCCCAATGCGGACAGCGCACCCATGGAGCCAACCATGAAGTACTGGAAAACCTTGGGGCCAGTCTCTCCGCCCTTATTCCTGTAGGCAGCAAATGAGGGGATCTTGGTGGAGTCGGAGGAGCCCTTGAAGGGGCTGTCGAACGAGGAGGCCGAGGCATTGCGGGATTGCAGGGCGGTGCAGCCGGCCCTGGCGGCGGGCAATTGATGGGCGGTCCATGAGCGTGCGATCGCACGGGTGGTGTTGGCGAGGGCAGGCATCGTGGACGCGGATGCGGGTGGGTGGGATGAGTCGTGGGATGGGAGCTTGTTCGCTGAGGTCGTTGAAGATTTGGCAGCTGCGACCCGCGAACTCGCCAAGCCCCAAGCCGTCTTATTCACGTGGCTTGTGATTGGCTACCGGTGCCGGACGAGCAACATCGACCAGCGTCATCAGCCTTGTCTTTGTATGCCCTGCTAAATTACTTTTATGAAAGACAAATAGTTGTCAGATATCACGACGACACAGTTTAGAGGTCTTTGTGTTGAGTGTTTGATCCATTTTCCATCTTTTGAGTGACCACGTCTTGCATCACCTGAGCTTGTACTGCAAGCAGTGATATATTACTGCAAGTTTTGAGAAATTGACGACTACCTGACAGTAGTATATGATTGAGCATCAAACAACTATAGAGTTTTTCTAGCACGCTGTGAGAGACTTGCTGGTAACTTGTCTGCCTAGCCATTGATCCACAGAAAGGGCGTTCCGGTAGAGCATGCTCAGTGCTTGATCATCTCACTTACACCAACAAACAGTCCCTTTATAACGTTCAAGTCTGACCTCAACAAACTTCCTCTTATAAACAATACAATTCGTACTTCATCAACATAAGGTGGTAAATCGTCATGTCAACACGCAGCAAGAAAGACATCACCTCATACTTCCCATCCACCAACACCAACGATCCAAAAGGCAAAAAGAGAAAAGCCCCAGATCCCCCCTCAGAAACCCCCCCAATAAAATCAACACGCCAGACCAACGCAAAACTGCCTTCAACTTCAACCTCGACATCCCCACCTCCAAACCAACAAGCATCCTCCCCCAACAACACCAACCCATACATGACCCTCCCACCAACCTGGCCCACCACCGCCACCCCCCACACAACAACCCACCTAACCCTCCCCCCCAAAAAAGGCTCCCTCTTCGCCACCCCACCACCGCGCACCCTCCTCCTCCACGCCTGCAACACCACAGGAGCCTGGGGCGCCGGCATCGCCCTAACTTTCAAGAAACTCTATCCCGCCGCATACGCCACCTACCGCACGTACTGCAAAGCCGGAAAAGCAACCACGGGGACCGCGCTTTTGATTCCGCCCACTGATGACGACGGGTGCTGGGTGGGGTGTTTGTTTACGAGTAGGGGGTATGGGAAGAGGAAGGATGGGGTGGAGGAGATTTTGAGGGCGACGGTGGGGGCGGTGGGGATGGTTTTGGAGGGGGTTAGGGGGCTTGATGAAGAGGGTGAGGGTAAGGAGGAAGAGGGAGGGAGGAAGATTAGTGTGATAAGGATGTGTAAGATCAATAGTGGGAAGTTTGGGGTGCCGTGGGAGAGGACGGAGGAGGTGTTGCAGGGAATGGTGTTGAGGGAGGGATGGATGGGGGAGATTGAGGTTTGGGAGCCGTGATGGATGGGTGGAAGTTGAACAGGAGGGAAAGCATGATGGATTGGTGACATGAAAGTTATTAGAATGTACAGTACAGCAATATATTCAATTGCTATTCTCAATCCAATGACTCGTTAAATCCTATCTTCTCCAAATCCAGTACCTGTTCAGTCCATGATATCGTTCAAACGCCGTATGCAATGCAAAAATCAAACAATCTCACATCAAGAACGCGAGGATCGGAGACGCTACCTCGATCCGTTGATGGCTGTGAATCCTGTTGAGCGTCGTGCTTCTGGAGCTGGAGCTGGACGTGGTGGCCCTCGCATTTCCATTTCGAGCTGCATGGCGGCTGGATCATCTTCTGGCTCGCTGTCCTCAACACGTTCGGGTTGTGTATCTACTTCCATGGCTTCGGGGGCTGGCTCAGGTTTTGCTGGTGCTGGGGCAGGGGCTGAAGCTGAAGACGAAGCTGCAGCAGCGCCGTTTGATACGGCATCCTTCTTCGCTGTGCCGTTGGTTGTACCATTCGTGAGTACTGTAACTGTATCATTTGCCTTTTCTGCCAGCTTTGCCTCTAGTGTCATTTGCCCGTTGCTGCTCACACCATCCTTGGCCTTCTCTTTGCCCTTACCACTCACGCGCTCCTTGTCGTCCTGCTTCTTCTTGAACTCTTTGTAGGTGGTTGTCTTGGGCACGACATCGACAGCGAACTCCAAGTTGTCTGTCTTGGCAACTGCACTACTCACATCGCGGTACTGGATGTTTCGTCTTGGCTTGCGCTCTGCTTTTACGACGTTGTGTGTAGTGGTAGCCAGGTGTTGAATGAACATTTCGGTAGCGAGTGCTATGGCGAAGGCAGCATTCTTGGATACGTTGAGGCGCTCAGGGTCGGCGTTGATGATTTTCTGGACACGGGCAACTGGTGAGAGTGTTAGCGGTGTGCTATAGCAGTACAACTGGAGTTATATGTTTGAAAGTATATGCGATAGCTGACTGGCAGCATGAAGCTATGATGTGATTTCCGATCGCGAATTTGTTGGAGGCGCTGCCAATTTGCGACAGCGCAATTGTGGCCATGGTGATAAGAGGCATGACAGGTGAGAGGCACAATGCGAAAACTTACGGGGGAGCGATACGTGACCCGTTACCTCTTTTGAAGGCGCGATAGGCGTATTGTTGTATGGCATCGTGGACAGGATTCGCAGGGAGTGCAGTGAAGGTCGAGGTAGGTTTCGGGTGATGTGGTGTGGAATCTGAATTGCAAAGTGGTTGCGAGTCTGACTGAGAGTGGCGGAAGGGTCGACACGGTTCGTCGCGTAAAGATACTATTGTACTCGAAGTCGCGTCTGAAGTGGGTGAAGGGCAGACTGCGCTAAGTTCAGCGAAGCGATCCCTGTTCACCACAGGCAAACGGAGCCGTGCCGCGGTTTACCACATTGGGAACCTTGTTTGGCACCTTGATGATGTCGCTGACATGCATCACCTCAATTCGTAAAATTGATTATCACAAGAGATTGATTCGCATATATCTCAAATATTAGAGACGTTCATCGCACTAACCATCATCGTCCGCTTGCCTGAAAAACACAACTTGGCTTGAGCCATGAAGCTCTCGACAGCTACTGTACTCTTTGCTAGCGCAGGCGCAGCATGGGCTGAATTCTCCCAGATCCCTTTTCAAGAGACGCCAGAAGTGGAAGGTTTTCAGATTCATCAAAGCCCGTTCTCTGAGTATCATTCAGTTCGCATCAGAAAGCAGCAAAACGATACATTGTGTGATGCACGCTCCAAGCAGTACACAGGTTGGCTAGATGTTGGCTCCAAACATCTCTTCTTCTGGTATTTTGAGTCGCAGAACAACCCATCGGAAGACCCTTTGCTGCTATGGCTCACAGGGGGTCCTGGCGGATCGTCGATGATTGGGATGATGGGAGAATTAGGGCCGTGTCTTATCAACGAGCACGGCAATGGTACTGTGCATAACAAGTACGGGTGGAGCAAGAATGCCAACATCATATTTGTTGACCAGCCTGCTGGTGTAGGCTTTAGTTATCTGGATAAGGGAACACCAATACCAGGAGACAGCTTCACGGCCGCGCAGGACATGCATCACTTCCTACAAATCTTTACCACTGATGTATTTCCTGACCTGAAGCAACGTGAGTTCCACATTACAGGTGAGAGCTATGCTGTATGTATACTTCATTATTGTTCAAACGAGTAGCTAACAATCAAGGGTCATTACGTGCCAACGCTGGGCGCAAATATCCTCATGGAGAACAAATTACATCCACATCGACCTCAAATCAACCTTCAGTCCATTTTTGTAGGCAATGGCTATGTGTCACCTCTTGACACCGCTTTTGGGTACTGGGAAACTCTATGCACCACCAATCCTGGCATTAAAGCGCCCATCTTCAACGAGACTCGTTGCGACATTATGGCTACCAATATGCCACGCTGTATGCAATTGGCCAAGATTTGTTACGATCATCCAGACCCTGCCATCTGTAGCGCTTCAGGAGAGGTTTGTTGGAAAGGTGTCATCGAGTACTATGACGGTGAATCTGGCAAGGGCGGCCGCAATCGCTTCGACATTACAGCTGAATGCGAGACGAAAGATGATCTTTGCTACCCAGAAATTGCACGCGCTGGGGAGTACCTCAATCTCCCACACGTATACGAGGCCTTAGGCGTCCCTAAAGCTGTAGGCAACTACACGCCCTTTAGTGAAGCGGTTGCCTATGCATTTGACCTCACAGACGATACCGGTATATCTACTCAGCCGTTTGTCCTCTACCTACTGGAAAATGGTGTCAATGTGCTATTCTACCAAGGAAATCTTGATCTAGCTTGTAATACAGCTGGGAATCTGCAATGGGCACACTCGATGCCTTGGCAAGGTCAACCGGCTTTTGTTGCACAGCCCAAGAGTATTTGGAAACACCAGAACGAGGAGGTAGGTTGGTTCAAAGAGGTCAGGGTGAAGACTGCGAGTGGAAAGTTGACAACTTTTGCTATCGCCACTGTTGATGGAGCTGGGCACATGGTTCCTTACGACAAACCAAAGGAAGCGTTGGCATTAGTTGATAGGTGGTTGACTCGAGTGAGCTTTGGGTGAGTTGAGGGTTGGATCTCGTGTGGCGCATTCACGATCTGCATAGAAACGCGGATCGCCAGTGCAGAGCCGCAACATCGCGATGCCATCAGCGGCAACGCAAGGGAACCAAGCAATCAGAGCCTAGACACAGTCCGTGCCTGACCACAAGAATGATGCTCATAGCGTTTGGCGCCGAAGTTGGGTGTTTTTCCCCACAATGATCTCATCAGTAAATAGCTACGTCATCATTCGCGAAATATTCCACAGCATACAAAACCTCCAGCACGCGACTCCGTCAAAACTATTAACTCTCAAATCTCTAAAATCATTTCAATTACTTTTCAACTTCTCAATTACCTCTACAATATCAAAAATGTCTCAATCCAACGTCGGCAACGCGCAGGTGTACCAAGCTGATGACCAGCGCACCGTACCTGACTCCCAACTCCAGGAAGAGAAGAAGGAGAACCGATTTCACGAGGGAAAGGAGAACTCCCACCTTGCTCAAGACTCCAGTATGTTTGCCCCAACTTTAGCATCTCGACTCCATTCATCCCCAACTCTCTCCAATCTATCTACGTTGTGACCTATGACCACCCATTAACCAAATACAGAGGACGAGCGCTCCCTCAAGAACAAGCTCGAGCGTGAAGAGAAGCGCGAGCACGAGGATGACAACAACCTCAGCCTCGACGACAAGCTTGCACAGAAGGATGCTACCCTACCAGCACGCGCACATGGCAATGAGCCCAGCAGGGGAGCCAAGATTGACCAGCAGATCCGTGAAGAGGAGGAGGAAGAGCTCAGGCGGAAAGGCAAGGCCTAATTCTGTGCCTCGAAAGAACTAGATACCCTACTGCTGTATTGGAGTTGAGGTTATGATGACTGCATGTATAAAGTCTTAATGATATAGCATGAGTGCAAAGATATCACACTTATGAAGGAATAAAATTATTTCAACAATCAATCAAATCAGTCATTGCACCGTGATTATCATTTCCCTCTTATTTGAATGGTCATTGCAATCCACATGCATAATGACACCACAAGCCCAACAATGTCGTGCTCCCTCAACCCCACGTCGACAACCTGACTCGCGCACCTCGGACCCTCTCCACCCGCCACTACCCACTCCCCAATCCCAACCGCAATTCCGACTTCGCAGCACATCTTATAGTCATATATTACTGCACCGTCCAATTGCGCACTCCGAACGTACATGCATCATCTCCCTCGCCTCCTACGCACTTCTCGAGCCTTCCTGTCGAAACCTCGCGGCACCACCCCACTATCCTCTCTCCTCTACCACCACGTAAGAATGTCTTCCAGCATGGCTGCTCGACTCAAGGGCAAGACTGTTCTCGTCACGGGCGCTTCGTCGGGAATTGGAAGGGCGACTGCGGAGGAATTCGCGCGTACACAACCAGATGATTTGAAGCTCATCTTGACTGCGCGGCGCGAAGAGACGTTGAAGGAGGTTGCGAAAGAGATTGAAGGATTTGCTCCAGGTGTGAAGGTCTTGCCTGTGAAGCTAGATGTGAGCAAGTTGGAGGAGGTGCAGGCGTTTGTGGGCAAGTTGCCTGAGGGGTGGGGAGAGATTGATATTTTGGTTAACAATGCGTGAGTCTACACTTTCTCAAGATGAAAGGAAACATTGAATCTGGGATGGAAGGGTTTCAGCTGACGATAAACTAGTGGCCTCGTAAAAGGCGTCGCTCAAGCACCTGATATCTCGACCGCTGACATCGACACCATGTTTTCCACAAACGTTACGGGCCTTATTGCTATGACACAAGCTGTTCTCCCTATCTTCAAGCGTCGGCCTGAAGGTGGACGCGGAGATATTATAAATATTGGCTCAATTGCTGGTCGTGAGCCGTATGCTGGTGGCTCGATTTATTGCGCGTCAAAAGCAGCGGTGCGCTCGTTCACCGATGCTCTGCGCAAGGAATTGATTGCAACCCGCATTCGTATCATTGAGATTGACCCTGGCCAAGTCGAGACTGAATTTAGCGTCGTAAGATTTGGAGGTGACAAGGAGAAGGCAAAGAAGGTTTATGAGGGTGTTGAGCCATTGACGGGTCAGGACATCGCTGAGGTAGTGGTTTTCGCTGCTGGAAGGAGAGAAAATGTTGTTATTGCGGATACGCTGGTTTTCCCTAGCCACCAGGTGAGCTTCAATTTCCAGGCATACTTGATTGGGAGTAGAGATGCTAACGTTTTATGTGCCAGGCTGCCGCTGGCGTTTTGCACCGGAAGACTTCATAATTTGGAGTCACTGATTAGAGGCTGTAGATATAGAGATGAGTGCAATAGAAAGATTTCACTAGATACCATATCATTCGAGCATTGATTCCAATTGCTGATGATTTAGGACTACTCCTGACCTGACCTTGCGCCAGCATGCCAGTCTACACACGCCTTCCCTGTGCCTCCAACCACGACTATAATTTCACTCAATACAACCCTAGTCTCAATTCAGTTCCATCCAAAGATCGAAAGCTCGCTTGTGAGTGAATATCTCCAACATACGCTAGGCGCCCATGCGCCCACAGCTCTGATTGGGTCATAACACGATAGCTGCCGCTGTTCATAAGTGAAAGAAACATAACATCTGCGTCCGTTGCTATGCCAGACTACCCGGCAGATGGTATGCCCCTGGTAGCCTAAGGCTACTATGGAGGTTCCAATGGAAGCGAAATTGTTGCTGGTTTTCACAAATTGCTTTCTACTTGGGCCTTCTTTCTTATAAGGACTGGTTTCTTTTCGAACCTCAGGTTTATAACTACACTAATTCAGGACCTTCTTGAAAGAACACAACACTTTTGCAACTCCGTGCAAAGTCTTTGCAATTACAGAATTCTTCTTGACTTTTACTCTCTCACTCTGGAAATCTACAGCTGCATCACACCATTTTCCATCCAACCACACACCAGTAGATGCCATGTCTAACCCTTCTCCACAACCGATGAAGAGCAATCGCTCCATTATTCCACGATTTTTTGGGAAGCGAAAACCTCCCACAGTCACCGATCAGTCTGGCAATGCTTCGCAACGGCGCAATTACATGTCCCACACAGTATCCACGGCGAACAAGCGTCGTCAAGCAAGAAGTACTTCCTCGAAGCCGTCTAGCAAGCCTGAGCCTCTCAAATTTGCTACAACTGGTAAAGTCACAAAGTCTACGGAACCTCCCAAGACTTCTGGACTTCCCAGAGCTACACACCGTCCAAGGTCTACACAGCCCGGGAAGTCTCGAACTTCCACGGCCTCTTCGGAGTCTTCTTCCACGCTTTCTTCCATACCCTCCAAGCCAGCCACTCCCGTCCTCCCAGTCATCATTACAGGGAGCCCGCAGACTCTCTTCGCTCTCGATAGGACGACAAGGGATGATATACAGGATTACATCTTGGGTGATTGCACTGCGGTGCTGAAGCACACCGATGAACTCAAAACTCCTACAGGGGAGAAATTCGTGTTTGTGCTGAGGCTCGAAGATAAGACTTGCGAGCTGAAGTTGGCTGGGGAAGTTAAGGTGGGTATTGAGGAGTGGCTTACTTGTGAGGATCAATTGGTGGAGAAAACACATGAGGATGTTGCCATCACTGAGGCCACGAATTCAGCGATCCCTTCTTCTTCTCCAAAGGATGAGGCACTGGACTATGGCGCACCGCCAATACCACCTACTCAGACTGTGTATGATGATAATGCGCAGGATGCACAAGAGGAAATTGACCTCACGCAGGAGGCTGGAGAAGTTATTGAAGTCGCACAGCAATCACCATCGCCCGAGAATGCTTCGACTTTTTCTGAGTCGAGAACCTCCACGCCTGATTCGTCGCTCGATGATACCGACGCTGAAGCGCAGCGAAAGGCACGTTTGATGCGCAGCCACAAGGGTGTGTCGTTCACAGCAGTAATGGCAAGTGCTTCTTCAGATGATGATAAAACCTCTTCATCGGACTCAGACTCGGACTCAGACTCAGATGAAGACGAAGACGCGGACAAAGACGATGACCGATCTCATGCTCTAGCCGTTCCGCGTTCCTCAACCCCTTTCGACAACGAAAGCACTAACGCTGAAGAGAACGCTACTTCCACCCGAGGCCGCTCACCAAGCCCCGACTCCGCTTCTGACACTGAATCAATCTCGGACAACGAATCAGCCACTGGCGATGAAGTAGAAAGCTCATTCCTCGAAGACATCGACCCCAGCCCAATCCCCGACATATCCATCATCCTCCTACGCCAAAGAATCGCCTCGCAAGACCACACTCCCGAAGAGCGAGAAGGCATATGCAGATATTGGAAAAGGGCGAAATACGCTGGCGCGGAATTCGTCCACGGACGCAGCAGTCTGCGCCAGGAAGTTTTCGTCACGCAGGATGATGAATATGATTTGTTCTTTGAGGGGTTTGATGGCGTGGGGCCGAGTTTGTTGGTGGAGATGCTGAGGCTTGTGAGTAGTTCTTATTCCTCTTTCTTTCTATTTTAGTGTTTTGAGGAGTCAGGTTTGCTAACGAGTGCAGGGTGAAGTTCAAGAAGTCCTTGGGGAGATTGAGGATGAGCATGATCTCATTGAACAGTTCGATCGAAAAGAGATTCGGGTGATTGAAGAGATTTTGGATGAGATTGTCAAGGTATGCTTCCTCATAACCTGCTAGCAGCGACCATTCTTTCAGTATACTGACGCTGTGTTAGGACACATTTGAATCTGATACTCCAGTCTCAGAGGGTGATGGCGAGTCGGAAGAACAGGATAGCCAGACCGACGATGAAGAGGTGTGCGTTGAGGCCAACCACCTTCACTTCCCTGAGTTTCGCCGCACCCACCTGCGAACCCTATCCGAGAACGATGCTGTGAGCGACATATCGTCCATCCCCTCACCCACTTTCTCCCGCTTCAACTCGCTGTCGTCCACATCTTCCATTTCATCCATGGAACCAGGGCTCTCTCGCCTTCTGGTGGCTTTGGATTTGCAGATTGGAGATCATGTATTGAGGTATGGGTTCTTTGGGTTTGAAGATAGGCGTGATGGGTCTTGTGAGAGGGAGATGAGGAGTGCGCCACCTTCCCCAAGGTTAGGTGAGGTTGGGGTTATGGATATTGGTGGAGATTGCGAGGGGGGTTTGTTGGCGGAAGAGGATGGGGAGGTGGTGGTTTAAGGAGGGGACAGGATTTCCCCACCTTTTTCGAATCACGATCTCCGTTCGGTGTATAGTACGTCTTTGCTACATTGAGCAAGGTTTCGAATTTTCGAATGCGGATGATACCCTGTGGGAGGTTTTATGAATTCGAGGAATGCCTTTGGTGCTATAGGAAATTAGAGTTTTCTAGTCTGGCTCTGTAATATATTCTGTAATTATATAATTTCTCACATGGAAACTGACAGCGTTTTGCTGATCTTCAATTTTATCAGGGCTTCATTTGAAAGCGCCCAGAGGTTTTACTTAATGTTGGAGGGTTGGAAAACGAAGGGAGCAGGTGATGCTTTAGTGAGTGTCATGTCAAGCAGCTACACATAAGAGCAATCAATACTGAAAGGCAACTACGCAAAACTGAAGAATTCCAAAATCAAGTACTCCTATATCTAAATAGATCACAGGATTGTCTGTTTCGAGGTGAGACACCTCAGCATAATGTCTATCTTGGTTCCCTGCCTTGGATACAATGGATAAATCAACACATTCAAACAGTACAATGTCCATTTTAGCTACGCTATTCATCGCAACCCAATTTAGATACATCGGCTCTAGCATTATCCAGCAAAGAATTGTGACCTCTATGAATTATATGAATTGATTCGATATTTAACATTACAGTCGGCCGTCCACGTTATGGTGTCACAGTTTCTAACTGCTAAGAGTTTTCACGAATTTTGCGAGTCAATACACCAATACGCGATTTGCTAAATGCTTCCTAAAAGCTGCTTTGCCTCCTGGTTTGAAAGGAGCATTACATTTTGAGTTACTGACCTTACGGCAATGCTGTCTACAAGTCACTCGTTGCTATCGCTATCGTCCCCCTATCGACCAGCTTCTTTCACTCCCCGACAAACTCTGCCCCACTAAACCCTTCAGAATTCACTAAAATATGAGAAATACCAACAAACAGGCAGAAGAACTAGTCTCACAAGCGCGGCGCGCATGCACCTGCTTCCTCTATGCCTGTTGTCATAAAACAACACTGTCTTCCTACGACTTTGCTCACCACACACTGTGACTTGACAGCAATTCAATCTCGAATCAGCTTTCAACTCTCAACTTCATAACTTCATAAACACATCTATCATTCACAACTTCCACTCAACAAATTACGAATCTCATACAAGCTTTCAACTTTGTATATACCTATCAACTATTCAAACGTATGTATCTCGTCAGTCAAGCCGTGGATGTCGATAGCTAATGTAATGCTTGACAGTATGCCTTCAGATATTATGGACAGACTGAAGTCTATCAAGTTCGACGACGATGAAGACGACTTCGACTATAACACTTGGCGGCAAACAGCCGACACTTCTGCTCCTGCTCCTGGGTCGCTACCCCCGCTACAACCGTCGACCGAACAACATGAGGAGAACTCTGGGCAAGAAGCGGCATCAACAGAAGACGGCAATGCAACAACCGCTGCCGGTGCTCCTGAAACACAGCAGACGCAAGTCGTTCAGGAGTCTCACCAGGTTCCTGTCGCTGTCCAAGTGGCTCAGCAAGTCCAGGTCCAGGTTCAGGTCCGCTCAGATGACGATGGCCAACAGGATGACAACAACATGCAAGAAGACTCACAGCAGCCTAAGTCGCAGGAAAAACGAGAACCATGTGAGTGTCATGGAAACGGATTATGCCTCAACATAAACGGCCGCGATGGTCACCCAGATGGGTTGAAAGCATGGCGTATTCTTGCCGAATACCGCTGCGGCCCGCCAGCTTACAGCAACATGTCATGGGACGTGAGATCTCGCGAAAAGTACGAGCATACCTGGATGAGGACGAAGCTAATATATGGCACACCGCCTTATCACAAGCCATTTTGGTACAGTTCAAGGCTGCGTGAAGTCACTACCATTGAGCAAGAACCTGCCCCAGTTATCGACAAGGCTATTGAGACCTTTGAGACTAGTGAGGTCGGAAAGGCCAAGGGGAGCGACATCTGGTGTGAGATGGTCTCGGAAGAGTCGTTGCGCAATCCAACTCCAGAGCCTACTCCTTCTGAGTGCGACGAAGAAACGTCTCCTCGCAAATCATATGAGGATCTATCTTCTCATCCATCTGATGGCAAAGCCCCTCTCGAAGAATCATACGACGGCTTGTATTCTGACTCAGGCAATGACGACCTACCTACTTCCGAGACTGAAGAGACCTGTTCTTCTGCAGAACCCCACATGATCCCCCTTCCTGCCTCGCCAAGCGAGGCTCCTGTCGACTCCGACTCCATCGAGGAATCTCATTGCGATGAAGATGCCGACATAGGCGATGCCGAAGACGGCTTTGAAAAACTTACGGACGTTATGGACGGTCTTGAAGAGCTTCCTGAGACGGAGACAGTGCACAAACAAGATCCCAACGCTTCTGATGCTGATGACGAATCCGAAGACTTCGCCAATCTCAGTTCCCTTGATCCACTTCCAAATATTGAAAAGGACCTGGATGATGTTCAGGAGGCTATTGAATTGAGGAGGGCGATCAACGCTTTGGGTGTCACCTTCCCCCAATCGCCACCGCTGCTCGCCATTCGAGAAGATGATGAAGATGACGAAGGCAATCGTCGGGTACGAAGATTCAATGACACTCCAATTCCGAAGCCTATCTTCAAGCCTCTTCAGAATGACGATCAGCTTGTTGAGTCATCGATTGAAGAGGTATCGTTGTGTGACGGCAGCGTAAGCGATGAAGGCTATTGTAGCGAAGATTCGGTCTTTTCGCGTTCTGCAAACGAGGCACTTGGCCTCCACTTTACCGAACTGTTCTCGAATCCTTGGGTTGACAGCATTGATGATGGAGAGGCGCCAGTTCTCGACTCCATCACGTCATCCAAAACCGCCCTTGAAACTGCAACAGGTATGGTGCCAGATTGTATTCACATTGATTTGTCAGAGGCTGACTACACAGATTTTCCAAATCTTCTGGCAACCAAAGCAAAGCCATTTCCCACTCATCATGGCCTCCATCTCTACGATTTGGACATAATCGATCATGTCCCACATAAGGTACTTTCCTCTTCAGACGACTCGATTCGCCCTTATGTTTTGCAACCCGAAGAGTCTCTAACACCCGCGAAGATTGGCTCTCCCCACGACCAGCACATGAACGCGGCCGCTACACAAGCATGCGACCTTGCTGCAGCAATCGTACCTGTCTCCAACCACACCTTTTGGAAGATGGCAGCCTCATTCACCGCTGGTGTTGTTATCGGATCTGCTATTGGAGCCGGGATTGGACTTGCTGCCGGTTATCTCCTGCGCATGGCTGGCGCATAGACTGTTTAACATGGACATTGGACTGGACGTCTTGGTACACTGTCCGCTCCGTAAACTATTCGGAAAGCTGGAGCAGAAAGCATTCACATCATTTAAACTCACCGAGCTGCCAACAAGATTGCAACTGCTGTCGCCTTCAGCCAACTTTCAGAAGCCTCCAACCAGCATTGCAAGTACGAAAGTCCAGCCACTTGGAGACGATCACACCTAGATTCTTCCTTTCCCACTCATATCTTCTCTCTTCTTCACACACTTTAACACTTTAATAACTTTATTCTTTCCTTAGCTGTTACAACTTTGATTTACAAAGGGCGGGTAATTCGGAATGGGATTGCGGCTATGAACTGGCTGGCGAGACTGTCAAGTCTTTTGAGGATGAATTTGCATAGCGATGGCGTTATATACCCGCTCATAATTTTGGTTCAAGATTACAAGAAAAGATCGAACTCATTGATTGTGTTCATACCTAAGCTGACGATGACTGATTGTCATATGAAAAATGTACCACCCTGAACTCACCCAACTTCCCATTCTTCATTCCCCTTCCCCTAGCACAACAGCTAAGCTGTGCTCCATCATTTACTCTTGCCTCCCATTACCACGCGCTTGCGGCACCTGTTGCGTTGAGCTTGGAGTCCCATCACTTCCCTTGCACCAGTTTGAGAACAGGATTGCGTGACATCTATCTTTGATCCAGTTCCACACAATCTTGCACGTCTGGCCCACCCATTGTAATTGAGCACTATCACGATCTGCATCGCAAACCTTGAAAAGCTCCAATCGAAGTGTACTGTACCAGGCTCGTATGTGTCTGTCATGAATTGCCGCCTGAATAGCTGGACCGAGCCATACGAAAAGCCATAAGAAGGCGACGATACCAACGGCGTACGGGACCCACGTGGCGGGGTGGGCACCTTTACGATGAGGAAGAGGCTTATGTGGTTCATCAGGATATGGCTTGTGGAAGCCCGAATCATCGGGTGGAGGAACCGGAAGGGGGAAACCTCTAGGTTCAATGAGTTGGACTCCTGCCGCGGAATTGCCTGTAGATGTAGATGTAGATGCAGAATTGGCGAGGGCGATTGTAGTTGTTGAGTCGATCAGAGGAGACGACATCGGAGCGAGCGTATCGTATGTAACGACAGTAACAGTTACCGGAGCCATGGTTTCCCTGTATGTCACTGTAGGGGTTGATGATGCAGCACAAGTAATTTTCTCAGCTTTGGTGCCGATGTAATTCATGAGCAAAGCCTGACGGTTCAATATTAGTCGGCAAATTCCCATATCGATATGAGCTGAGAGCTTACGAAACCGGTCACAATCGTAAATCCGATAATTACAATCGCGAAACTTTCTAGGAATTCTTTGACACCTGGGGGTATTCTATGCAGGGCTCTTCGCAAGCGGGCTAGTGGAGGCATGTTCTCAGCTTGTGAGAAATGTATGTACTGAATAACGATGAGCGATGGACTGGCGACAGAACGAATAGTATGACGAGTTTGAAGTAAAGTAAAGAAACTTGGGCCGAAAAGATGGTTGAATAGGCAGAGTTGCCCAGCACTTGCCAGTACCGACAATTGGGCATTGTTGCAGTATGCGTTTTCCCACGCGCTTGCACTTCCAGCATTAAGGTGGTAACTGTCGCTCCATGCAAGCAGCATCTACCCAGTTGGATCAAGAATGAAATTCAAAACTAAGAGACTAGCATTTATTTAGGGTTTACGCAAACATCTCAGATATTTACAAGATCAATATCTGTGAGACATGGTAGAACACCACGGGTGTGCAACATCTGAACTACAACCCTGCTGATCCCAATATTTATAGATCAGTTATCTTATCACGCATAATCAGACCTCTTTCCAAAACATCCCCGAGCACATTCCGCAGAACAAGGAAACATTGCGTGCTTCATGCGCTGTCCAAACGTTCCTGCCTCTCTATCCCCCAGTTTAGCAATTATCACGCACCAAAGCAGCCAAGACGATATGACTCCTCCTATGCATCCTATTATGAGAAGTCGATCGAGTATCTTGTCTACGTCGACGTTTTCTTCAGGTGGCGCGTTCGGATCGTTTATGTTGTGGTGATGAGTGGTAGTGCCATGTGCGAAAGGCGCAGCTTGTGCCATCGCTGTTGCAAAGGCCACGATGACCTGGATTTTGGGTAAGTACGTCATTTATGAGGTCTTTCCTAAATCCTTACCGAGAAAAGCATAGAGCTTCGTTGGTCGTAGTGCGCGTGGCCTGTATGAGGCATTCTGTGTCATGTATTTTGTAGTTGAGGGGCGTGTGTGCTCACTGGAAGGCCCTTAATGGTAAGTTCAAGAAATAGAAGCAAGACTGACAGTGATGTTATCATGAAGTGGCGCTACACCAGCGCACCAGTTTCGACGGTATTCACGGTGCATGCTTCAATTTCGGTTTGAATAAGTCCATCGACCTTGATGACACGGCGTGCGAAAGTTGTGAATGATAGTCACATGGGAATTTGTATGCCGTGCTTCCCGATTGAAACTTGCCATTCATCAACAATGTATGCCCGAAAGATATCTAAAGCCTCACTTTTACCGCAACTTGAACCTCAACGCATCCTTGACCTTCTCAAAATACCTAGGTAAGTCCTCTCATCCCTCCTCAACGCAGCGTATAAAAGCGCAAAGACGATCCATGTCTCACATATACCGCCTAGCACTAACACAATGATGGTATCAGCATTCATTCCACCCGAGGGCAAGGTAAAATCGCGTTGAAATTGCCCAGGTTGACTGGTTGAAGGGGATGGAGCTGGAAAGGCTGGCGATTCGACCAGTAGATAGGCGAAAACGAACTGTGTTGTTAAGTTAGTGGTATCCAATCGCGCAGGTCAAACGAAAAGGTACCAAGAGGTATATGGTACTATCGCCCATAACTACAATGATACTAATCAATTTTTCAGCGGATATGTGTTTTCAGGTTTGAGCTTCATGTATGTTTTCGAAGCTTCGTTGTTTTCGATAGTGGTATATACATGTCACATGTGTTGCTTGTGAATTGATCTATGAATAATGATGTCTACCAATTCAATTCATCAACCTATCCAATAATAGTCTAGTGAGAGCTCAAGTCTAATTTGCGTTCTAAATCTATGACCTGTATAATTCGTAAAGCTATGTAACTGACTACCACCAAGCTTTATCGGCTGTTCGCAATGTGTTTGACCCACAATGAACTTCGCCCAACAAGGTATGATGTGAAAACCAATCATCTATATAGGTTATAGTATGGCCTGCTTTGGCATAAACATCAGATACAGCTCGCGCGAGAATATCTTGTCCATCAATGATCGGTCCCCACGGATTTGGAGCGATCACGCGCCCAGAAAGAACTAGTCCATTGACTGTACCGGGATAAAGAGTGGCGACTTGTTCCTGAGAGGTTTGGCGTTTCTGGAGATCTGGCGGTTGAGCTGCTTCGATGATGTTCAGAGGCCGCACTATGTGTTCTGCGGACTGTCTTTTCATCATCCGATTGCGAGAGCTACAAGGCCATGGGGTTTTATCAGGATTGTAGTATAGAGCTGGGATACGGAGAATCTCTTGACCGGTGACTCCCGTCTCGCGCTTCAGAATATCGATGTTTGCTTCAATATTCTTGGAGATCTTCTCGTTCAATTTTATGAAGTCGGTGGCTTGAAGGAGCTGGTCGATAGTTTGACGTGGAAGGCAGCTGCCGAATGGATCAGAGGAAAGTTTTGATCGTGAGACGGCCGCCGCGCTTCCTTTTCCTTGAGCAGATACGTTTCGTAGAAGGCCGAGTGCTGTTAATGGGTCGTCCACCATC
Source organism: Shiraia sp. slf14 (assembly GCA_000498155.1). Lineage (NCBI taxonomy): Eukaryota > Fungi > Ascomycota > Dothideomycetes > Pleosporales > Shiraiaceae > Shiraia > Shiraia sp. slf14. The sequence continues at coordinate 146,625 of AXZN01000048.1, forward strand.
ACAACCCAGCCACGTTGGTTGTTGGATGGGAGAAATTGAACAAATTCATCCACATGTCCAACCGACAGCCACGATGTGTCAAGCATTATGGGCTTCTGGGTCTCTTGTGCCTCTAGAAAGGGGAGAATGACTGGTCGCACTCCGTCTTGTGAACCGATGACGATTCGCCCAGCAGGGTATGATTTACCGGCATAGGTGTACGGAGGGATAGTTTCTAAGTTGCCAGTTGAATCAGTCGTTCCTCCTGAACCAGGGTGCTGCACAGCACCAACAGACTCTGAACGAAGTTGACTGAAAACTTGCCGGCCAGCCTTGCGATATGACTGTGCGGACCGAATTATGACTTGCAAGCTGATCGGTCCAGAAGGTCCCGGTATGCTCGCGTATGCAGGTTCGAAGAAATCTTGGACCCAAATATCACGGTCATCAAAGAGTGTGAGGGGTTCTTTGATGCCCGCGTCTGCAACCTTCTGCTTCAGAGCAGAAACAAATGCCGATTGAGGAGTCCCGGTTGACCCGTTAGCCGTGATTACGCTCTGGACGGATTGTGCATGGTGGTGTGTCAATATAGGTGCTACGCGGAGGGCTACTAAGTCGCTGGCTGATTTTCCATTGTCGGAAACGGTGAATCGCACTTGGATTTTGCCATCCCAACCGCCTGGACGTCGAACATCGCGACCATCGATGCCTAATTGGAGGCCTGACTGCAGCTGCTGAGAAGAAAACGTGTAGTCCTTGGACACGAAACGCCATTCGTTATTCTGATTATGGAAAAGTCGAACTTTCTCGGCCGCTGTCTTATTGGTAATCTCAACTGAACCTTGAGCTGACGCACTCAGGCCGGTGCAGATTACTCGGAGTGGGGCAAGATACTGGGGATTGCGCAGAATGTCATCCGACGCGTCGTGGCACTTATCCAGTTCATTATCGGCCGTACTGTCTTTAATCTGTTTCGAACATCGCTTGCCAGAATCGCCAATATTGGGCAGGAAGAGGGCACCCCGATTGTCGGTCCAAACGGCTTTATCTGGAATATCAGTACCACCAGATACGTCGACTCGACCATCACGGTTCGTGTCGGCCAGAATGGAAACTTCTAGCGCCCAGGCGGCGTGGCATGTTGCTTCGAACTTGTCAGTAATGAGTGGGAAACAAGATGAGAATGGGAATAAGGACCTAGGAAGACGATTACGAGGTTGCAAATAGCACGCCACATTGTGACTAGTCAGTCATAAAAACCACGAAGCAACCTAGAGAATCAACCGAAGTATGGTAGCTCTTGAAGGCATTAAGAACTATAGCACTCGGAAAAAGGCAGACAGTGGACTCATATACGCCGATAATTGTACTCAGCCCGTGAAGTTAATTCTATTTTTTGCAACTACGGAGTCCTTTCCAAGCTCTAATTTGATTGTTCCAATGCTTGTTTCCGTATCCGTGAGGGCTTTAAGCCTATCTATCAAGCTGATTCTCGGCTATGCTACCTATCGGGGTGTCGTTTGCCATGCTACTCGGTGTGTGCATGGTTGTCAATCCCTGTCAGGGGATCTTAACTCTTGGCATTCGAATCACACGTTTTGATTGGTGGCAAGTCTTGCTCTGCGCTAAAGACTTCTTAACAACCTGCCTTTCCTGTACAATATACGTAGTAGCACCTTCTAGATTTTCTAGAGGCGAATTATTAGCCCAGGAACTGTTGATATGCCTTAATGATAGCATTGGTATTTTTATGTTGTAGCGCTGCGAAGGGCGCTAGCCATAAAATAAAAACGAAGAACAGAGTTGACCATGAGCAACCAAAAGCGAGCTTGATTACACCTGAGCACAACACAAGCAGCGATGTTGAAAATTGAGTACGGAGTGCCATCAACCCAATATTGGCTGGTGACGAATAAGAGTTTGCTGATGTCATGCCACAAGATTGACGAAGCCAAATTAGGTATACGCCAAGAGTAGTATTACTTGAGGATAACATTAAGACTTCAATATTCGCGCATCACAAAAGCTTGAATCCGCCCGACAACTGCTTTTGGAAGAAGCCCTTTGGATCATACTTCCTCGCCACTTCCCTCAGCCTCCGCTTCTCTTGTGCACCGTAGCTTCCAAAGGGGTCTTGGAACCACGCTGCGAAATTCAAATACTTGTAGCGATGATAAACGCCCTGTTCTTTCGTCAATTCTTCAACTACCTCAATCAAGTCTTTTAGGCCCTTCTCCAGGCCGTCAAGTGCACTGGCATCATCGAAAGTGAAAACAACCTGGAGAAAGACGAGGTTCTTTTCTGGCGTTTCGGTTGGCGAAAAGCCCAGACTATTTGGTGCAGACCCATTGCGAGGCTGTGCAGGTAGAGATTGGAAGGTCAATTCCGCGGATGGGTTGGCGTATGCATATGTCTCGCTGATTGAGGGGACAAGGCCTCTCCATAGCGCGTGCACTCTGTGGACGATGGTAGGCGAAATGTGGAAGGAGGTAGTTGCCCATATGGTCCTGATGATCCGGGTTAGCACTGATCATCGACGTAGCAAAGAACATGTACCGTCGTGGAGAAGCAGTCACCTGTCGTGATGCGTTTCTAGTATGCTCGCTTACTGGCGCTTCTACCATACCGTTCATCACTTGAGGTCTGACTTCAGTAATCTCTTTTAAGCCGCCTGGTTTCATCTCTGGCTTCGTATACCACATGATGGCTACCGGATTGAACAGTGCAGCTGAGTGGTTGTATCGAATGGTAGTCCAGCCTGCAATGTAGGGGTCATACTTTGGCGCCATCTTGAAATTGGTAAATGCAGTAAGTAGGTCATTTGCGGCTTGGGGAGCATATACAATCCTTCCACCCCAAAGTTTAGTCGCAGGCAAAGCTTTTATATCGAAGCGAGTGACAATGCCAAAATTACTTTGGCCGCCTTTTAAGGCTGCGAAAAGATCTGGATTCGATGTAGTATTCGCGTTTACAACGTCCCCATTGGCAAGCACCACCTCAAAATTAACGACTGCGTCACACGACCAGCCGTATTGAGGCGAGAAGAAAGCAATGCCGCCTAAATGTACCGATTAGCTGATCGAAAAATTCATTCAACCATCCAAACTCGACTTACCTCCAGTTAGGAATCCAGCCGTGCCTACGACGCCAATACGACCACCCAAAACTGTTAAATTTCTTTTCTCGGCAGTATCGTAGACCTTCTGCCATAGCGAGCCTGCTCCAACCCGGACGACCTGGTCACCTCTGGCAATCTCAACATCATCAAGACTCTGCATATCAATTGTAACTCCGTTGTCGATGTTGTTAAAGCCGGCATTGGCATTATGACCACCACCTCTTACGGCGAACCTAGTAGTGTTACTATCCTTCAGTACGCTAAGAGCAGTAGCAACATCCTGTGTCGTGTAAGGTCGAACAATGCAACTCGGGTGCAGTCGAAGTTGAAGAAAGGGGTATGATGAAATGGAAGCATTGTAAGTTGGAGTATCTGAAGAGAAGACATTCTTCGGAAGACCAGATGCGAGTTGAGAACATATGGAAGACGAAGTGGGGTCATTGGCTGTAGTTGCACCGAACACGAACCAGCTCAGAGCCAGCAACTTCGAGAAACGCATTTTCGCACCCAAAATGAAAAGGTGTTATGGTCAATCATACTGGGCTCAGGTTGCCTTTTCAACTTCACTACATCCAAGCAGTTCGGAACCCCAGCATACGGCCATGCATTATCATGTTACCAGAGAGCTGTTGTATTCTGACCATGAATACGAGCATGCGATTTGGGCGATGCCCTTCGCGAGCATAGTGTAAGCCCTAGTTGACGCAGTGTAGTATGATTGGTCAGCATATATCGGTTGAAGGATACCTTGAACCTTAATCCTACATGCTGAGCTGTGACCTTCAGAAGCGGGGAGCCGTATTACTACTACCTGCAGTGGATAGAGAAAATCAGCTGGAAAAACCGTCTAGGCGGTGCACCTTTGAATGTCCTGCCCATCGTCTCTCGGCTGTGGCTCTCGCCGCGGCTGCTGATGTTGTGCAACCTGTTATCACTTCAGCGCGAAGCCTAGATTTGGGCGAGGATGTACCCTGTCGTGGAAGGTAAAAACACATGGCAGCTGGTAATGCTGTGCCACGCACCAGGCAGGGATGCATTACCTGCAGTGCAGCTATCAGACCCAGCAGACCACACTGTGTTGTATCACACGATAACTTGTCTATCGCGGGGTCATGATTTCGCCGCCATATTCATTCGAGACTTGTAATCGAAAGGATTAGCTGTGGAATAAAAAGGCCCTGTGAATTGATTGGGTCATACTGCAGGATGGTTAGATCGGTAGATAGAAGTTTGGTGATGGCCGATTTACCCAATTTGCAAGGTATGCCTGTGAACCTGTCAATACAGCCAAAGGATTCAAAAACATCAGATTTAGTTTGTATTAAATTAACACTGAGACTATAGCTACCAGGTTACTAATGTTTTGATGTATGATCATGTGACTGTGAGCAAAATCTTACCTAAGCAGTCGGTGCGATTTTCGGAATGCCCTCAGGACAGCTATGTCGGTCCGAGATAGCAAAGGCGGCTCACGAGAGTACATAATCAGCGAGAGGAAATACGGGAGTGTGGAGATTATATCTTAGTCTATCGAGTAAATCGTATCGTCGTTCGTTGTTCCAATCCGTCTACTATACTCGAGATAGAGATACTGTGGGGGATGACGTAAGGATCGCTGAAGTTGAGGAGCCTGCATAAAAGAAGGATTGTGAGTTTCAAGAGGATGTCGAATCAGAGAAATGTTTGAAATGGCAGAAGGAAACATGGTGGCCAATGGTCATCGAGAGAGAGGGATGTCGCTTGCTCTTGAGTAGCGTACCTAGCACCCCAGGTACGACGGTCTCGGAGTAGTGTCCTCCGCAGTAGACTCCTCAGAACGCAGCCCCACGTCCACTCACCCACACGGACGGCCCAGGAAAGAGAGCTACGCATTGCTTTTAAACTCATTTTCCCTTCAAATTATTTCTAGCTTCTCACCTCATAACTTGACACCAAATACACCAGTCCACAAAGATGGCCACCACGAAGAAAGACCTCTACGTCGGCACTGACAAGCATCGGTGGTGGAAAGAGGCAGTCGTCTACCAGGTAAGAAGCCCAAAGTTATCATATCATGCTGCTTCTTCGAGAGTCAATCTCGAATCATATAGGGACAATATGTTCCCATAGCGCATTCCCATGCAAATGCCACTGTTTTCCATGTCCGCGCTTGAGTGGAGTTTGCCCCGGGTGACTTTCCATTTACAGAGACTGATATTCCACTGCATTGGTAATACGCTCAGAGCTTCCCATCATATTCTAACTTGATTTCAGATCTACCCTGCTTCATTCCTAGACACTAATGGTGACGGTTGGGGTGATGTTCCTGGGATTACCAGGAAATTGGATTATCTCAAAGACCTGGGAGTCGATGTTGTATGGGTTTCGCCAATATACAAATCGCCCCAGGCTGATATGGGATATGACATTGCTGATTATGAGGACATTGATCCCTCGTATGGAACTCTGGCTGATGTTGACAATCTTATTGCCGAAATGAAGAAGCGCAACATGAAGCTCGTCATGGATCTTGTCGTCAACCACACATCTGAAGAACATGCTTGGTTCCTGGACTCCCGCTCATCCAAAGAATCGGCTAAGCGAGACTGGTACATCTGGAAACCTGCAAAGTACGATGAAAACGGGAACCGTCAACCACCGAACAATTGGGCTCAGATCCTAGGCGAAGCGAACTCCGCATGGACTTGGGACGAGAAGACCCAGGAGTACTACCTCTCTCTCTTTACGCCAGAGCAGCCAGATCTCAATTGGGAAAATCCTGCAGTACGCGATGCCGTTCACGACGTCCTTCGATTCTGGCTCGACCGTGGATGTTCGGGATTCCGCATGGATGTCATTAATCTCATCTCCAAAGTTCAAACCTTCCCTGATGCCGACGTCGTAGTCAAAGATGCCAAGTACCAACCCGGCGACAAATACTATGCTAATGGCCCCCGACTTCATGAATACCTTAAGGAAATTAACCGAAAGGTGCTTTCTAAATACGATACCCTCACAGTTGGTGAAATGCCCTTTGTCCGCGACGAAGACGAAATCATCCGCGTTGTCGGTGCCGAAAGCGAAGAACTCAACATGATCTTCTCCTTCGATATCGTTGACATCGATAATGCCCCTGGAGACTTCAAATTCAGCCTCCAACCCTGGGACGCCCGCGACATCAAGCGCATCATCAACCGGCTCCAGCGCCTCATGCTCGAACGCGATGGCTGGAACAGCATTTTTGTCGAGAATCACGATCAACCACGTAGTGTCAGCCGCTACACAGACGACTCAGACGAGTGGCGCGAGTACGGCGCCAAACTCCTAGCCCTCATGCAATCCACACTCGCAGGCACACTGTACGTGTACCAGGGCGAAGAAATCGGCATGAGGAACGTTCCTACATCCTGGGGAAAGGAAGAATACAAAGACATTGAGAGCATCAATTTCTTCAAGAAGTACGCCTCTCTCCCTTCCTCTCCCTCTCACTCCCCATCTCCATCTCCAGCTTCCCATCGTCCCCATCTCACCTCCCCTAAACTGAACTGAACCAAACCCACTAACCCCTCTCCCAAAGATACCTAACCCTCTACCCCAACCTCCCAGAAAAACAAGCCCTCGCCGCCAGAATCGCCCAAAAGAAAGCCCGCGACAACGCCCGCACCCCCGTGCAATGGACCTCCGATGCCCACGCAGGCTTCACCACCTCGACATCCAAACCCTGGATGCGCGTCAACGACGACTATCCCGCCATCAACGCCGCCGCTCAACTGGCCGCGCCCAACCCACAGCCCGGCGTCCTGTCTGTCCACGCGTTTTGGAAGCGCGCGCTGGAAAACCGCAAGAAGCACGCTGATGTGTTTGTGTACGGCGACTTTGAAATGTTGGATATGCAGCATGAGAAGGTTGTTGCGTTTAGAAGGTGGGGGGAGAAGGAGGGGTTTGTGACGGTGTTGAATTTTAGTGGCGAGAGGGTTGTGTGGGAGGGGCTTGGGGGGTTGAAGATTAAGAAGTGGGTTGCGGGGAATTATGATGAGGGGGAGTTGGAGGGGAGGAGTTTGAGTGGGAGTGTGGAGTTGAGGGCTTGGGAGGGGTTGTTGGGTGTTTTGGAAGTGTAAGTGCTTTTACATGAAAAGAGGGTAGTGGCGAGGGGGGATTGAAATTGAATTGGATGGAATTGAAATAAGCTATGGGGTATCTTTGTAAATTGTTGGGAAATTCATGATCTTCTCTCCGCTCATGCTCGCGATTTCTTCTCCTTCGAATGCCTGTTCGCCTCCACATATCCAGTGATTTTCTTCTCGATGTCTTCAGGAGATAGGTGTCTGCCTGTCTTATCGCTGAATCGCCAACTCACCCTGTTCCAAACCATCTTTGAATCCTGCTGTAAGATCTTTGCGATCAAGCGTAGATCGTCACCGGAGAACTGATCATCGGGCTTAACCTCTAGCTCGACAGGAAAAGCGACGTTTGATTGAAGACGATGACGCTCAGAGCGATGATGTGCAGATTTGTGGGATGCTTTGCGATGGGAAGAAGCAGCCTTTTGTGCAGAGTTGGCGGGTGCAGCGGGCTCTTCCCAAGGACCACCCCAATCGGTCTTCTCGTTCTTCTGAGCATCCGGGGTTTCCCAGGGCCCGGGGGTGTTATCATTTACAACGCCAAAGTCAGCACCACCTGCAATTGCATGGGAGCTTTTCCTGCTACGACTTTTTTTGCTTTTCTTGTCCCAAGGGTTGCCTTCGGTATCATTGTTTCCCCAAGTGTCATTGTTCCAACCATCTCCACCAGCATTCTTATTCTCCCAGGAATCGTCGTTTCTGCCAGAATTATTGACATCCCAAGTATTAGCATTGTCGCCGGACGTCATTCGGTTGATTTCCCATGTGTTGCCTTTATCGTTGGAAGTTATTGGGTCAATATCATTGCCGCCAGAGTTTTCCCAGCCCGCATTCGTGGAGTCCCACTGATTGGTCGCAGTACCTCCAAGCCCATCATTCGCCATAACATCATTGCCATTCTGGCTCTGCTTCTTTTGGTTCTTCTGGTTCTGGTTCTGGCCCTGGACTTTGCCTTTGTTCTTTTCCTTCTTCCCACCACCTGTGCCTTTGCCACCTGCAGCTGTAGGTTTCCAGTCCTTTGGCTTGATTTCTTTGAAACGCTCTTGACATTGCTCTTTGGTCTTGCCAATCTCTCCCGCGAACACTTGCCAGGCAGCGCTTGGATTTTCGCTCTTCCATTCCATGAGCCTTTTGTCGTCTTCTTGGCTCCAATCACTCGAGGTGGTGAGCTTTGGGGTTGGGATGCTGTCGTCATTTCCAGCTATAGGACCGTCAAACAGCCCAAACAGGCCTGGGCCATCGTCATCGCCAGAATTAACTTTTTCTTTTGATTTGGCAGAGCTGCCTTTGACTGATCCTTTCTTCGAAGAAATGTGGTGTCCTGTCCGACGAGCTGTGCCTGGACCTGTCAGCTTGCCCTTGCGACCGTCACTAGCAGCCCACTCGACCATGCCGCCAGGTGTGCGCATCTACCTGGGTTAGCCGCATTCAATACAGGTGTTAGAAGGGGTTACTCACTAGCTCATTCATTCTACTGGGCTTGCATGGGACTTCTGGAGCGGGTGCCTTCTCCTTGAATGGTTTGTTGCTAAACCCAAGAACATATGCCATTGAGATGCGACGAGGAGGCTCACTGGATTCAGGCATCGTTGCGAAGACAATGGTGACCTCAAGACGTTGAAGAAGGCTGTGGCTTCAAAGGGTGCAGGTGCGAGTGCAGGTGTGTATGAGAAGTACTTGCTGGAGCTGAGCGGGACGCGAAACTTGCGTCAATAAGTTGAGTTTTTCAGGCGGTTGTTTTGAGGCAGTTAGGAGTTAGTGAATACCCAGCATTGGTGCGGTGAGGTGAGTCTCTGAGCGTTTGTATTGTCTTGGCAACGAGACTGGCTGCACAGCAACCTTCATCAGTTCATTCAGTCTCGTCGTGGAAATGAGAAGCATATCTACCAAAAGAATTGCAAGTTGAGAGATGAGAGATATTATTTACGAAGACACTGGTAGGTAGTATACAGCTCTAGCGATTCAAGAGCTCGTCATGATCAATAAGGGTAGAGTTTCGAGGCGGCAGCGAAGGAGACACATCACAGGATGCAATTCGAAATTACATGGAAGGGTGAGAGTAAACATATCTATGAGAGGGGCCAGTCAATTTATAGCTGGCATAGGAGTAAGGCGAGGTCATGGCTGGCGTGGCTGGTTACAATCCAGACAGAGAAGAACGGTGTATTGTTGGAGTCAAGCCAGACTATGGTCCTTTTCAGGCAAATGAAGTGTTGGTGAGAGTTCCATTATATCCATAGATTGTATCATGATATGATTACACATATGTTGGATCGATTCGATGTTGGTGATGATGCCAGACGAGAGCTCAAGGAGTTTAAGTGGGTATGCGCACGGACCTGGACCCTTGCATTGCGGGCGATCTGGCATTCGCGGCTTTGTCCAATTGTCCTCAAAACCTCAACCCAAAAAGACGCCAAAACACCCAAACAAACCGTCGCGATGCTGTTTCCGTCCTTTGCTGTTCTCGCCGCGGCGAGCAGCTTCTTCTCTCTGGCCGCCGCCCACAACATCCAAATGAAGGCCAACCAGCGCGAATGCTTCCACGAATCGCTGCACAAGGACGACAAGATGACAGTTACCTTCCAAGTCGGCGATCGGGAGTTTGGCGGCAGCGGCAATTTAGAAATTGACTTTTGGGTGCGTCATTGGCCATTGATATCAAGCAAAAAGATGGAAATGGCAGTGCTAATTGCGACACGTGCAGATCGAAGCTCCCAACCACAACTATCAAATCCACGAGCGCGGCGTATCCTCTGGTGACCACTCGTTCACCGCGACAGAAGACGGCAAATACACATACTGCTTCAACAACGAGCATTGGGGCGCAAACACCAAAGAGGTGTCATTCAACGTGCATGGCATCGTCTACGTCCCCGAGTCAGAAGCACCTCAAGACCCATTGGAGAAGGAGGGTGAGTGATTATTTGTAATAGCTGGCAGTGACCAAACTTACCGCCTACAGTCAAACAAATGTCAGAGCTCGTCTCGCAGGTCAAGGACGAGCAAAGCTATATTGTGGTGCGCGAGCGAATGCACAGGAATACTGCTGAGAGCACCAACTCGCGTATCAAGTGGTGGAGCATCTTTCAACTCGCATTTTTGATTGGACAGGGTGTCTTCCAAGTTTGGTGGCTCAAGAGATTCTTCGAGGTAAGTCTGCCTAAACCATGACCTGGGCTTCTCTTGCTGACTCAGCCACTACAGGTCAAGCGCGTGGTGTGAAAGATGCGAGCATACATGTTATCCTTTTGCTTATTGGGCGTTCGAGCGCATTCAATCGGTCAGGAAAAGGTGGGGTCTGGCAAGTTTGCATGGGGGCTCTAGGATCTTTGTAAGATAGCCCATGTTCTATTATCACATGAAATTATTGCATTTCAGCTATATTTCCTGGCTTGACCCAGTTTTACCACTTTATCTACGGCTTTGTGTTGTTTGGTTATATATTCGTCTTGCCGACGTGCTTGATACTGGCATACCCTGATTGTGAACCTTTCTTGCCTCTTCACTGCCTAGTAATATTTCACTATGCTGCCACATGGACATTTCCAGCCATTCCTAACTTCACTTTCTTCACTTAAGATGTTGTCGTGTCATGGCCCATACCCACTTTTATTTGTTGTGAAAATATATCGCTCCTTCCTCAAGATAAATTCACCGTGACAACGCTGTTGTCATGCAGTTCCCGACCATATAAATAAGTCGTCCTCTCCCATCCTGCAAGATGCACCCGCAGCAAATCAAGACATTCAACTATCATGGATCGCTCTATGTCAGAGAGAGACGGCCCTTTCGGGCCTGACCTGCACCTGCCTGATGAGCCTGACATGACTTGGTTCCCTGAAGCAGCTGACCATCAACAGCAAGACAGTTCACAGAATTTTAACACAGGTAGACATGACAACACAACAATGCTCAGGATTGGTGTTTCTGGCTTTCCACGTACTCCAGAGCAGTTTGGAGGTTACTATCCTGGTAACGTGCCTTTTCCTACATCTGCTCCTCAAGCTCCACCTGCTTCTCGTGCTCAGTACTCGACTGTCCCGCCACAGTACCAAAGCGTCAGCTATGTGAGTCCTCCCAATTCTTTAGATAACCATAACAGAAATAACCAAAGGAATTCACAGCCAGCGTTTCGTTCTCCAGCTCCTCTTCCATACAACCCTCATGCAGGGCCAGTTGGAAATCCTGGCGCGTACCATCCGCAAGTAAGTGATACTGCGGCTGCGGCTCAGAGCCTTTATAACCTTCAACAGCAGGTATTCCAGCACAATCGTGTCATTGCAAACGATTCACGCGCATGGCCATCGTATCCTGCGCAGAGACCTGTGACTGGGAATCCATTCTATAGTTCGTATGTATCTCTAATTTTGCCGCGCGGCAATTACATCCCGTTTGTGCCTGTGTCTGACACTTATCCACCAAGCTTCTATGGCAGTGATGATCCTATGAACCGTCCCCCTCTTCGACATCCTTGTCCTCCTAGACATGGTTATGCTCCTGGCCCTGCCCAGCCTCAATACACATCACTTCCAAGTTCCTCTTATGTGTCACCTTTACAGCCAGCCTTTGAGGGTACAGGTGTTAGGGACCCATCATTGCTTCCTCCCATTCATATTTGGCCGACACATAATCTTGCTCGGTCTAGGACTCCTGCGAAGAGCCAGTATGAAGAGCCGTCTGCGTACCAGTCTGCAGCTCAAAACTTGCCTCTTCCACAGCAGTATGAGGAGCCATCTGCGTACCAGTCACCAGGCCAAAACCTGCCTTTTCCGCAGCAGTATGAGAAGCCATCTGCGTACCAGTCACCAGGTCTAAACCTGGATCTTCCGCAGCATTATGAGGAGCCAGTTCAGGATCAGTTTCCCAACCTGCATCAGCCTGCACCACAGTATCAGTCGCCCAGCCCATCCCAATCATCCGTCCAGGATACGCAGGAAGTTGTTGCAACTGCGGCGCAAGAGAGCCCTGAACCCAGACCAATGCACGGACTTATAGCCAATGACTACGAGATTCCCACCGAAGAGATCCTAACTAAGCAAGCAAATTTCAATGCTAGAGTTATAAAGGTCAAGGAACAGAGGGCGATTGCTAGAGTAAAGAGAGTTGCAAGACTAGAGGCTCGAGCTGCGGCTCCACAATACACCTCAAAATATCTCGACTCCTCAAGCCACCCCTCGGCGTCGGAAACGGCATATACCAAGCTCTCCTCCCGTGCAGGCGAGTCCCAGCCAAAGCGAGTCCAGTGGTGTAACACCTCCCCCAACCATTTTGCAGCCAATCAAAGATTGGGACTTATCCCCTCAACGCATCGTATTCAATCACTGCGACTACAAATGGACCATCCAGAGCTACGAATTAACTCCGAAGACTGCAGCCCTTTACGGTTATGCCGAAGCCTGGCTCCATGATCTTTTCAAGATGCATGTTAAGCCCGAGCGTATCGCTACCCATACCACCCAAGGCTTCATCAAAGACGGCACCCGCACCACGCTCGTGATCATGCACAATGCTGCTAATCCGTTTGTACGTGAGCCTATCCCTACCGAAACAACCACAATCGGCGTCTACGGCAAACACTGGTACGCTCATGAGGAAGTCAATTGGACTACAATCACCCCCGGCATCTCTGCTGTAATTGATGGCTACATGCTTGAAGACTTGCTAAGCGTCAAGGCGATCTGGGGCCCCGAAATGATAGCTACAGAAAAGCGCTTCCATCGCGCCTACTGGCTGGCCGCCAACCGCCTGTCCCTTGGCAACCTTTTGAACCGTAGCGTGAGCACCGAAGTATCAGACAACGTCATTGACGACGAGCTCGTGACCGACGACGGGTTCGAAATCGACATCAGTGATCTGTGCTGCGAGTGGGGTGACGTCACGCTGGAAGAAGCCCAGGAAGCGTGGAATGAGATTCTAGAGGAGAATGGGAAGCTTGGAGAGTTGTTCAAATTTGAACATATGCCTACGAGCCATTCCGAGGGAGAGGATTATGGCTTCATGAAGGTGTGAAGCGCCTGGCGAGCTTGGACAGGAAAGAAGGGAAGGCAAGAGCGCGTAGGGCTGGAGAGGGATGGGAAATGGGAAGAATGTCGGTTTGTCCAAGCTCGTTTGGAGGGGTGGTTGGTTGGATTGACGTCAGTCAGATGATGTTTAGATTGGTTCGGGGTTTTTCTGTTTCGGATGGCGAACGGGCGGACGGACGTGCAGTGAGAAAGATACCCCCTTGATACCCACACTCACTTGATCTTGCTTTCTTAAAAAGCTTTGGAAGAGTCACTTGATTAGCGAGTAGCTCATCTTCTTGCGATCAGACGAGAAGAAGCAGGAAATTCTGTCTTCCTTGCGAGATATCAAGTATACTTTTCAAAAGCATAAATACATCTCATCTCGTCTACATGTTGTGGCTCTCGGCTTCCTCCGAGTGTCCCCTGTGTCACAGGTGACATGTCGTTGCCGTGCCGTCTAGTTCATTCTGTGGTACTGTTTTCAGTGGATCTCATTTGCCATCTTGTTGATTTGTACCTGTCGATCGAAAGAAGCGCCGCCAATGTCTCGAATGCCCCCACACACAGTTCGCAAATTTGAAACGCCAACTTCACTGATTGCAGAGATAATCAAGGGGCTGGTATATATGTCTTGGAGCTTTGCGGGATGACGACTTGATTCGTGTGCGGCTCGTATGATGATGTAGTGATTTGATAAGAGGTTTGCTACATCTACCTGTAGTATTATATGGTTACAACCACGGCATCATGTGCTTGCGGATGTGGTGGAGATTAGGATGAATCAGGACGGGAATGTAGACGGGAGAGTAGTCGAGTAGGCTCGGAGAAGAAGAGAATCTATGGGGCTGTACATTTTTGTGTGCGTGTTTGGGTAGTGAGTTGCGTGTTGGTTTGAAGTGTCGTTGTAGTCGGCCAGTAGGTTTCCAGCGGACATGGCGCCGACGCACGAGGGGTCCAGCATTTCGATCGCAGCAAAACAAGCAAGGGAAATAGGTTTGTAGTCAATGCATGCAAGGGCATTACATTTCGACAGGCAAACAAGTATGATTGGGATTCCTGGGGTCCGCTTCCTTTGTTGAGAATTCTGTTGTTGGGTCAGAAGTAGGCAGCTATTAGATAAAGCATGATCTTACGGATAGTAACTTGTTGCACCTTTATATTTATACTTGGGTGGCCTTTGGGGGTACCTGGGATTACGCAAATTCATTGTTTGTCGGGTCACTCATTGGCATTCTGTCAAGATGAAGGCCTCCAAGCTTCTTGCTAGCACTTCGCTGCTATTTGCAGCTGGTGTTTATGGACAACTCTTCCAGCCCAACCGCTGTGGTATGAACCCAGGTCGTGTGGTTTGTCCAAGTGATAATCCAGATATTGGTCCCTGCTGTGGACGAGACGGAATCTGGTAAGTAAACAACCATTAGAATGACTAAAACTTCGGGAGCTGACTCCAAACAGTGGATCAGGAGATGATTATTGTCTTCCTGCCAACGGCTGCCAGCCAGCCTTTGGCTTCTGTACTGCCGTCCCATTGCAGGTTTCACCAGATGGTACTTGTGGAGGCAATACCGGATATACCTGTGAGCAGAGTCCTTTTGGACCATGCTGTGGCTCGTACGTCAACAACAATCATCTGGCTAACAAGATGCTAACGATACCAAAGGTCTGGAACTTGCGGACGAGGACTAGCCCAGTGTGGAGCAGGATGTCAGCCAACATATGGAAGATGTATTATTTTCCCCACAACCACAACTATCACAAGTTCATCCGCCAGTTCAACCGACTTCTCTTCACTTTCTAGTGCATCTTCAGCCTCCAGTGCATCTTCAGAATCGAGTGCATCTTCAGAATCGAGTGCATCTTCAGCCTCCAGTGCATCTTCAGAATCGAGTGCTTCTTCAGAGTCCAGTGCCTCATCTGCTTCGTCTGCTTCAAGCGAATCTTCAGCTTCAAGCGCCTCCTCGGCATCCAGCGAATCAGCGGCCTCAGCTTCGTCCACATCCTCTGAGACCTTGTCCTCCAGTTCGACCTCGGCGTCTGCTTCGCCCTCTGTTTCTCTCGTGGCTGTACAGGCTGTGGCTAACTCTGGCTTCGAAAGTGCCAACCCTGCGCCTTGGTCGTTCAACCCAACAGACGTCGACATTGTTCAAACTGATTATCCAGGATTTGGCGCAAGAACTCCTAGTTTCCCACGACAGTCAGGCGGTGGCACTCGGCGCAGGGCCGTTGTCAGGCGACAGGATGCCACGCAGGTCGGCGGTGTAGAGCAAAATGCCGATTTCATTGCGGGCGAATACACATTCAACTTCTTCATCGTAGTCACTGGAGATAACCCAGACGCTTGCTCCGTTTCAGTTTCTGGTATTTACACGCAAGACTTTGGCCCGGTTCCTGACAATACCGTCCAAAATTATACTGCCAATTTTAACCTTGCCGCTGAGCAAACCGGGCTGGTTTCTATTGCAGTCATCTGCACCGGCACTGATATTGGTTTCGTCTTCATTGACAACGTCACTGCTACGACATACGTCCCAGCGCCTCAGCCAGGCTCATCATCATCCATGATGACCCCAACACCAACAATCACTTCGGCCAGCTCCTCAGCCGTAGCATCGACTTCGGAGTCCAGCTCTTCATCACCTGAACCCAGCTCCTCCTCACCTGAACCCAGCTCCTCCTCAACGACACCCAGCTCCCTCACCTGAACCCAGCTCCTCCTCAACCTCAACGACACCCAGCTCCTCATCGCCCGTGGCAAGCTCATCGAGCTCAGCATCCCCATCACCTACCCCTCCCATCATTGTAGACGGCGATTTCGAAACCGTCAACTCGACCGTCTGGTCCTTCGACCCATCCAACGCCTGGACACTCGCCAACCTGAACTCCACCACCTACGGCCGCGCCACGCCCGCCATCCAGATCATCCGCAACCTCGACGGCACCGTCACGCAAACCTCAAACTTCCCCGCCGGCAACTTCACCATGACCTTCGCCGGCAACGTCCAGTCTTCCAGCTTTGCCGACTGTACCTTCGCTGCCGTTGGCCCTGCTGACCAAACTTTTAACGTTGCGGCGGCCGGTTGGACAGATTACACTACCAACACTTTTACCATTACCTCCGCCGACACTTACAATGTGGGTATCGAGGTGCAATGTAATGGAAATGTGCCGACGAGTGGAGGCGGAACCATATACCTGGATAATGTGAGTGTTAATGCTGCATGAGGGGAAGGTGGGAGTTAGGGGTAGGTAGTTCTGTAGTTAATGAATACAATTCTTGATGCCTTTTTTGCATGGCATTTTCTTTGTACGATTGGAGTTTATGACAATTTTGATGTTTAGCTATGATTTTGTGTTTATTTGAATTGCTTGTTGTGTGATGCGTTGTTTTGACATGACGTCTCTCGTGTTGCTCTCGTTTCAAGGTCAAACTTAATTAAGTGCTAACTAACTCTGCTCAGAGACGAGGCACAGTAAGACTTGAGAATTATGTTCCAAAACTTCCAATGTCTTTTACATTATATGCCTGATCTTTATATCATCGTACTCACTTGCATTGCTCCTTTGCGCACTTCTCACTCCGTTATTTCAAGCTCAATAGAGCATCCCCCATTGTCTGACCTGAGATAGATAACTTCTTGAAATGTATTAGTTACACAAAACACCGCCTTCTTATATCTCCTTTTCTACGAGAACATCTTTAACTACTTTTTCATTCACTTCAGCTCAGGCATACAACTAATCAGTGCGAAACATATATCTTGTAAGTATGATACATAGTTGCTGTTTTTTTGCGCAGTTTTGATGTAACAAACAATTTTTTAAACACTTGATACGATGCATTAATTCTCAATAATCATACTTATTTTACTTTCCCCTTTTCTTTCTTGTTCCCTCATTTCAGCGATGATCCTCACTCCTTACAGCCGACAAAAACCAAATCCTCCATACCTCTGCGATGAATCAAACAACCCTTATATTCGACTACCACTCATCTTACTCGACCCTATCCCATCCTACCGTACCCCATTCCAACCCTAAATCTAATCTCACATAACTTACAACAATCGAACCCCAGATCGAAAGCGCAGAATCAGGAATCAGGTATTTCAAATTTGCAATACCTACCTCTAGATCCCTATCCCCCCATCTTATCATCATTCTACCCCTCACCCACCCCTCCAACCCCAACACAATCTCAGCCCACCCCACCCCACAAAACACCTCACATATATTTCCCTAACTTAGTAAATAATCTGGAAATTCCCTCCCGCCTTTCCCATTCCTCTTTTTTTCTTTTGTTGAGCTCAGAAGAAAGTACTCGTGCTTACTTCGGGTACTACTTTCCTGTGTATTACATGTCAGAAATGTGTTTATACTTAGTAGAGGTTCTGAAAGGAATAGGGAAAATCTGACTTCCCATAGTCAAAAGAATTAAAGAAAAAAGAATAGAGAAAGTGATACTAAGGGCAAAGTACCAATCGCGTATGCACGTCTCCAGATATCAACATCAATATTATCCAAGATCACTGAAATGCACACAAGCAATCAAGAAGCGCTATCAAAGTTGTGAACGAAGGTGAATTATATTTCCCTTGCTCTTCTCTCCCTCTTTAGCTAGCTAGTTCCCTTCTGCAGAGGCAGTGTACTAAAAAGCAAGATCAAGATCAAGTGAAGTGTTCATTTATACTTGTAAATTGAAAGTCAAAATCAAGTATCAAAGGTCAAAGCCGAAGCCAAACGATACATAAAAGTACATCTTCTCGCTTGCTGTTCGACATGCGTATTATAAAATCGTTTAATCAACGTCCTCACCCTCTTCTACAGCGTCGACGTCCTCGGCGTCTGCCTCTCCGTTTACAGCCTCGATTTTGCTCTTGCCGACTTTCCTCGCTCGCCTCTTTTTCCTGCCAACCTCGGTCACGGGGGGTGCTTCTCGTACCCAACGTGCAATGGCTTCTGCCCTCGCTGTGGAGATCGGGTACTCTCTTGCATCATCTTGAGCCCAGCGCTTCGGCTGTGTTGAATTTGTGGTTGAAGTCGACGTTGTAGATGTCGTGGTAGATGTTGATGCCGAAGTCGAAGAAGTTTCGCCATCACGATCCATTTGGAACCGACGTTCGCGCGCGCGGACAGCGCGTTGGAAGGATTCTTCGTCTACGACTCGGTCGTCTGCTAGAGCTTCGAGGATGGCTTCGTGTTTCTGGCGTTCACGCTGTTGAGTTTCGGTTTCTTCTTGTGAGGAAGGAGCTGTACTTGGCGATTTCTTGGAGTTGGGCTTGGCGTGACCTGGTAATGGGGCAGGGCGACAAAGTGCGTCCCAGGACATTCCAAGATCAAGCCAGTTGTTCGTACGGCGGAGAACTTCAATCCAGTCTGAGCGGGCGGGACTACGGGCAGCGAGGAAAATGGGATAGCCGTCGCAAATGCGCGCGAGGCGGGCTGCGTTGTAGGCATGACGGAGCGTTTCTTTGGCCGGGGTTTGGAGGAGGGCGTGGCAGAGGAGAAGGCTGTGAAGTGCGTCGGTGATCAAAGGGTGGTAGGTCACCGACTCGTGGCTTTCTGCGAAGGCGCTTGCTGCAGCAGATGCAGCGCTCTCTGTCGAGGTGGTGGATTTGGTTGGTGGAAAAGGTGGCAGAGAGGCAGGCGGGGATGGGTCGAATAATTGGCTGACTTTGAGGATTTCCAGGGTTGGAAATTTGGGCCAGGGGCAGTCGGCAGTGTTACTTTGATTGTTCTGACGCACGAGTGCTTCTGATACAGGCGCTGCTTGCTTCTTGGACGAGTCGAGAAGGTGGCTCATCCGAGGTCGAGCGTTGCTGTTCGAGTAGCCATTTGAGGAACCGTTGGTGGTGGCGCCTATTCGGCAAAGGAACTCTTCTGCCAGATCAGCTGAGATACCTGGGGTGTATTCAAAATGCGACAGGAAGGCGTTATAATCTCGCAATGCACGTTTTGCATTTTGGCGGACTTGTTTGCGAGCTTCCAAGCGAAAGCGATTCGCTGAAGCTTCTTCCAATGTCTCTGGGGTGGATTCCTCCCCTGCTGCTATCTGGGCATCTCTTTGAGCTTTTGCTTGTTGTGCTTCAGGAAGGCCATTTAGTGCTGCGTGAACATATTGACATGCAATGGTGAAGTAAACGCCTGCACGGTGGAATAAAAGCTGTGTTTCAAGGGAGTTTGGCTGGTCTTCTTCTGGTATTTTGACCTCTTGTCTCCAGTCACGACCGTATTGTTCTTGGTATGTTTTGGCTAGGACGAGTTGGTCTTTCCCAGCTCTATGTTGGGCCTGGAGATATCTTGCTGATGATAATGCCTCGCTCAGGTCCTTGGCAGAATTGGCATAGTCTTCCTTGAATATGCGCGTAAGGGCTCTCGTTCGTAATGGACTGCCGTCACTTGGCCTTTCGCTTATAATCTCGTTCAAGGTATCGAGGGGCGTGCATTGGGCCATCATTCGACTAGGAATCTTCTCGTGGAAGAAGTGGACATACTTGGCATCGACGTCGTTGGGGTTCCGCTGCAGGACTAGGTTGGCGACATCTTCCAGGGTGCTTGCGCTCTGCATAGTAGCGACACTGGCGGCGATTTCGTCGAGATGGTAGGCTTGGCTAAGCTTGCTCGTCGCCAGTTCTCTCATACGGTATTTTCTCTCTCTACTCAGCTTGCCAGTGCCACCACCTCCATAACCTATCCCCAGCGCCGCCGCGCTCCCCAACATACTATTGCCAGCATTGAGGCTGTTGCTCAGAGCCGCCGAGGTCAGGCCTGAGGTTGCCCGCACAGCCAAGGTGGTGGCCTCGTCGACAGCTTTCCGTATCTTGACGAGGTCGTAGAAGACGGCCGGGTCGATGGGGTGGGGGCGCGGGGAGAGGTAGTTGGAGTGGGCCAGGGACTCGAGGACTTCGGGCGGCAGTTGCAACCACGGGCCGTGAAAGGACGAGATATAGCGCCAATGCCTGCGCAGAGAGCGTGTTAGTCAGCAGACAGGAGAGCACGGCAATGCAGGCGGGAGGGAGTTGACAGGACGTGCCTCGGCCAGGAACTCACTTGTTGCGACAGATGATGAGCGCCGACGTCGAAGGCTCCTTGGCTGCCGTCGCTTTCTTTGCGGGTGTGGTTGTGGTTGTGGTTGTGGTTGTGGTTGCAGTCGCAGTCGCAGTCGCAGTGGGCGAGGCGCTGCCATTGGACGTGGCCTCGTCGGGCTGGGCGCTCTTCTTTTTGCGCGCCATCTCAGGCGATCTCTCTTTTATGTTCTTCTTGTATGGGATGAGCTTCGAGAGAGCGAATCGAGAGCTGCGCTTTGTCGTCCCAAAAAATTGTCCAAGCGTTAGCGTGGAGAACGGCAGCTAAACAGCATGACATCTGCTAGCTTCCCCCTCCCCCTTGTCTGCCCTACCAAATATGTACCTACCCGCCTTTCCACCAGTCTCCTCCCGCCGCTATCATCCCAAACACCTGATTCTCTGCCAGACACTGCATCGACACTGCGTTACTCTCCTTCTCTCCTACGCCAATCCCCGTCGTGTCATGTCTTGCACGTTGATCATGCTTGAGCCGGATTTGTCAGCTCCTTGTCGAATTGGTACGTGTGCATACAAGGTGGTACGATGTCCAAAAACATTAAAAGGCAGCTAGAGCCCCCCAAAACAATCAATCTCAGGTAGGGCACGATTGTATAAATACTTTCACCACCAGACAGTGCGTAGGTTCAATGCCAAGCCACTCGCTGATCACTCGGATCTACCCGTGCTAATCTCTCGGACCTTACCTTCTCCCCCTCCTCCTTCACATCCGCATTTCCGATATCGACCGTCTAAGCCTCGTCGGAGAATTACGGGTGGACCGTCTATCTACCCATCCTGCCGTGCTTGCCGGTCATGTTCTCTTTAAGTAGGGAGGCACCCTACCATGTCCAAAGTATCATTTATCACTCACCACTTTCGCCGCCCTCTGGATCCTTCTCGATGCCTGTAAGGTCAAAAACTCTCGTGTAAAAGAAATTACAACCCGGTCACCCAAGCCTACTCGGTGCCTCGCCTCGATGATCCAGCCATGCTATCTCTCTTTGTTTGGCAAACCTACCCCAGCCTCAGGCGCAAGAATGGCATCATGACGGATTCATGTCTACCAACTCCTCACCAAAGCCATCCTATCGCATCGTCTCCTCATGCCGAGTTCCAACTTCCTGATCACTTGTGAACATCTCAACACTCATCATGCCACAACTGTCCTTGAATATCCGCTGTCAGAAAATTGGCGTTGCAACCCTTGCAGCTGGTTCACTGTCATTGGGTCCATTTCGCCATTTCTGCCATAGATGGGAAACCGTCAACCGATGCCAAGAAATCAGCTCGGTATACCGGCACCCCCTCACCACGTTTGTTGTTGGCGAGGTCGTGTCTAGACTTGGAGCAAGAGGGGAAGCAACTTTGTAGGAGGTCGCCAATATGCAAGTTGGCAAGCAAGTTGGTAACTAGCTCGGTCAGCGAGCTTAGTATGATTAGCCAGCGAGCCTAGTTCGATTACCGATCGTTGGCGCATCAGCAAACTGGTGAGCAAGGTGAGCCACGCCCAAGTACCGTGCTTCCAAGTATACTTAGCGCTTCTTCGCAGCTAGGCAAGTATCCCTTCTCCTCAGACTACATGACGCCATGTATTCTCGCCTCCCCTGATCTTTTCCCATTTTGAGCACTTCCAAGAGAAGCTTCGTATCTGCTGTGAAACCACGCAACTTGGCGACGTTTGCGACTTGGCACACCTACTGTTAAGCTGGTGAGTCTGTGCAGTCTATAATTGTGCGAAAGCACCAATATATGGTGACGCCCCACGAGGTTTCGGTCCTATTGGCCTCCCTTTCACTATCAGTCTGGCTGCAGAAATCCCTCATTGGGCTAGGATGTAACCGAAGTGCTTCGTGCCGATCTGATCCTCCACACACGTGCGACTATCGACGTTTTTGTTTCGACTCGCAGCTCGGGCCTAATTGCATGGAAACAGCACTTTTCCCCACGAAAGATACCCTGACAAGGATGCTTGGCCAATCAATAGTAGAGCTTGTCCCAAAAGCTTAATTCGATGCATCTAGTGTGCGGCATCACGGAAAGAGTCGTGGCTGACGGCAGCTAACACTGATGCTGGTTCAGACTGCGGGGTAATTCCTGTCTCCATTCGACCTTCTCCTGGCCTCGTCGATGCTATCGCCCATCTCGACGTCAGCCTTCGGGGGTAAAGTGTCGCATATCGCAGCCTCGCTGTTGATCCCCGGGCAACACCATGTCAGAATGGAAACTCCAGTGCAATGGGTGCCAGGTCCCTTGTCCATGGACAATATAACCTCAACACTCGACCTGGGCCACTCACCACCTTTCGCCTTTGCGCCGCTGCAACACAAGTGACAAGGTGCCGTGTACAGCTGACCCAGGCGACTAGTCGGTTGCGTTTTACTATCAGACGCCACTTTAGATAACCACAACATATTGGTCCCACTTTGCTTACAGCTTGTGCCGACGCGGAAGGTCGATCGCGGTGTCAATTGTAGCTCCAATTTACACCCATGCTGCTACCTCCAGACGGCGCCCTTTGTCATTTGTAATTGGTGGTCATTCTACAAGGCTGTCCCATCCCCTCGCCCCAGGTATGCTTCCACGCTGCCTGACAGCCGGATGGGTGTGATGCCGTACAATCTGGTAGGTCAAAACAGCCTATTCGCTTGCAGAAATACACAAGAAACGCCCAGAATAGCGACGTCGTCCTGTTGCAAGTTTCGGCATTTCCGCAAATACCAAGGAGATATCTCGTTCAGGATATATTTCGGATCCTTGAGAGTAGGCCTTTATTTCTATCTCCTGATTCTCTCTCCATTTTCTCTGTACCATCCACTTCTTGCCTAGCACTGGAGCTTATACTCCAAGAAAAGGCCTTCTTTCAATATGAACTATCTTCGTAACGCACCAGGTCGTGCTAAGAACGCTATTGTAAATGATGTGACTCTCCAACGAACTGCGCGCTATGGCAGCAAGGCTGTCCGCGCTGCCCCTTCAACTGCTGGGCAGTATCTCCTGGAGAGAGTTCCCATTGTTCACTGGCTTCCCAAGTACAATCCACGATGGATTTTGAATGATACCCTTGCCGGCATTACTGTCGGCGTACTGCTCATCCCACAATCACTAGCATATGCAAAAATTGCCACAATTCCTGGAGAATACGGACTCATGTCCAGCTGGCTTCCTAATTTGCTGTATTGGATTATGGGTACCTCGAAAGGTACGAGTGCTTCGTTGCTTTTGCTGCTCATTTCTGACCATCTCCCTAGATATGTCCACGGGCCCTACGTCGCTCATGGGCCTCTTGTCCGCTGAAATTATCCACGACGTCCAAAAAGAGGGATACACACCACAGTCCATTGCTTCAGCCATTGCCATGTCTGTTGGAATCTATTCCTTGGTCATTGGTATGCTGAAACTTGGATTTCTGCTCGAGTTCATCTCGATCCCAGTGCTCAGTGGCTTCATCACTGCTGCAGCCATAGTCATCATGCTGGGGCAGATCCCATCACTGTTCGGTGTAACTGTCGGATCGGGTACTGCGAACATCATCCGCGATCTATTCCGACAGATACCAGACTTTGATGGCCCGACAACCGGGATAGGCCTCGGTGGCATTGTCATCCTGGTGCTCATGCAGAAGATGGGCCAGCGATGGGGCAAGAAGAACAAGGCTATTTGGTTGTTGGCTTTAGGGCGAAGTGCTGTCGTCTTGATACTCTTCACTGGCATCTCGTATGCAGTCAACAAGCACAGAGTCAAGAACCCGATCTGGGCACTCAGCATGGTACGGTCCAAGGGCATCAATCAGCCCAAGGTGCCAGCCTCGCCGTTGATTGGCAAAGTCTTTGCGCGCTCTATTGCACCGTTCATTGCTGCAGCTATTGAGCATCTAGCCATTGCCAAAGCATTCGGCCGCAAAAACAACTATGTCATTGATCCAGCACAAGAGCTCGTCTACCTAGGCACCACCAACTTCTTCAACTCCTTCTTTTCTTCCATGGCTGTTGGCGGCGCCATGTCTCGTACAGCCGTCAACTCTGATTCTGGCGTCAAGTCCCCAACATATGGCCTCGTTGCCGGTGGCGTCGTCATCCTCTCCATCTACAAACTCAGCCCAGCCCTCTTCTGGATTCCCAAAGCCACTCTTGCCGCCATCATCGTCACAGCAGTCTGGCACATCATGGTCCCCTTCCACGTCTTCTACAGCTACTGGAAAACCTCTCTTGTAGACTTCATCTCCGCCATGCTCGCCTTCTGGCTCACCCTCTTCGTCTCGTCAGAAATCGGCATCGGCACCGCCGTAGGCTTCGGCATAGCCTACCACCTGCTATTCATCGCCTTCCACCGCGTCCGGCGCATCACCTCCCTCGACCCCGACGCCACCACCACCAACCAAACCCCCCACCCGCACACCCTCCCCCTCGACACCCAAATCTTCGCCTTCCACCAACCCCTCCTCTTCTTCAACGCCTACCACCTCAAAAACCAATGCCTCGACTCCATCCAAACCTTCACCTCAGGCGACCCCCAGACCTTAGAATCCGCCCGCCTCAACCGCAACTGGAGCGTCGCAGGCGCCCGCCGCGCCGCCCGCCTCCGCACTAAGGCCTCCATCTTCGACGACCCCGTGCAGCTCCGCACCGTCGTCCTCGACCTGTCGCACATGTACAACATCGACACGACGGGCCTCACAGCGCTGCGCGACCTGAGGGCCGATATCGAGAAGTTTGCAGGCAAGGAAACGCATTTCCGCCTCGTGGGGATGAATGAGCGGGTTTGGCATCGCTTTCAGCGGTTTGGCTGGGAGGTGTATGATGTTCGGGAGGTGAGTGAGCGTAGGAAGGGCGCGACGGCTGTGTATGCGTGTGTGGCGGATGCGGTGTACAGTCGGGGGAGGAGTGCGAGTGATGGCGGGAGTGAGGGGATTGAGCCTGTTGAGGTGAGGGTTGTGGGTGGGGAGAAGGAGAAGGTTTAGATTTGGGTGAGATTGGAGGGGAGGGGAAGGGGGAGGGTAAAGGATAGGGAAGGGAAGGAAAAGGTAAGTGATGGGAAATGATTGTAATGAACTTCGATCTTTATGCATATTCTTATTCTTATAACTATCCATGAACACTGCTCTCTTTTATTCGAAGTGCTTGTTTCGCGATGGTCTTGGTGATGTTCCAATTTTTGTGATCATGTCGTGTACATAGATGTTTGGACAACAAGCTAATTATATGTATCCAATTTACTTGATGTTGAGTGTAACTCAAGTCCGATCGTGGCCTTCTTACTTAGCAAAGTATCTCAAATCTAATCATGGCTTTTGCATCAACAGTTTCATTCATTGAGGCGATTTTGGCCAAGCTGACTAGTGATTTTTGCAAAGGATGGGATTAAAGAAACTCGGGTGGACTTGCAGACGATGAATTGTCCCCACAAATGCAATCTGGAGGTTCCCACGATGGACCTATGACATATTGTTTCGCGAGTCCTCTGCCCAATCGCCTCCCTTCACAATGTACGCCATTTGTACAAATGGCTAGTGTACCTCTCTTAGTTATCCATACACCTGATTCGCTCTGCGGACCAGTGTAACGATCGTCGAATACACAACGCTGATGATCGCCGCTGTCGCTGGACAGATAATATGAGTCGTCTTTGTCGATTGGAGGCATAGGTTCCATTGCACTCTTCACAACACGACCTTTGCACCACTTACACAATATCGCAGTATATCTTTCTGTTGATCCGCATCGACAATAATTACCATATCGATTGTAATAGTCATGGTCAGTTTTTATCCTTGTTTTACCTCGCACTTCCAGCACTTCATCCACATGGCACGGAAGGCAAGTCCATCGGTCGAGAAGGCGTTTGCGGAAGGTACAAGAACAGAATTCCCACCCTTTTTCCTCGAGTGAGGCAGTACATGACTGACACATCAACTCAAGGCGGCTAGTTTCGTATTTATGGAAACCCGACAGAATATCCTCGGAATCGTAAGGATGGCGAGTTCTTCCGTATGAAGTCAGCAGGCCCTGGCCGAGGTCCATATCCAAGATATGGTCAAGAGGCACCGGGTCTGCGACGTTATTACTGTCCAGGCTGAGATGAAGCCGTCCTTGATCATGACGTGGTGTAAATCTCGCGAGGGGGAGGTGCCAATTGAGTTTTTCGGGCCCTCTGGGAGGATGTATCACTTGTGGGGCTTGATTTATCAGGACATAGCCTGCCCACCAACGATGTCCTAGAAGCCCGGGATCTTCTAAGAATGCTTGATATGTGACGTGTATCCGGCACTCGTCGCATGTATTGATGCCGCACTCTATACAAGGCCTTGATTCTGTATTGAAGCCATCGCCTGCACAACCTATAATGGCATTCCAACTTGTCGTGAAACAAGGACAGTGTAATAGCCTACGGAATTCCAGCCCAAAGCCCGGGCATAGAGTCTTTGACGTTACGTTTGCTTTGGTTTTGGCATTGCGCAGGTTAATGTAGCAATGGATATGTTGGCACGTAATCGTGAGACGGACTACATCAATTGGCCGCAGATGGCTAGTGAGACTTGTACGAATTGGATACTGGGACGTAATTCTAACGAGAGGATTGGATACGTTTGCAACGGATGATGGGATCGTCGCCATACTAATGCCCGTTAGTTAAGACTCGTTTATGCATACCATAATGCGATCAACAGTGAAAATGTAAGTTTGAACTCACTTGGGTTAAAGCTATGAATGACACGGTATATGTTGAATGTGTGTTTTAATTGAAGGAGAGTTGAGACTCAATATGCAATTGTCGAAGCACTGGAGGAAGGTGTGCACATAGCTCAATCACGTGCCCAGTGTTTGGGAAGTCGCGTTGCTCTTGCCATGTAGACGTACCTCATGCGAAGGAGCTCTCAAGGAGTTAAAGCTCTTAAGAAAACGCGCTGTCAAAGACAACAGAAAATAAATTAAATCTTCGGAAGTGGGTTCATCGGTCCCTGTAGGCTGCAGCTTACACATGCTACAAAGGTTATCATGCTAGTGTGAACCGCAGTTTATAACGCCTTGCAAAGAACAGCTTCACAACGCAGATCAAGGTAGCTCAAGGCCAAGAAATTTTGAGACTTCAATTAACTAATCTATTGTCTTTATATCCATGTATCATAACTAGCATTGCGTTGGAAACGCGCAAAATCTACTTGGAAGCAGCGAGAGCAGCGAGCAGCATATACCATCTACTCCACAGGAGCAGCAATAGCAGCTGTAAGAAGCGGGCCAATATCCCCAAGGAAGAAACTGAGAATGAAGCACGTTCCACCAAACGCAATACTAACGTAGTATGGGTAATGGTAAGCCAGCGCAAACGATTGTTGCGATGCCGCAAGAATGAGAGGGTAGGCGTCGCGCTTGAGTACTACAGGGCTTGTAGCGAGGATTTGTTTTACTTCATCGAATCGGGCGTGGCCCATGAGCTCTGCGATATGTACGATTGTTTGGACGCCTTCTGCTTTGAGTGGGTTGACGATGAGGCCTAGGCCAAGGGTTTTCTTCGCGAGGATTTCTGTGAGGTTCTCGGTGACTTTACGGAAGAAGACGTTTGAGTATACTGCGAAACCGATGGCACCACCGATGTATCGGATACTCAAAGTGATGGCAGTGATGGTGGCGATGAGTTCGTCAGGGCATGCGATCTGTGCAATGATGGACGAGGGAATGATGACACCGCCAACACCTAAGCAAGCAATTGTAACGATGCCATACATGGTGGACATGTTGTCAGGTGTTGAGACCACGACTGCACCAGTGCCTGCTGTCATCATTGCGGTGAAAAAGATCATAAGTGCTCGGATACGGCCTTTGGTAATGGCGATGAGTGCTAGACAGATCACAGCGCCACCAATGATGCCAAAGCCGATGGGAAGTGATCGCAGACCAACACCAAGCGGGTCATCGCCTGTCTGCATTAGCAATCGAACAAACAGTGGTCCAGCTGATTCTTACCATATACGTTGTAGACTTGTGTGGGCCAGAAGAGCAGCATAGCGAAGAAGTTTGCACCGCTAAGGAAGGTGATGATCAAAATGATGATCATGGTCTTCTTAGCCTTGCTAAACAGAGCTCTTGGTACCATTGGGTAAGGTGCATAGACCTCCCAGACGAAGAATGCAATGATGAAAACGATACCTAGAATGAACGGTGCAAGGTTGTGAGCACTGCCCCAAGGATACTATGAGCCATTAGCCAAAATTCTATCACGGGCTTTCGTAGACCACTCACTTGGGATGCACCCCATTGCAGCCCCATCATGAAAAGGGTCACACCGATTGTGCTCAGGATACCTCCAATATAATCGACTTGACGGAGGACATGTCGTGCAGTGTACTCTGCAGTAAGTCGAGATGGATCGTGGTAGCAGAAAACGCAGAGGAGCAGACCGATGAAGTTCCAGACTCCGACCAAGATTCCATTGTAGCGCCAATTGCTTGCCTGAGCAATCAATTGAGCATACAGGGTGGCAGCGCAGAATGGCAGAATCGTGATGACGACTAAGCCAACATATTTGGCACGATCTTTGATAGGCACTACTTCACCTGTACCAGCAAGAGCAATAAGCTCGTTGAGGCCGGCGCCAATACCTGAAAATACCTGGCCAGCTGGCGCAAGTTAGAAAACCTTCAAAACGTCGCGCGTTTGAAACATACCAATAGCAATATTCATGGTGTTCGCGGTCGACGTGATGATTGGGCCCACAATGAGTGCAACCTGCCCAACAATCGCCACTTTCTGGCGACCAAAAAGATCCGACAATGCGCCAACGAAGGGACAAAGAGCCGCATTGGGGATCAAATATGCGATCACAAACCAAACATAGCGGTCTGCGCCACCAATGTCGCGGTAGATGTTTGGAAGCACTGAGCCAAACAGATATAGAGGAATTTGCGAACCGATCCAGAGGAAGGACATGCATGTAAGGACCATGAAGAGGCGAAAGTTCATCTGCAACAAGTCAGAGCTACATTACAGAGCCTTGTGAAGTACGTACCTTATCATGAACAACAGGTCCATTACTGACCTTGCCGGTTAAACCCTGGCCTTTTTCAACCTCACCTGGAGGCGATCGAGTGCTAACTTGCTCCAAGTGGGCGACTTCATCTTTCTCGACATCGTGCGGGTGTTGCACTGCGTGGGGTGCTTCCTGCATTGTGTGGTGCGAGTTGGGGTGTAATGCAGTCGAGCAGAAAAGTATGAAAGAGAACAGATTAGAGACGTCGAGTCCGGCTGGGAAACTGATCAGCGGCTGCCGCCTCCTCTAATACTATATCTCTGCGGGCGGGTTGGTATGGGTGTAAGGGTTGTGGTAGATTGAGGTGCATGCTTCAGCCGCGGCAAGATAATAGAGGTTGCACATCTCATTGGTCGGTGCGTGACCCCGTTCAGATTGCCCCTCGTGCCCATGAAAGAGGCTTAAAGCGCTAAGAAACCGCTTTGCAATTATACGGGGATGATCTTCTGTTGCTTTGGACAATGGTGATGCTTCCATGCCAACCAAACGCGGGGCCCCGCGCGGCGACGGCCTGTTCCGACTTAGCGCTGCCGCTAGAGCCGGATGCGAACAAAGCGCCGATTAACACATGGCCTGTCGTGCCTTTGACATTCAGTGTAACTGCGGGAGAACGAGCATTCTGAGTGTTGTTTGCCCGATAGAATTGGTGGCTGCTTGGTACAACCACATGTAAGCAATCAGTTTGTAATGTGCTTGGAAGAGTACTCCGTATCTTCATGCGATATCTCGTCACTGACTTATGGAGCTAGACTGCATTGTTCGAGTGAGGAGTATCCTTTCAAACAGATTGAAACAAAGATTGTAGCGTGCACGGCATACATCAGTGGAGTTTTATGCCTACAAACCATTACAAACCAGGTTTGCCTGTGTAGTGAACGATACTGAAGTGATACCAAATAAAGGAGGAAGTACTTGGTGCCTAGGTAGAGCATGGGGCAACATGTGAAAACTAACTAGGAATAATCTTGGCTGCAGATCAACTGCACATCCAATATGTACACTTACCGAGGCTCATGAATGTGGCGTACAGCCTGCACCCAGCAAACTTCGTAAAATACGCATTCCTGCGACTTGGCGAAGATAGGTTCGTGAAACTGGACTTCAGCATGATGTTGGTGCGATACACAACTGTTTACCGCATTTCATTTCGACAAAAAGTAGATGGTACGCGAGCTCTGCCGCTGAACCAGCCTTGTATGGCCTGGTGCAAATCGAGAAAGTTTAGGGCTGGTTGTGCGCGGTGATCGAACGATGTGCCACTTGTACCGCGGAACGAGACGGATAGCTTTTCGATAACACAGAAACCCAACGAAACCAAGGATCTTCGCTAAAATTGCCAGCTCCTTCGTCCTTTTTCAGCGGGTCGGGACTGACTGGATATCCCCGAAACCTTGTTAGATTTGACATTCATGTTCAAACCAGGATGTTGGGTTCAGGGGGTTCTTTTTGAAATGCTTCCAGACTCTCCACACTTCAAATTCGATCTAAATATATCAGGAAGTTTCAGTTTTTCCATGAGCACATTTCCATATATGTCTTTGTACTTTCAGAAATCGTCGTAGCTCATTCTCTTTACAATGATCGCCGTCCTCATGTACAGCATGGCCACATTGCACACAATGCTTTAATCTCCCAACTATTATCGAGATCGAGGTCGCTAAGTCATATTTAGCGATTGGCTACATCGGAACTTCGTCAGTGAACATCGTTCCCTCATCGAAAGTGTAAAATCACACATCTTGGTTTTCTGAAGCTGACACATCTAAGGATACGTTCTATTGAGAATATTCAACATGTATACAATGATAAATCACAGCAACTCTGGCTATAATTTTCGCATTGGACATTTACTGATATCTAATAATTTTCTCAAATCGCGGAGGGACTTCGCCCCTTGTCGAGCTCCAGCCAGGTTAAAATCCTCAAGCCGTAGGGGGTAAGTCGGCCTTGAGAAGCTTTGACAGGGTCTACTCAGCTTCAGGCATCGCTTGTATGGGTACAGCCATAGCCACGTAGGTATTACTCAAACTTTGAACTGGGTTTTGTGCCGCATAGATGCTGGTATCATTACCAATCACCATTTATCTCGTCGATCAAGATGGTGCTCTGCGCAAATGCCCAAATTCTGTATATTGTGGGACCGGTAAAGCAAAAGAAACCTTGGTCCTTTCGAGATCGTACGACTGCGCGCAAATCGAATTACCATTCACAGACACGGGAACTTCGGCGAACCTACCGCTTGATCGCCGATGCGGTTTGGAATCCCCCTTTCAGTAGTAAGATCCTCCAGGAGGAGAAAGGACTCTCGGGTAGCTTGACTTCGGGCCGTGGCTGACGGCATCTCCTTCGGTTCTACCCTGTTTATATAGCACTGCCGAGTTTACAATGTCACATGAGGGCTACCGAGTTTCCAAGATGACTTATGGTACTGAACATAACGTAGCAAATAAATGCAGCACTTGGTACAGTCATTGCGTACCCAGAAGACATCGCCTCCCTCCAAACAGTGTGAAGTTTCTCAACGTGACCAGGCAATTATGGACAGTCTCAAATGCAGCAATACCAAAATATTGCTGTGATCAACGTTGACAGAAGGGAGTATTGAGCTTACAAAGATACCCTAGATTCTGGGAATCACAATTTCCTTCACCAATACAGCGGATTCACTTTGCTTCCATGATAGCCGTGACTCGGGAATCGAATTCCATCGATGTGAAACTCAAATGTGGTATCGTAAGGCTCCTGAACATCCCCTGTGAATTCAACATTCAAGAAAATCATCTTACGCAAAATGAACAATCAACAGCTGTGCAAGGTGCATCTATGATACACTCCAAGATGTCTTTTCTTTTTTCCTTTTTTAGTATGTCAGCACAATGATTCCGCGGACTCCAGAAGTTTAAGACTCTGCCATAGTTCTCACAATGGAACCTTAGAGTCAAGTTATCCCTCCTCTGCACTGTGCTCCTACAGAAGCCTCTACACAATGTACAGGTGTTTCTACAATGGGGCATCTTCATGCCCTATATCAAACAGTAGGGAAAATTTCCCAAGTCACAGAATCGAAATCACTCAGCCCTTCCATCAACACTACAATCTACTGCACGCTTCAGGCTACGTACTGGATTACGAAGTTCCAACAATACAAACAATACAAGGTTCAGAAACCCTCGAAACAATGCCTGCTCAGAACCTTTCGAACTATCTACCAATGTTCGAGTTCACAGATGGAACGTGCCTTCAGCTAGCAGTATTGGCACTCAATCATCTGCACAATATATTGCCCACACGTCAAGAGGCTGAAGATATTGCCAACGCGTCTGGTAACCTTCGGCCATTCGATATTCGAGAGTCTTTAGTTGCGTTAGTCCGGGGCTTTGCAGACTTCGGCAGGAGCTCCTCATGGCACGATCTGGATCCTGAAGACGCTGCTGAATTGATCAAAGATATGGAGAACGAAGCCTTACGATTTTACGAAAACGATCCGGACCTCGAGTTTGTATTTTTGCTGGGCATCATAGACACTTTTAGTCGGAAGGTCCACGGTGGTAGTCAACCACACGACCGAAATGACGAATTCGGCCAAGATGGCATGATGGAGGCGATCATAAGCTCGCTTCAAATTAACCTTGGGGTGGATATGGAACAGATGTTCGCAGAATGTTATCATCTTCGACAACGGTATGGAAATAGCCTCAGTGGAGAAAGGCTGAAAGCTGAACTGCAAGACATAGCTGTTGGTCACGTCTTCGATATGGCCGAGATGGTTCAAAATTACATCCAACGTGAGTTCGACCAGTTGGAGGATGTCTCCTTCCGCAGTAGAAATCCTATGATTGGGGACAAAATTGCCGGGTCAATCTTTAGGTCGGTTCATGTCCATTTGCAGAAGAAAGTTGAAGCAACTCTTTATAGGTTGTATACTGCCGATTCTCCACCTCCGGATTATGAATCCGAGCAAGCACAGAATCACTTAGACTTTTTCTATAAGGCAGTAGCGTCAATTTTCTCATACGAGTCGTCATTATTGGACGATTTCTGGCCGTCAATCTTTGAAGAAAGCGATGACGAGGAAGAGGAGCCTGAGTGGCAGGAATACGACCCTCCATCATTAGTGGATGTATTACCTGGCCCCGAGCACGTTTCAGTGGTGGAAATAAGCAAGCCCACCGAAGTCACCCCAGATTCGACCTGCCTTGTGTGCTTCGAATCTCAGGTTTCAATGCGAAAGATCAATGTTTGTGGACATGAGTACTGCGAGGACTGCCTAGATGCGCAACTGCAGTCACAGCATGCGGCTCGTTACAAGTGTGCAGGTTGTAGGGCAGACTTCTTGCCGGCGTAGGGGGCTGGGTTGTCAATTGATCTTAATGGAAACAGTTCGTGTTGTATATATTCATTCTGTCTGTAATTGAAACGCGCTGCATTAGATGGTGTCGCATTGAATCGTGATTGAATTGATCTTACAAAAAAAGTCTATATTGAAATGAAGTGATGTGATTCTCTGTATATAATAGCGCTGAATTGTAACATAGCGTTAAGGGGTGCATAGTCGTATTTAGCCATAGAAATGATTAATGGATGAGTCGCCCCAGCAGTTTCCCAACAGGCTTGACATTGATCTGCTCTAGTGATAGGTGCCTCAAACGATGTAGATGGTTTGAGATGCCTCTATTATATATCAACCGTTGATTTCGTTCCAGTAACTTAGAAATGACTCATTGCAAACTATGTTACGATGTTTGTAACCACACCTTGAAATAAGTAGGATGAGATTTAGGACCATATGACACAATGCACACGGAGAAGTTGAATTGTCCTCGCGTATCTTGGGAAACATCGTTTGCCTTCCGCTTACTGTCAGGAAGGGACATACAATATGCGCGTTGATTTCAAGTGTTGATACCGTGGTTGAGACATGGGGCAAATCCATATAAGCAATAAATGCGAGGCATTTTTTCAAGTCGCTCAGTGTCAGAGAAAAACATAGATGGTGAGCTTTTATGTTTGGAGATCGCCAAGGTGTCCGGTTCGTGTGACTTCCGTGTTTGCAAGTTTTGATGGTCTCAGACAACAAACTGCAGAGGTTGTGCAGCAGTTTGCGATGACGGAAGAGCCCACATGGGTTTGATTGACAGGAAGTAAAAAAACACATGTTGACTGCGTGGTCATCTTGGAATAGGCGCGAGTGGCTGGGTCGTATTTGGAAAGCATGCAACTTCACACAAATGCAATCAACCTTGCACGAAATGCACTTCAACACAAAGTTGAGGTGATAATTCAATATTTGCCGGAAACCAGGCAGTGTGTGAAACATCCCGATAGACTTCAAGACTGTCAGCAGTCGCCCAAAAGAGTGCGATTTAAGTATATGCTGCCGATCAAGAACGGTAAATGGTGTTTGTTGATAATAGCTGGAGCTAACAGTGGCCTTCACTACAACCTAAAATTTCGATCAGCTCAAACTTCCTCCATAAAAGATCAATACATTGTCCGCCTCTCAAGCATTGAAGCAGGAACACCACATCAAATATTAGCAAAAAACTCACGGTAAGTTCTGAAACTTTTATCACTTTGCAAAGTCTTGAGATATGCGGAAAGCAGTATGGTGTCGTGTCACCGCCTTCACATGCCCTTATCTTTAGTCCTTATCTCTTGGCCTGAGCTTCACCAGACGTCCCACGATACCCTCCCACTCACTCAAAACCCACATTACAATCAATATCCACTTCCTAGAACGTGGAATCATCGAACCAAAAAAGAGAATTGAGGTGGCGATATAGTTGCGCACGAGAGGATATGGGGATGGACGACCATCACCATCAACCAACGTGGCCGCTGGTACAAGGCGCAGCCAATTACGCTTGGAACATTATTGAGGAAGTCTGGGGCATGATCTGGAAGTCGAATGAGACCCCACAAGAGCAGAACCGTATTGGTCGCGAACAGTCGCGGACCATTCGTATCAACGGCGGAGAGATGCGACAGGCTGGACATACTACGCTGAGTTTCGATGGAAGTTTTGCAGCCAAAGAGAACAAGCAAAGCGGCTGAAGTGGTGCCTCACCCTGTTTCGATGAAAAGTGAGTTATGCAGCGATGCAGTAATTTCGAGTATGAAGGAATGTGCTAACAAGACACTCAAGATTCGTGAATTCGAGGTATTGCAAGGTAGACCATGGCCAAGCGTCGGCTAAGACAGCCACTTTGCGAAAGTGCTTCTGTTGGCAGAGCTAGTCGAGCAATTGGGAAAAGAAAGGCAGATTGCGTTAATTTAACTTTTACCAAAGGCTGGTTTAAGACGATACCAGGCATGACATGGAATGCTGGAATAACAGTGAAGAAGAGGGAGATGTCTGTAAACATTGATACCGAAAGGAATATGACTTTCTTATCTCAGCTCGCTTCCTCATGGCTCACAACGGGTGTATACATAGATCCAGTCAATTTCGATGATTACACCGTAACCCCCTCTTATTGTGTCATCGCTTTTGCACGACATGTCATTACACCCCAACCAACACACCCACTTCGACCAGGATCCACGCCCATAGGTTGGTGTCTCTAGCGATAGTGGGCAGACGCATAGGTCCCCACTATCAGTCCTCACCATCGATATGAGGCACTGATGTAGCCGCTTTAAGGCTTAATAATAGTAACCCTCGAGTCTTCGCTTACTTAAGGTATCAGACTCTCGTATCTTCCAATATACTCTCAAGCCAATACTCGCATCAGATTTTACATGTTTGCAATAGTTGTCACAAAGAATGAGCGAATGGGATAAAGCAAGTTTGAATTGTTGCAATATGTTACGCAAGAGAGGAAGACAAGTGCGCATACCTTTTCATGTGTGCTCGCTGGAGAATTCGTACAATCTCGACCATGAAGTGTGATCGGGGAGGTTATTTCAATATTGAGAATGCTCACCATAATCATGTTCATTCGTCATTGCAAGTGTGCATCAACTATACACAATGACATAGAATCAATTGAAACTTTTCTAGATGGATACAAGGAAATTGAATTGACAGTATACGGGTATCATAAAGAAATGGAAGAAGCCACCCAAACTTACAGCTTCTTAGGGTTAATCCAAACCATCACCTCTTTCCCACCACTGAGAAGGGAGCTCCCACACGCTACCAGCATCTCAAGCAGCTTCTCTGGAATATACGTAATCCAATATATGACGCCTCGTCCAATTATCCACAAGCACTGTCCTAAAAACCCAAATACCGTCTTCATAAATCTGTACGAAACTTCCTCAAACTTGCACATCCATTCCCAGATCTTCATCGGCGCATCTATGAATACCGCCTGAAGAGCCACTGTGAACGCCCTCCAAACATCCCTCAAGGTTATATGCTGGAAAAAGCTGATTACTGCGGAGAGGAATGTATGCATCAGAGCAAACACACGCCGAAAGGCATTCCCAAGAGCAAACCAGATATTCTTAACGCCATCCCATAGCCATAAGAGTGCGATGTGTAATCCGCGAGGAATGCTCTTGATTATTTCCCACAGCCCTTTCAGGCGTACACCTAGCCAATTCAAAGTCGTCTTGATAATTTCCGGTATCTCTTTGATAGCGTCCCAAATCGCTTTTGGCAAGGTCTTCAGGCCATCCCACAATTCTTTCGAATACTTTGCAATCAAGCCAGGAATCTCCGCGCGATGTGCATATAGCCATTTGCAGCCGTCGATAAACGGGATCACGACAAGGTGTTTTGGCACCTCCCAGATGAAGAATTTTGGAACGCTCCAGAAGAAGAATTGGCCGAATTCAAGCAAGCCATAAGCTGCTCTTTTGCAGCGTCGCATAGCTGTCTTGTGCTTTGCTTGCCATCTTCTGAAGCCGCCTCCACGTCGTCCTGGAAGGTAGTCGACTACCTCGCGGTGGCCGTTGTTGGCTGCAAGTCTAAGTGCAAGTTGACCATCAGGAGCGATTAGAGAATCGTCTGCACCGCATTCCATCAAAAGCTTGACAATTGCTAAATTGCCCAACTCTGCTGCATACTGTAAGGGCGTGCGAACAGTTTCTACGGTCGTATTTTTATGGATTCCTGTATCGTAAAAAGTAGTGGTAGCTGTGGTGGCATATGTGTTGATATTCGCGCCATGCTGCAGAGTGTGTTTGATAGAACTGATCTTTCCAGCCTCCACTGCAGCAAGCAGTGGTGTCTTGCCAATCTGGTTGGTTGTCTCGGCGGTGACAATACCAGCATCCAGGAAAGCCGTGACCAGCTCTAAATTAGCTGTCGTGATGGCATCAAAGTAGGTCAGGACAGCTCTTCGCTGCCGGTATGAAGTCTCGGATTCTGCGGGTGCATTGGTGGCTGGTGGCCATGTAAGGATTGGGAGTGTGCCGTCATCTTTAGATCCTAGAGTGGCTGCAAGATCTTGCATATAAACATCAATACTGGAGCCATCGATCGAGTACAATGGTAATTGGTCATCGTCCAAGTCTTGGTTGATGGGCACGGCAGGAGGGGTTCGAAAGGTTGCTGCATGTCCATGATCTTTTCGGTTGACTCTGCGAACGTCCCCAGAATTCTCTACATTGCCATCAGGCTGTACAGGAGATGCCATCGAGGATAATGAGTGAATGATACGAAAGGCATGACCTTGCCTGGCTTCTTCTTTATCACTCTGTCTGCCGCCTGAAGAATATCGAGGCTGAGGGCGCAGTTCATGGTTCCGGTGAGAATGATAACACAGCCACAGCTACACAAGCAAGGAAATAACTAGCGAGAATACGATGCGCCACCCCAACTCCAGCAAGACCAAGCTGCAATATTCGGAAATGATCTGCACCGTTACTGAAACTTCAATTTCATTCGTACTCAGTTAATTAAGAAATCTCACTTTGCCTGACCACACTTTGCCTCAGCCTTACATAGCCTCTCAAGTCCTGTTGGCAGCCGGTCATTTGTGAGCACATCAAACACCAGAACAAGAGAAGCTTTGGCACTGCCGCAATTACCTTGTTATCGGTATCCAATCTACTTAATCTCGGTGCATATGAATTGTGCTGATGACCGATAAAAGGATCACGTGATTAGGCGATGCGATAACAGCTGCAATTTTCACCGATAATCCTTTCATGTCGTGCGAATGTGCGCAATATGGCAAAAAAAATCATGCTGTGTTTGGAGAACATTCGACACGTCAAGTAACTGAGTGACTTCTGCAGAATGCCAATGTGTGGACGAGCGGAGCACCTCGGCATTTCTCACTTGCACGAGCTACAGACCACGTCTAATCATCATGTTGTAGGCTCGTACGAAATCTGCTACAAAGCAGTGGTGATTTTAGCACATGCTACACCAAGATATCGCTTCGATATTAGCTTTTTGGGAAATATACTTTATTTGATATTTCAACTTGCAGCAACTACACACATTTAAGACGCCGACATTACCCCGACGAGGCCATTCTGACCTTCGAATTTTTCAAAAGCCCTTGCTATCATTAAGTACCCAATTACTCCTTACACTGGTCCTCTGTTTATCTTGATCTATCATAAAATCTGCTAGTTGAATATTAGCTGAGTGCAAATGGTTGGTACAATCGAAAGCGTACACACGTGGAAGCTAACTATAATTAGAAGGTGCATGCGACCATCGTATATCCATGCCATATTCCTCATGTACTGTGACGACACTATCTCTTACAGCTGAATCTGAGGAATGAGAATAAAGTGTTTGATCAACATTCAAACCCGGTCTTTGGAATCCATCCGCCGTTCTGGTGCTCCTTCACCTGTCGCCCGCTGTCTTCCGCCATGTATGCTCGTGCGCGTATACCCGTTGGGCCCCCTGTCAACAATCCTCTTCCATCGTACTGGCATGAGCCCAAGTCGCCATTAGCCAATGCCATTGAGCCAGAAACAGATCACCCAACTCAACATTATGACTATGCGATTATTGGCTCTGGAATTTCAGGTGCCATGATCGCATACAACCTTTTCAAGTCTTCCCCAAAGGCCCGCATTGTCATGCTCGAAGCGCGGGAGATATGTAGTGGAGCCACCGGGCGCAATGGTGGGCATACAAAAGCTGCAAGTTACCGAAGCTATTTACAACATGTTGAAGAGCTTGGCAAAGAAGAAGCATTGAAAATTGCGAGATTAGAATATGCCAACGTTATCGCCACACATGCTACGGCATGTGAGTTGGAAATTGATTGTGAGAATCAAGTATGCAGTACAGTCGACGTGATATACGATCAGGCTACATTTGATCAGGGAAAGATGGCGATAGACGCACTACGAGAGGATGCCGACCCACAAGAGAAACAGCATAAGGAAATGGCATGGTATCGAGTGTACGAAAAAGGCGAGGTACCCAAAAACAACTTTCACGTTGTAACATCAAATCAAAACCCGGCAGTTAAAGAGCAAGAGGAGGTCGCAGGCGTGTTCGAGTACATTGCAGGTCGCATACATGGGTATCGCTTCGTGACAGGCGTCATAAAAGAATGCGTAAAACAAGGCTTACAGCTTTGCACCAACACTCCAGTACACTCCATTCTCCCTTCCACCCAGTCCTCTGATATCTCTTTATGGGACATCTTCACACAATACAACACCATCACCACTTGTAACGTTATCCTAGCCACGAACGGATACACGCCCTACATCCTCAAATCAATGCAAGGTTCCATCGTCCCACTGCGCGGCCAAATCACTGCACAACGCCCCGGGCGCGCGAACAAACTCACAACCCCACTTTCCACAACATACTCCTTCATCTACCGTGACGGCTACGAATACATGATCCCTCGACCCTTGAAAGATGGCACACAACACATCATCATCGGTGGTGGCTTAGGCCGTCTGCCGTCAGGCGGGGCTTCAGAATTCGGCACCGTCGACGACAGCCGACTTAACCCCGAGGTGTCAAAGTACCTGCACGGAAGCCTAGCGGGGTACTTTGGGTCAGAAAATTGGGGCGAGAACGGCGAGACTGAAGGCAGGGTTGTGCAAGAGTGGACGGGCATTATGGGTGCGACGGCGGATGGACGGCCGTTTGTGGGAGAGGTTCCGGGGCAGAAGGGTATGTGGATTAGCGCGGGGTTCAATGGGCATGGAATGGTGCTGTGTGTGAAGAGTGCGGAGGCGTTGGTGGGTAAGATAGTGGAGGGGACGTGGAAGGAGTGGTTTCCGAGGAGTTTTGAAATTAGTGAGGAGAGGCTGGGGTGTGTGTTTAAGGGGAGGATGGATATGCAGAAGAAGCCTTCATAGAGCTCCGATGTATAGATGGAGGGGCAAATAGATTGGAATGGGTACTTTCGGCTTTTTGTTTTGATTGATAGGCCTGATCAATGTTGCCCAAAGACATTTTGCAGTGCAGTTGCCTAAAAGCACGAACCTTCATATGATTGTACAAGGGAGTAGGTTATGTTGTAGGCAGCTGTGTTATTTGTTAGTGCTATAGGCTGGCGCCGAAATTGTTCAGTTCAGGAAGCTTTGAGTTATGAGGCTTCGGCGTTCTTTAGTAGTATTGCACGGGTTAGGCAAAGTTCGATGAATCTGAGTATGTGGGTGAAATAGATGTGCGCAGTGATGATCTCATGAACTCACAGGGGAATGTCAGAATTGAATTTATTGCAGTTTGCATTTCATAAATCAACTATCTAAGAACTTGTAGATTTGGTATGGAGCTCGCACGATGTCACGATGAATTGCGCTGGCCTATCCACCGATTCGTGGAGGGAGTAAATTGTCTTTCCAGGTGGCGATATATGATCGAAGAGGTCTCTTTCAATGTTGAAAGTACGGTCCCAGAAAGCCTGGATCCATTGCCCTAACCCTTCAAGATTTTTGAGTCCTCCAACCACCCATGCCACAGAGACCTTTTTCTCTTGTACCAGGCGACACATGACACCCAACAGATCCCCTACTGGCCTTAAAAACCCCGAAGCGACCCCCGCATCCATACCGAGTTCTAAAAAATCTTTTGAGTAGACAATATATGTCACCGTAATAATTGCATCAGGGGCGTACCTCGACATAAGGAGGAATTTGAACGGGTTGACAACATTTTCCTTGGCTGGGATTGACGTCTTGCCGTGATCGAGTTCGACGGTTATCGAAAGGCGCCGAATACAGGCAATATCAGGTCCGATACCAAGGTGGAAAACATCACTAGTGAAGAGATCGGTTCCATAATCTGGGCCTACAATGCGGAAGTTCTGGTTGTTGTACAGCCATACCACAGCCTCGTACGCGAATGAATACCCAACTTTTCCCGGCTGGGCGAATGTAGGCCATCCTTCTGGAAATTCACACGTACAATGGTCCTTGTTCTTTCTTTTGCAGTTTGGAGATAGAAGGCTGAGAGTATGACAGAAATTGCCATCATCCCAAAGGTGCGCATAGATTGCATCGCGAAGTTCGCGTGGCAAGCGCGATTCGAAGAAGGAAGAAAGAGATGACGGCCGAATATCTCTGGCTTCCTTTTCGGCATTGGGTAATTGTTTTGGCTGAGGAGGGGTTGGTTCGAACATGAAAGGCAGTTGAATGAGATATGAAACCATGAGATACTGTGGGGTTTTATCGAAAGCAAGTTCCTAGGACAACGGAAGGAAATGTCCGAGGATTTGACTCTTCATAGGGCTGTATTGCTATTTTAGAGGTTTATATGTTCTGATATCAGGTAGCAAAGTTGTTATGGATGCTAGGCAGTGAAGTTGTACATATTTTCTGATCATCACGAGCCTAAGAGCTTTGACAACTATTTGGCCTTTGAATGTCCTGTCAGCCAACACTATTCGTGACACGCGTAGATGAAGGTCACACATGTCTTACACCAACTTTACCGTACGACACAATGATAGCTCATTTCTTCTTGAATGACCACATACTTCCATATTTCTGCTGGCGCTTTGCTTTGCATTCCTTGTACCTTTTCTGGCAAGTATCAATCGAATAGTTTATCACCCCGTGACCCACTACGACGATACATATGATCGGTACGCAGCAAATAGCGGAGACAACAATTGGGATCCAACAGGGACCGTCCAAGAAGCACGAACGATTCCTGTGCCTCCTTCTTCTAAACTCAAAAGCAAAGGCTGTCTCGATATCTTGAGCCAACACCTTCTGCGTCGGTAACATATTGTTTTGTCCCTCTTTGAAATAGTACGCTCTGCCAGGGATGAACAATTTAAAACTTACAATTGCACCACGTGCACGAGCCTTTTCGATGAAGGGACAAACGATGTTGCTAACTGAAAGCATGATTTTCGCCAATTTATTGAAGATACGCTTCTTGTTGTCTAGATATGACGTAGCGGCGTAGAACGCAATTTCGAGACTGAATGAAGTTTTCCAGCTACAATGTAGTAAAGCATCTAGATCGGATTGCAGGGTGCTCAAGTTGATTGCGTTTTCGAAGCCTGGCTCTAAAATGCCACTTATGTGCAGGCTTGACAATTGCGCTTGACGTGGAGTCAGACCGCAGTCGAAGAAGTCGAAATCTAGAAAGTTTGATATTTCAGAAGGCATATTGATAAACAACCGAGGGTGCTTGTCATAAACAATTTCGACGATGTCCCGTACAAATGGCAGAAAGGCTTTCGTAGTGTCCATGAAATCGGGTAAAAGTCTTGGGGGAAAATTGAGGCCGGCTCGATACTCTTCGTAAGTACATGGGAATTTGTCAAGTCGTACGTTGCTGTTGTTGCTAATTGAATGTAGGGTGTTGTCCATAAGGATATAGGCATATATCATATCGCGTAGCTCTCGAGGAAGGAAGTGAACCGATTTGGTTATTTCAAAAAGGCTAGCATACAGTTGGCTCCAGGAATTGCATAGTCGATTCATTCTGACTCACCTTGAAGTGGTTTGAGAATCATTCGATTCGACATGTTGTGTATTCTCCTGAATGTCCATTCTGGGCAGCCGGGTATATGAGTACAGTCGAAAGCGCAATGCAATCGGTTCATGATATGTTCGAACTGGCGAGGGAGGAAGGGGTTATAAGCAGGCCCCCAGCAGTATGCCTCTTACGGCACAGCAAATACGAGTGTTCGAAACAAAGGCTGAGACAAAATGACAACGAACTGGAGCGATAGGACTGCAACCATGATGTAGCTTTGTATATCAAAAGAGATGGCCCAATTCACAGCCAAAGACTAGTACACATTGGGCCAGCAGAGTGAGGGAATGAGCATATCACGTGATTACACTAGCGTGCCCCTCGGGAGCGGCGTCGTCATAGGCGTCGCATCACAAACCAAGCCACAGCTAGGCGGCCGTTGCAAGCTTCACATATGCATTGAACCAACAACACTTCAACACACATCTATACGCACAACCTCTTCCACATTACAAACCTCGCATTCTCGCCAAGTAAATACCATGTCTGAAAAACCTAGCGCTGTTAAGGTGTGTACGCACAGCTTGCTTCAAGTTCCCCTGGCTAAACATGCTGCAGCCCCCCGAGAGCCCAACGACGGCGCGTGAGCTTGACTTTGACGATGATAACGACACGCCTACTGCTTCAACACTTCCTGAGAGTACCGCAGCTTCTGCAGCTCCAGCTCCCTCCAAGTCACCCAAACCGGGTGTTCGTTTCCAGGAAGATGCACAGGAAATTCCCCCACCAAAGCCCCCGCGACCCATGTCTCCCCAACAACAGGCGCAAAACACGTTGATCGAGGCATTCCCAGATATCGACGCTAATGTGGTCAAGGCGGTTCTGGTTGCTAGTGGGGGCAAGGTTGAGCCTGCCTTCAACGCGCTCCTCAGTAGGTTGTCATGTGCTTGATATAAGTTATAACAACTAACATGTATAGGCATGTCGGATCCCAATTTCAAAGTCGAAGAGACGCCACCTCCACAGCCACCACGACCGCAGCCCCGCAGCCAACTTGAACAGGACGAAATATATGCGCGGCAGTTAGCTGAGCACTACCAGAGCCAAGGTGGTCATGGCGGCTATGGAAATCGTGGACAAGGCGAACGCAGGCGGCCCAATGAGCCTGACAGGGAACACAGCTTCTTTGACGGTAAGGCATATACACATGGCCGACGACTTGAGACTAAGCCCAGCAGATGACCTTCCTGAGATCCG
This sequence comes from Shiraia sp. slf14, assembly GCA_000498155.1. NCBI lineage: Eukaryota > Fungi > Ascomycota > Dothideomycetes > Pleosporales > Shiraiaceae > Shiraia > Shiraia sp. slf14. The sequence continues at coordinate 190,994 of AXZN01000048.1, forward strand.
TAAGAACATCGAACAGGGTTTCAAAGAGACTCAAAAAACTGTCACTGGCTGGATAACAAACTTGACCAAGAAGCTTGACGGCGAGCCAGACGAATACGATCGATATGGAAACCCTGTGAGCCGCGACCAGCGCACACAAGGACAGCCTTCGTCAGGTCGTCAGAACTTTGGCCCATCTCAGTCCGAGCAGCTCTATGGCATTCGCAAGTCAGCTGAGCAACGGCGATCCGCTGACCACAACCGTTACGATGCAGATAACAGGATGCTAGGCGATGACTTTGCGCAGTTGGAGCTCAAGGACAATGAAGGTGGGTGGCACAGTCATATTACTTACACTCCATAATGTTGACATTCTACAGGACCTGGCCCACGAACTTCCAGCCGTCCACACGCAAATCCGGATCTCTTCAAGCCCACGCCTCTTTCTCCTCCCCAGAGCGGCCCCGTCGACGAAGTTGACGCTTTATACCGCAATCCTTCCCCCAATAACCAAGCAAATAGTCAAGGGAAATCTGGCGGTAAGAAGTGGCAACCATTGACATCAGTGGCCCCACACCCTGAACCAGATGACCATGACCCCTTCAGTCTCGGTGACAGCGACGATGAAGATAGCAAGACCAAAGACACCAACCCTGCAGATACTGAAAGGTTAAAGAAGGCCGCTGCAACAAAAGACGCCTCTACATCGAATGAGCTAAAGCCTGCCGAGCGGAGCGGTAGCATAGGCCAAAAAGATGCCGCCGCTGAAGCTCTTTTGAAAGAAGCCAAGTAAAGGCCAGTCTGCTCTTTTCACCTTTGTCGTACGATTCTGCATGAATGATTTCATATACTTTCTGCTGGTTGGCAGGTAGATACAATGGTCGCCCATGTGCTTAGCGTCAATGCCATTTCATGTCGCCTTTATTTCGCTGTTGAAACCAGAATCTCGGGGTGATGCACCGAGTGATCCTCTCCTTGGCACACAACTTATCCATGTATAACGTTATCTCGTCGCATCCTGTTGCCATCGCTGATACTTGTCACACGTTCTTGCCATACACAGGTACCATGCGCTGTATGTCCAAGAAAGCCTGTACAGTTCAAACAGCATTCAACCAATTTTGACTCACGTGTATGTCTGTGGGCGGTAACATCACAGGTGGCAGTACAGGTGAAATTGTCGAAACTTGGTCTGGGTGTAAATCAGTTCGAGAACATGTTGATCAACGCAAAACGCCATCTCAACCCAGATGTCCTCGTTATCTCTCACCAATCACTATTGGCGCATGCCGGATGCAGTTCGCAAGGCTAAATTTCCTGCATTGCTATGAGGGGAAACTCTCCGATCTGTGCTTTATGGTAAGTTCATGATGGCGAAAACAGGGTTTCGATGGAAAAGTGAGGGAAAATGGGTTTAGAGCACGTTGGTTTACGATTTCACGATGCTAAGATGACCGCCACCAAATTACGATGGTACGATTAATTTGCACATAGCCTTGATTCCGTGATGTTTGTACGTAGCGTCAATGTAGTCAGCTATTGCTTTGGAGTATAGCTGGCGCAAGCCACCACTTATAGCGGTGAGTACTCAAGACATCCAGCCAATACCAGACCCTGGAGGATCGAGCATACGCACATGCAAACAATCTTCGAAAAGAAATATGGGCGGGGAATAAAGCTTGACCACGACGTAGGGTCGGAGTACAGACTCCATGACATGCGACTGGCTACTTATTTGGGTATTTGTTTTCCCATTGCCAAGCTGTTCGCTTGAACATCTGGACAAGCAATAGACGTTGACTGTGGCACGATAAACTTCAGGCGTCCAGGGAAGTTTTTTTCTTTCCACGTCGCCTTACCAAATGTTCCTCGTTTGGCGCGCTCTTTTGGGGAAGAGGCGTCGCTCCAATCAGAAAGGCGCCATTGCGCGGCCAGAGTCGAGTCGCAAGTTTGACGTTCACCTCACCATCTGTCCGTAAACGGGCCTTTTGCGCGTAACAGATCCGACATCCGCGCTGCCCCGGATCATCACAGGCATTGGTCGTATGGAGCGTATCTCAATCAGACCAAATATACTAACTACTACACAGTAAGACGCTTTGAAAGTTCCAGACTCTTTCATGTTTTGGCATGCGAACATCGACAATGTCTTTCCTCTTGTTGATTTGTACGAGTCAATGCCCCTGATAGACACAGGGCCCCGCTGTAATTCACTGGGCAGTGACATGTTTCAACCCGCAACGGTTTTCCTTGCGCTCAATCGCCGGTGGATACCCAACTGTCTGTTGTCGTGGACTCGTGGTCATTGTGCGCGGCACGTCCCATACTTGACCCTAATTGAAGACGCAGATCATCAACTCCTTACTGCTAGTTCCTAGACCACAGGCACGGCTCGCTCATGAGGCTGACGCACTAAGTACGGCTTTCCACGCAATTGGCTCTAGCAAGTCAGGATCGCGTAAGAACCAACTCATTTAAAGTTACCACGAAAACGCCCCGAACGTGGTTTCATAATCAAAAATCCAACATTGTCATTTGCGCCTCATTACTGACGGAGCAGCACACCTTTTTCGGCAGGCAAGACCCAGTTACATGTCAAGCATCCCTCCTATAATCCCGCAGCAAGGTTGGTTGTCAGGAGCTATTCATACTCTGGTCTCTTCAACCTCCCAATGCACTCTCATGCACAGTTGCGAATCATGCCAGCATAGCTCGCCTTAGTTGCGGTACAGGTGAAGAGGCTTGATTTAGCACCGGATGCCCCCCCGGCCGTCGACAGAGAATACTTTAGGCAAAGTTGCCGAATATACCTTTCTCCTTTACAAAACATTTCGCTACACTTTTGGGTGTATAGACAGGACGCCTTCCCTTCTCCCGATTTACTTGGGGTGGTTGTCGAAATTGACGTCGGAAACATTGCAAAGTTTACCAAGATCCACTTGCAAAGACGATGCTGTGTGATCCACTTCGTTGAATCGTGGAGAAACGGCAATCCTCTCGCGTATCAGCGATCTAAGTGGATACGTTGGGAGATGCATCGTGAAAACGGGTCTTGAGGCGAAATTTTCACGATGGCCAACGCTGAAAAGGTTCCATAGTTCCGGAACCTTGAAGTGAGATCCAGAATTGAAAATACGGGCCATCCTTCACGCGATACTGATATGGGGAAAGTATCACGACCATCATAGGGCCGCGACCCTGCGCCACTAGACAGGGTACAACTGACCAAGCTGATAATCAAAGTTAAGTCAGTCAAAGCCCAACGAACAAGCCCTTGCCGATCCTGTAACAATGCTGAATTCACACGCAACATGTACAAACTTTATTCCAACCGAAATCGCTGCTGACTGGGCGCCATTTCTCCTGAATCAATCCTCAACGTTCCGCCTTTATGGTTTCGAAGCATAGAAGAATGGGGAAGCCCTTCTACGACCAGGGCTGCAATGTAAACCCCACTTACATACATTTCACATGCAGTTCGATCGTCGATAACACTTTCAAGGTCGTTCATGTCATCTTTCAGTTGATCCAATCCTCATCGCTTCTGGCTCACTCACCATGAATGAGGAGTTCCGAATCGATCCTTCGTTTAGGCCAGTGGGCCCGCTCATCTCGCCTGACTATGTAATCGAGCGCATCACCAAGTCCGACATTATTGTAGCTTCAGTTGTGTGGGGCTTGACACTGGTGAACGTCATAATAGCGATATGGCTTGGGTACGTCCAGACGAAGGGTTCGAGGTCGCCGCTGCACAGTGTGTACGTTTGGATGATTTGGTTGGAGCTTCTCGTGTCTTTCTTGATGGGACTGGAATGCTTTTTGCACCTCTTGAAGTACATCCCGCCTAGTAAGTGACTACTCAATGATTTCACGACAACTGCTGACCAATTCAGGCTTTGCGTTTTATTTCACCATCCGTATGGTCCCCCTTGTACACCTCAAATATTCGATAAGCCACTAACCCATACAGTTTTCTGGTGGTGTATCCAAGTGCAGTTGCTTCTTCAGATTATCATCAATCGTATTCGAGTCATTGTGCCAGATCGAAAAAGGTCACGTCACATCATGATCGCCACGGCGGTGCTCGTCACTGCAATTAATATCAGTGTTTTCAACATTTGGATCCCCGCTCGTCTGCAGATCAGTCAGCGATATCACCACATCAACGAATATTGGGACCGTTTTGAGAAAGGCCTTTATCTCATTGTTGATGCAGCACTGAATTGGTACTTCCTCAAAACGGTCAAAGCCAATTTGATCAGCAATGGACTCACCAAGTACAACAAACTCGTCCGCTTCAATCAACGCATCGTTGTCATCTCCCTCTTGATGGATGTCATGATCATTGCAGCCATGTCAATACCAAACTCCTTTGTGTACGTCCAAGTTCAAATCCACCCAGAACCAAAGCTCACACCACCACAGATACATACAATTCCACCCCCTCGCCTACCTCGTCAAACTCAACATCGAAATGACCATGGCCAACCTCATCAAACGCATCGCCATGTCCACAGCCCGTAAAACCGGCAAACCCTCCCTCGCCCAAGAATTCGTCTCCTCCTCCAACATGTCCTCCACGGGCCGCACGCGTACCGCCACCGACAAGCGCAAATCCCGCGGCGGCTCCCTCCACGAGCTCACCAGCATCGTCTCCTACAAGGGAGGCAAATCCGGCGAAACCACAAAACGCATCATCTCCTTCGCCCCCAACCAAATCAAAACCACCCAGGAAATCACAATCACCCACGAGCCCAATCAGTTCTTCACAGACGACACGAAGCGCGGCCGCGAAATTGAAATCACGGGGAATTATGCGCCGGGCGATGATGCGAAGATTCCAGGGATCTTGGTCGATGAAGCGGCGAGTACACCGCGGAGCAAGAGTCTGGATAGCAACGATGTGGCGGATAGTATGAAGAGTGGGGTGAAGAGGGGTGCGGAGGAGAGTGATGATGAGGCCGCGTTGGTGACGGCGGATAAGGGGTGGTTGAGGGGGCGGATGGCGGAGAGGAGGTAGTGTTGTGTGTCATAGTTTTGTTGCTGTGGTAATGTTTAGACGAATGATTATAGTATAGAGGATAGATATATCCAGTCTGTGACTATGTAATAGATTAAAAGTTCGTTCATTCGATTATGGGAGCGGTGTATGGCATGTGATACTTTGTGGTTGGGGGAGAGTGCTAGATGTCCATCGGGCTTGATGATACATGTTTATCGCAGGTATCATAGATGGAATTTTTATCGGCCACATCATAACATCATCTGGTATTCAATGGAAGGCTAGTATACACACCCTGGCAATAGTGCTTGCGTACTCACCACGTCAAGCACAACAAGGCAACAACTCATGATTCATAACCTTTGATTATACCTAGATTATAAGACGCCTATATTATCATCCGCCAAACAATCAAGTGCGACAAATCTTGTTTGTGCATAATGTGATCAGAATGTGAATACGTACGTCAACCTGCAGATGAAACAGCGATAGTAACGATGCGCTGTAGATTTGCTTCGAGTATATGAAATACTCGTGACTGCTTAGCTGCGTTATATTCGCTATTTTGGTCTGTAGGCGTATTGAGGCATTAAAAATTAGTTCACGTAGAGTATGTTCAATGGGTTTGACGGATGCCCAAGAGGCACAATTATCATTGCCGTATAACCTTCCATAACATGCATTTGTACAATGATACAATATGCGAAAATATGGCGATAAGGTGATGCCACAATTGTGTATACACATGGCAGGTGTGGCGACGAACACTGAATGTATAACAACATGTTGAAATAAGTAAAACTCTATTTTCATTCTCCTAATGTGACATATGATTGCAAACATTCTATCTTATCGAACATGCCCCGCGTCAGGAGACATATGTCCCAAGTCTACAATAGCCCGAAACTCTATCACGACTGGCTTTCGGGCGAATCTATGCTTGCCGCTGGACAATACCCTCCTCAATAGCCTTGATTTGCAACGCGAGGATGCGGCTGTAAAATCTTGATATCGCCAGGTTACCGCCCATGAACCACAGTCCAGGGTGTCCGCTCTTCTGCCACATAGTGCGGAACTCGCCTTCTTCGTTGAAGCCCCAGACATCGTTTAAGCGGTCTGCAACCTCGTTTCCGAAGATTTCGCGTGCTTGCGTGCGCATGTTCTGGTAACCTGTTGCGAAGACGATTTCGTCGGCTTCGAGGACGGATCCATCTGCGAACTTGATGCCATTGGGTAGGATCTCGGCGATTTCTTGGCCTTGCTTGACTTTGATCTTGCCGTCGATGATGAGCTGCGAGGCTCCGACGTCGATGTAGTATCCGCCTCCTCGTTGGAAGTATTTCATCAATAGGCCAGCGTCCATTGGGCCACTGTCAGTCTTGAAGCCTACTGCACGGAGGCCATCTAGGAGCTTCTTATCGTGCTCATGTTGGGTTTTGGTGATCTTCCTTTGTTGAACCTTGAATAGTTCACTGGGCATGCTCCACAGCGCCATGTCGGCATCATCGGTTGGTGGGCCGTCCTCATCGTATAGACCTTTCAGTCCAATGTTACAGATTGCTTCTGAGGATATGACGCAGGTTGTGCTTCGCTGGACAATGGTGATGTCGTAGCCTTTTTCGAAGAAATCTTGCGCAATATCGTGTCCAGAATTGCAGCAGCCTACAACGATAGCCTTCTTGCCCTTGGAGGCAGGATTGGCACCAGGATGTTCAGAACTATGGCAAAGGCGATCGCCCTTGAATCCGTCCATGCCTTTAACATTTGGGAAGCTCTTCTTGCCGGAGTGTCCAGTTGCTTGGACGATATGCTTAGGATGTAAGGTGCGAGTCTCAACACTTCCATCTGGTTTGCGTCGTTGGACTTCGACGGTCCACTGCTTCTTAGTTTCGTCCCATGAGGTAGACTTGAGGTCAGTTGACGTCCAGGCATTGAGTTCGAGAAGGTTGACGTATGCTTCGAAGAATTCTGCCAGTTTATCCTTGGGAGTGAATACAGGCCAGTGAGCTGGGAAGGGAACATATGGCATATGATCATACCAGACAGGGTCGTGAAGTACGAGCTGCCGGTATCGCTTTCTCCAGTTGTCGCCCACGCGTTCATTTTGATCGATCATGAGGGTAGGAATGTTGAGCATCTTTAAGCGTGCAGCTACGGTAAGACCACCCTGGCCTGCGCCAATGATGAGCACTGTAGGGTCTATCTCCTCCTTTTCTGCATCTCGTCGCTCTTTCCAGTTCTTTCTTGCTGGATCGCCGCCATGCTTGACACCCTTCGTTCTACGATGTCTGACAGGCTCTTCATGGCCTTTAAGCTCAGTCAAGAGAGTGTAGAGCGTAAATATCTTCCACTGCCCATTGTCCTCAGCGAGATTGATGAAGCCATTGCCTCGCCCAATTTTGGTCTCAATATTGATGAAGAATTGAATGCCATTGACATCACCCCAAGCATCAATGGGTCCATACTTTGGCGAGCGATTGCTTGTTGAAGTGTCAACTTTGATGTTTTGCAGGGCGACCTTCTTGGACTCTAAGTATTTCTGAATGTTGCTGCTTCCTTTGACAGTTCGTAGATCCCAGGACAATGCGAGATGGTCTCTCCAGTAGCTCTTGTCGCTGAGGAAGAGGCTCGCAAATGCTGCATTATCGTTTTTCGTGAGGGCTTCATTGAGACGGGAGACGACATCATCAGCTACTTTTGCAGCATCGACAGACTTGTTTGTTGAATTTGCTGGATACTCTCCAAGAGGGATGTTGACAGAGCCAAGCTCTGGCCGCTCACTGGAAGGAATGTTGATATCGCCGACACCCATGATTTGACTTGGGAAGCAAATGTGCTTTTTTGATTAAGAAAGTCGAGGATGGCTGATGCGAACGAGTGATGAACTTGTTTCAGAAAGAAGAGAATATGTTATATACTTCTCTGACTTCGTACTACATAACACGTTCATCGTGGCCTTCGGGATGCCCTGATAGTATTCCCATCGGCTTACCTGCCTATTCTTTCCAAATGCGGGGTGTAGTTCCTCGGCACACCTTCCTTCCTGAAAATTGCGGGGAGGCTTGGCCCCCGCTCCACCGAGTTGTGCTCGTTCCGCACAACAACAATACGACATTTAGGTACATCGTGACCTGTACCAACCATTAGCATCGCATATGGACGGTCGGACAGATGGCTGTTCTTTGATTAGCATTCGGAATATCCTCATAGGGTATCAAGCTTGTTTCTGGTGTACCGCAATGTCCTCTGCGCCTTCGCCTTAAAGCTCGCCAAACACACACTAACCGTTGACCAACCCTCGGACGAACGCTTCAAGACATAATTCTCTACACGTTTTCAGTAGTTGCAAACCTCGTTGATGAAGCACATGGTCTAGCCGAGGGATAGAAAGGTGAAGCTATCATTTTTCGCTTTACTTCATTACAACCACGGCCGGGAAAGACATGATAGAGGCCTGTCATGTCATCCATCTCCGAAGCAACATCAAACTATTCCTTATCGAAAGCTCGTATTAAGGGACGTAGCGGAACCCTTCCACGCCCTCCAAAGCTGGCCTGAGTCCTTCGTCGGCGAGCTTGTTCTGCCTCTTGAAGTAGAACGACAGTCCGAGTGTAACGCATGAGTAAAGAATTTGCATGGCAATGGTCGCCCACATTCCTGGCAGATATTGCTGGAAAGGTGTCAGCAAATTCTAATAACATGATTTATCTCAGGGGTAACTTACAGGAGCGTCCTTGGTCTGAAATATGGTGCTCCCTGTGACGCCTCCAGCTGCGCCAATGGAGATCATGGCAGCAGCGACTACGGCACGCTTCTGGATACGTGCAGTTTGATTCTGGCCATATGCCAAGGTAGATGGGATGTTCCCTTGGGTTCCCCTATGTGAAAAGTTAATTAGCGAATACTGATCTAACTTTGTATTTAATCCATCTCTTACCAAGTAGCTAGGAACAGACCAAAGTATCTCACACCAGGTGCACCCCCATACAAAACGATGATCAGGCCGACAATGGCGATCACAGATTGTCCGACCAGGATTGGCCACCGTAGTCGGATCTTATCGGACAACCACGCTCCAGCCATAGATGCAAAAACCGTGAAGACGTAGGGTGGAGAGGAGAGTAACTGTGCTTTGGCGTAACTAAAGCCCATTCCTTGACGAAGAATTATTGGCTGGAAGAACGCCAAAGAATAGACGCTCGAGGCGGCTACAAAGTACTGAACACAGTATAGACCAAGTTTCCAGTCCATAAGCATCTTCAGCATTTCCTTGACGGTTGCGTGCTCAGTATGTGCGTCTTTCTTTTCCATTGTAACACGGGTAGTTGCGATATGTTTTTGTCGCTCGTTCAAGAACTTGACTCTCTCCGGAAATTCGACAAGGAAGAATGGTGCAACAAGGCCAGTAACGATAGTTGCGACACCTTCGATGATGAAGATCCATCTCCAGCCTTGCTTATACATACCGTTACCGACGCGAATCAGCGACAAGGCGTAGGCGAAAATTGGGCCAAATCCAGAAGCCAAGAGTGCTGCCATGTAAAACAGAGACACTCTTTTGGCAGTTTCGAAAGGGCGATACCACGACCCGATGATATAGATGGCACCAGGAAAGACTATTGGCAAAGTTAGTACTTTCGTCCCTGGATAATACGAGACGCTATCATTATTGGACAATGCGAATACGTACGTCCTGCTTCGAATATACCCAAAAGTGCCCTGAGTACCGTCAAGATTCTCCAATCATGAACGAAGCCCATGCCAAGGACACATGCACCCCATACAACGATGAGAAACGAAAGCCAGAATCTTGCTCCAAGACGTCGAATAACGTAATTGGAAGGCAGCTCGAACAATCCATAGCCTTCATAGGTTAGCACTACGATCGTTTTAGATGCCGAAGCAGTGTCTCACCGATGAAGAACACTAAAAGTGCAATGTTATATCGATTCTCAATACCAAGCTTGAGGTCTTTCCCAAGACCAGCAATGTACGCTGCAGAGATATTGGTTCGATCAAGAAGCGAAAGGCCAAAGACAAGACACAGCATAGGAAAGACGTGCATGTCTGCCTTTCGTCTAACCAGTGTCAGTAATGGTACCACTGAGTCTACAAGCAACTTACACTACAGCACGCTCTTCCTCAGGCGTCCAGTCCTGCTCAGGATGGACATCACCTTCTCTTGGCGTAACATCAGACGCCGCCTTCTCCACATGTTCGATACTTTGCTTTTCGTTGTCCATCTCGACCATTCAAAGTTGAGCGAGCTTGAGCCATGTCCAAGGTGGTTCTTCGACTCCTTAAGATCCAGAACATGTCGGCTATATGATCGTCGGGTTGCAGGGCACCCTACGCCCCTATGGTCATCAGGATCGTACGAACTGAAGTATCTTGACCAAATACAGTCTAGGATTTCTTGGAAATGGAGTGTTTCCCCAGATGCCAAGGACCCCGCGATGCGGGACTGGGGCGCGTAGCCGGTGAATAGCGTGCCAAGCACGATTCGCGTGTGACGAGTCGACATGGGCCCCACAATCATTGGAGAAACAACTACGAATTGTAAGGAATTTTACTTGGCAAGCTGAATTGTAACTCTCGCTTCTCGGGCTTGTCGTCAGAGTTGAGTACCCGTCCAAGCTCTCGGGTCTGGGGCTGCGAGCTTCCCGGTGGTTCGGGCAAGCATACGATCAAGCATTATGTAGGTTTCAGGGACGAGAGGTACGATACATCTTAATATGAAGACAGTATCAGTTTTATCAAGGGACCATACATCTTCACATTTGTGATTCTCTTACATTTCATGATAACTGGTTACCGAGACGCCTGTCTTTCGTATCTTCACATGCTTCAAGCCCTTTGTTTTGAACTAGATCCCAGGAAAAGTGTTGAGGCTCGATGGCGCTTGTTTATTCTATCAGGTGATGCACCTTATCATTCCTCTTTGTTAAGACTGGCTGCCAGTGACCAGTAGAATCCGGGGTACCACGTGGGTGATATACGATATGAAGCGGCTACATTCTTCCTAGGCGATTTCGCGGCATTTCAAGCTTGGCAATTTGACTTTGTGGGATGATGACTCGATCTCTACTTTCCATCAGATCGATCTGTTAGGTTTCTTGATAGCCAGAACGTCTCTGTGGCTAATGCACTTGGGCGAAAGCTTTGAGACAATTGAAGGTCGTGTCATGGATTGCGATTCACGTTCTTTCCCACACCTGAATCTGTTTCTTTGGGGCTCAGGCTTTAGTCAAAGGTATATTCCTGCGTCTTATTGAAGCTAATTCTTAATGAAAAATTTACAGCGCTTGCAATGTGTGACAAGCTTACAGGTATCTATCATACAAATACGCCAAGTAAGGCCCGTAACATGTTCCGTACAAACTTACGAGCCCATTCTAGTTCACTTGTGATCCTTCGAGTTCCACGGGTGGTCCTGGTATGATTTGTACGCTTCTTGAATCGATCTCCGTCGGCCCACTTTTTGCGTCTGCTTCGGCTCTCCACTTCCCCGCCATGAATTGTTTGAATCCCAGTGAATGGCCAGTCATCTCTGGAAGGTCTGGTAGTCGTTGCATCCTTCGACGTCTTCGTTGTAGTAATAGTAGAATCGATCCACCGAGTAGCAGGGCGAAGGATATGGCGCCGGCAACTATTCCTGCTATTCCCCCTTTGCTGATGCTAGTATGGTTACCTGAAAGGCGCTGCTGTTGGATTACAGGCGTTGAAGGAAATTGCAGATTCTCTGACAACATGATGCCGACTGATGTTGCAAGTTCAGCAGCATAATCTAAAGGGCATGACGACAAGTCATCCCTTTGCCAATACATCGCAATGGGCTCAGCCAAAACTTCAATAGCAAAAGAAACTACTTGTACAGCAGTAACAACCGTGGTTTGACTGCTTAATGTAGAAGATGGCCCGTTCTCGACCGTAGTTATAATCGAAGTATTAATGATCGCGGACCATTTTGCAGTTATCTGCCCTTGGCCATCAACTGTAGTGATTCTCTGGCTCAGGATCCATTCACCTGAGATGGTGCCGTGACGTTGTTTTGTGTTCACGACGCTCATTCCACTACATATTCTTTTAGCATTGCGTATCCTACATTATCTAGCTAGGTGTATTTCCCAGGGATTGTAATGCCTACCTTTGACACCACAAGGTAGCCGACCGTGTCTGTGGTTCATGCATACTATCTGATTCTAGCATGGCTATTGTTTGGGTTCCATAGTACCTGCCATGCCTGTATGAACTTGTGGCACTACCCGCATAGCAGGATCTCCTTTCGTTGTTGTTGATAACATCATAATAGCTATTCCGGTCAAAGTAATCCCACGTTATGGATATGTTCCCGTATTTTTCAATTTTAGACCATCTGTTACGGCAATCAGATGAAGGCGTCAAGATAGAGATAAATGGTGCTGCCGCTGTTGCGAAAATCATATCGCCGATGTACTCGGAGGATGCGTTGGCAGACATGGTCGCAATTTTTTCTTGACGAACTATAAAGTGCAAGTCTTTGTCTGCTGTGCCGAGAGAAAGCTAATTGGAGATTCGAACAATCGGACGCAGCAAACATGCGGGTAAGCAAGATGTATATTATAGGCGCTTGATGATTATGGATACCAAAGAATCTTCAAGGCGCGGGGGCCGCCTCGGTCAAGCAAGTAAGAGCTGCCCTTTCAGTACACCTGAATGGTTAGATACTTATTGGGTACCTTCAAAGCTATGTTACACGGCCGCTGAGTATACCTAAAGAAGCCCGAAGCATGTATATCGGGAGTAGCAAAAGTTTCAGCCTTATTACACAAAGCCAATGGAAGAGTGCTCGAAAAGAGGGGCTAGACTAATCCGTAGCCTTGAGCGCAGATCTGCAAGTTCATTCGATGGATTGATGACCCCAGTATCGCGGATCCATTTACTTACGGCCAATTACACACAGTGACGTGAACCACAACAGCAAGCATTCGCATACACAACAACAAGACTGAAGTCACTTTACTGTGACAATTGCAAGTGATGAATTATGTCTTTAGCTAAATTCTTCTCATTCAGGTCAATTCCATAGTGGTCTTTGAATAACAATTAGCACGCGGATAACTTCGAGTGTATAACACGCACATCCTCTCTGTAAAGCAGCTTATTATGACCTGTTGACTACTCAATGGCGATAAGAGGTGATGAAGCGCGAAAAGCGTAAGCTGCTTGAGCTTTATATAGGGTGTCAACTCTTTTCGTCATTATAGCAATCTTCCGATATCAGCGCTTTGAGTTCGAGTACGGCATGTTCCAGCTACGTTACCAGGTGTTCAGGAAATCCTGATGGCACATTGTACTTCATACTCAGAATACTTAGCATAGCTTCTTCAAATATTGGACAAATGAATGCTGATATCTAATGCTATATGAAAAGACGATTTTTTCAAGGTGAATTTTTTCGATTTGCAATAATTTGGCGATCTCAAAAGCTGCACTTGTGACCAAGGAGCATGCACTTCCTACCTATAATTTTATCTAATTCCATTATTCGAAATTCAAAACAAGAGGAATGAAGACAGTGTATGCACCGGCTACAGCCAACTTAGTCATCGCTGAACCTTAGCTAAAATCAATAGAGACACTAGCACGATGCATAACGGCGACATTCTTTTCTAAGGACGCTCCGAATCTTGGTGTACTTTCAATCTTCAAAAGTCTGAGCTGTAAAACTTCAACAGACCTACTTAGACTTTGAATAAATATGTCTAACGAATGCGGGCCAAGTTTTATGGTCAGCGTGTGGTACGCTAAGGTGCGAGTCATTGAGCTGGGAGAGACTTTATCGTGAATTTGTAAAGCCTCACATGGGCATTTTACAAGCCTGAGCAGTTCTTTAAACCTTTCCATCGATCCTTCGAGATGTCGAATATACTACATATGCTCAAGCGACAAGGAAGTGTTGGTGTCAGCTCTATGGCACCCTTTTACTATGAACAAAACCTCTTTCCGTATAGCTCTCTCACTATTGGCTGAAAGAGTCTTGATGATGCAAACTGAACTTTCCGGAGTAGTGAAAATATGGTGGGAGCACAGTAAATGTATCTTCAATCAATCCAAGAAATAACTTCAAACTCCCGCAACGGGCTAAGTTTGTGTTCTTCCACTGCAATGTCATGAACAGCCTACTAAACTTCAGTGGGCGAATGCTGGCATCTGTAGTAATCCCAGTGGCCGTGCAGGGATATGAGTATCTCTTCGGACAGTTATTACCCCGTCAGCAAAAATAGACATGTCACACAGCATGCTATTTGAGTCTAGCGTAAGGGCGATGTACTTCGCCCCTTTGCCCAGCCCGTCAGCTCACCAGCCACAGTAAGTTTGACCGATTTATGCCGTGAACAAGAGCGAATCCGATTTTCTAGCTGCGGAGGCTCGCTTGTAGCCATGGCGATCATTCAGCATTGACATCGTCCAATTGCCAGCAACATGACAATGATATGAATTGTTCTTATAGTATCGGAACGCAGATAGTATCTAGGTACAAATGAAAAATTTGAAGCCGAAATAGTAACAACAAAAGAATTGCACTGAAGGAGTTACAACCGAAATAATCACAGCCAACATATACAACCCCATACGCGGACATATCTTGCTTTCAAGAGAAGCAACCAAACATCAACTTTCGAATACTCCAAGCCCTCTTCTTCCCAGGAAGTGATGTCACTCGAGTCGCATGCACATACGATGGCGCAGCGTAAGAAGAGCCATTTGAAGATATCTTCTCGTCCGAGACGGGAGAGTCAACCCTGTAATGTGTAGTACTTTGCAGTTCAACGGACGTATCCATGAACAAATCTTTGATGCAATTGAATATCGTATCGACATCCTTCATCGTGCTCATAGCCCCAAATGTTATCCTCACCACACCAAAGATAACGCCTCCCTCGCGAAGGTCGTCCTGGTTGTTGCAGCGAAATCCCGCAAGGTATGCTCGCTTGATTTGCGCCGAGTCGAGGTTGAGTGCACATGCGATACCGCCGGGGTTGCAAACACTGCCTGTTCGAATATGAATGTTTTGCGATCTCAGCATTGAGCCGACTTTATATGCACTTATCCAGAGTCCATCTCTGGCTTTGATGTTAAGAGCGATTGTCGCACCTTGCGTTACACTGTCGCCATGGCTGGAATTAGAAGCTTTGTAGATGTGGCAGACGGGTACGCCATTTGCATGTTGAAGTGTTGAGAGACGGGCATACAGCGAGCTGGCCAGCCAGCCGGTGTGTTTTGATACATTGACGATTCCATCAAAGAGTTGTTGATGCGTATCAATCGCACAGCTCAATGCAAGGATACTTCGTATAGCAATAGTCCCATCTTCCAAACGGGCATGTGGGCTTTCTTCTTTACGCGCGACCCAAGGATCGGCTCCTAGTACTGTGGTCATTTCGGTGGTCCCTCCACCAAAGTATTTTCGGCGATTCAGAATATGTGCAGAGTCTTTGCGAACGATGAGAGCACCCAGGTCAGGGAAGCCGAAAATCTTATAAAATGACATAGCCAGAAAATCAGGCGCTGCGGTCGGGTCGCTGAGGTCAAGATGGCCGGTAGCTACCAGGGCGGCGACATCGAGAAGAGTATAAGTGCTTGAATGGTGTCCACTGTCACGAATGGATTTCGGCCAGGATAGGGGCAGGCGTTGACCGTCCATGTTGGACTGGGCTGGGTAAGCGAATAAAGCCGGCCGAAGGCCAGACTTTTCGAATGAGCCCTGCCCAGTAGCAATCCAAGTTTCTGTTTGCTCATCGGAATCGAAGCAGCGGCTTTGTTGTGCTACCTCACGTACACCCACAAGACTAGTATGACAGTTACGATGGAAGTAGTAATCGAACCCATCTTCGTGACCTGAAAGACAATCCATCACAAGTTTGATGGCAGCGGTAGCGTTTGCCGTGAACACAACATCGAAGTGGTCTGGGTCTGCATTAAAGTAATGGAGGACCTTATGACGAGTTTGTGCGACGATGATAGACGATGCGCTAGGATTGGATGCATCTGAATGCGGATTGGCAAGGAGGGTCGATCGCATTGACTTGCTGAAGGAGTCTAGCAACGATCTGCTTGCTAGAGTTGTACCGCCGTGATCGAGGTAGGTTAAGCCTAGTCAAGTCAGCTGACTGAGCAATGCATACTTGGAGAACAATTCACCTTCAAGCATAGGATACTCAACACGTCTCATGCGTTCAATACGATTGTTGTATTCCTTGCGCTCTTTTTCATGGGGTTGTGATCTCCCATCCTTGGATGCGTTGCGAAAGAACATGATGGTTGATGTGCTATGCTGGACCGCAGAAATATGCTCACTTCTCAAGTACTAGCGATGGATGAATGGATTCAATATCCAAACATGTGGAGATTGAATCTCTCGACTGAACGGAAGAATGAAGGTAGAAATATACAGAAATTGACAAAAGTCCACTCTGATTATAGAGTGGGAGTTAAAGTGATGACTGGCTTCGATCTCACGCCCGACTTCAGGTCCCTTTAACATAATCTGACTGTGTGGCAACGAGTAGTGCCTGAGCCCAGTCACCCTTCCTAAATCGTCTAAATTCAGTGGCTTTGCAACTATTCGTCATGTGTCAGTCATCTAAGGTGCTATGTGTTGATGGTGTGCATGACAGCTGCGCTTGGGCGTATGCAAATCTGGCAAAGCATCACGATTGTAAGTGGACGATGGGTCATATTCAGCCATCTCCTCCACTGATTCTCATCAATATCGCTGCATTTGTCAATATCAACCGAGTTGTGGGTATGTGGTTGCATCAGAGATGGTGTTGAGACTTTCACATTGCTGCCAATAGTGTACGTCTACTGGCAAAACGCAAATTCGGGGCACTCCGAATCCTTCCAAAATACGAATCTTGGGGATCTCGGCCACGTATAGCACGCCTCAAAAAGGCTTTTGAGGATTCCGATGGTCAACGAATGGGAAGTATCAGGTAAGACGATGACTGCCCCCGGCCCCCCAATCGTGCTTACCGACATGAACCATCAGCCTTGCAGCGCCACACCGTAATGCAGCTCAATCCACCCGGCACATGGGAACTATGATTGTATCCGTAGCGAGCCTTGTAACACCTTGCTGTCATGTCCTCATTGGGCCACACTTTCACACTGACTTGCCTATTCGGGACGAGCTACTTTCAACTTCAATCCTATAACGCATGAAAGCTCCTCAGTAGATCTGCAAACAGCCCTCGTATCGCAGAATTGTGGCAAATCTTTTCAAACTTTAATAGTTCATCTCGCAGTATACTACCTCTCGTGCGAAAGAAATGACGCGCACCCCGAGTTCGCCGTTCTGACCGTACCAAAAACCTGTCGGCGAACTCCCCCCTAAGTTGTCAAGATCCGGCAGTCCACGATCGATACCCGCAGTGGAACTTTGTAAACTGGGGTTCACGCCATCTCCTGAGCTGAACGCATGGTAAATCCGTTTAGAAACTTTCATATCGCCAACCAATCACCATTCCGCCTGGCCTTTTCTTCCATCCCACGATCGTACAGCCACGTACCCACATTCCCCACACCCGCGGCCATGGCCGTGGATGTACATCTGTATGTACCTATGTTCAACCTATACTTTTACTCCCTCCCACACATGGTTCAACGCACACGCCTTCAAAAAGCCCCCCAACTCCACACGTGCGAACCAGCCCACGCTCCAATCACGCCCCCTGAACGCGCTGCCAAGCGCTCCTTCAAGAAGAGCCTACGTCCGCACAAGCCGTATTGAAAGACGTCCAATTGCGCCGTGGATCCTCAGCAAGTCTATCGCAATCACATCATGTAATTAGATTGACTCATTCAGCTACAATCGTCCCACCCACTAGCATGTGTGCGAGAAGAAAAAATAATGCCCAAAAAGGCGTGCTGGAACTTCCTGACCTGGGTAAATTGTTTATTCGGCCAATCACGTATTGCTGCTCTAGCCCGACCTGCTGGTAAGCCACAGCGCTTACCCGCGGCGTGTGATGCACTGGTGAGGCTCCGCGCCAATGCGGCGTTGTGCAGTGCGGTGGTCAGCGGATGAGTAGATGCGAAGGGAAGCCTGGTCGGTAGCCGGAAACGGAATTTCCTGTTTGGGGTGGCTGGGAGGGCGAACAGGTGAAGGATCAGGATGGGAGTTATGGCGTGGTATGGATCATGTTGTGGGATAGATGTGCAGGACGTGCTGAGCCTGGAGTAGGGCCGAGATGGGTAGTGTGGGTGTGTATGTGCTTATGTGGTGTGGTGGCATTTGTTTGGCGAGAAGATTTGACCGGTGGGAATGGTGGGCTTGGGAGTTTTGGTGTTAAGTAGGATTGAGGCATGGTTTCTTTCCTCTGCAAAGATTACTAGAGGGAATGTAAACTTTGGGTAATATTCTTCAGATAGATAAGATGTTTGGTCCCAGTACCGATAACCACAAATCTCACGTCAACCAATACGACATAGCCGATTAACAACAAAAGTAACTTGGTATTACACACATTAAGAAGTTAACTTATTTTTCATTTCATCCTCGGACCGTTATTCATGCTGTAAACCTCCTCTGCCCACGCTTACTCCACTGATGCCCGCCATTCGAATCTGCCGAGCGAGCCTTTTCCTCATAGAGCTTTTTGCTTAGCTGCCTGTATAGAAACTTTCCGTTATTGTGGAAATTAATACTGTGATCGCTGTCGGTAAAAAAGGTGTTCTGCATCTTCTCGGGCGTGACACGGTTGACCATGAGTAAGTCCACAAGTGCAGCAGCATTTTGGAAATGCACATTGTCATCGCCTGTGCCGTGTTGGATGACAACGCCACCGGCGATCTTCTTGAATCCTGAGGCATCATGGACGCGGGAGCGGTTGTAGCCCGAAGGATTGATATCAGGTGTTTTCATGTAGCGTTCGGTGTAAAGGGAGTCGTAGAAACGCCAGTCACTTACGGGGGCAGTGATCAGCGCAAATGAGATAATGGGGTCGCCGACTTCCACGACTTTAGAAGAGAGGTATCCGCCATACGACCAGCCAAAGATGCCAATATGGCTACTGTCGATCCAAGAGTTTTTGGCGAGTTCTTTGGCAGCCCAGATCTGGTCTTCGGCTTCTAGTTGGCCGAGGTTGGAGGTCACCAGGGAGCGGAATTTGCGGCCCTTACGCCCCGTACCGCGGCCGTCAACAGTGAGGGTGACGTATTCTAGTTCTGGGTCAGACGCCACGTAGGCTTTCCAGTTGAGTGGGTTGAAGTCCTTGTGGACCTCCTTTGCATTCGGTCCACCATAGGGGATCAGGAGAAGAGGATACTTCTTGCTGGGGTCGAAGTTTGGGGGAAGACGGAGCATAGCATCAAGCGTGAAGCCAGAAGGGTGAGCCATGTCGAGGTATGTAATATTGGGGAGCGCATACTCCTGAAGTCTGTTGTAAACCGCCTGGTTGTCGATGATAGTGCGGATTGGTGTAGTTGAGTTGACCGAGTACAGCTCCTGGTACGGAACATCGGGGCCTGCATAACGAAGGACGTAGTACGATCCGCCTGAAGAGAAAGAGCCGGTCCAGAAAGCAGTCACTTTATCGTCGACAAGCGCCTTCTTCTCTCCAGTCTTGAAGTTGACGGAATAAATATGCGACTCGGCACTGTGGTGCTCAGTGGACGTATAATAGACGAGGCCGCGCTTGTAATCGACCTTTGGGATAGTGATGACTTCCCATTCGCCCGAGGTCAGAGTGATCTTCTCACCACCATCGACAGGGAAGAGATACAAGTGCAGCCAGCCGCTCTCATCAGAAACATCGAGGTAATACTCAGTGCTGGCGTTGCCATATGTGGCGTTGCTGCTGGTTACTGGGCCGATGTATCGAATCTGCATGTTATTCTCGAGCCAGCCATCGGTGCCATCCCGCTCACGGGTGACTTTTGAGGTCCCTTGATCAACATCGACCACAACGAGCTTCTCTTTGTCCTGGACGCGGTTGTAAGCGCGGTAGATGACCTTTTCGTGCTCTTCAGTAAGCCACGCGACCTCGCCGATGACAAGATCATCTTCTGGGAAAGCATCAATGGCAATCTTGGATATTTTGCCGGAGGCAACATCAAGAATATTGAATCCGACAGTGGGGTTCTTGGTGCCGACTTTGGGGTAACGCAACTCAAGTTCACGCGGGTAGACCGGCACGTACTCAGCATCGTCCTCGATGAAATATGGGATACGGAATGTGCCAACACCAGTCTCATTGAAAGACAAGAAAGCAATCTTGGCTCCGTCTGGGGAGTACCAGAGTGTGTAGCGATCTCCAAAGATCTCTTCTTCATAAACCCAATCAGGTACGCCATCTTAGGGAAATTAGCAATGTTTGTTATATTAGGAATATTGTCATTAGGAATATTGTCACTCACTGAACCAGTCTGGGCCTCCATTTTCGGTTATGCGCTTAGTGGTGCCATTGGTCCACAGGTAGATGTCGTTGCCCTTGACATATACAACCTCGCCAGAGGATACGGGACTCCATTCTGCATATTGGATGTCACCGCCTTGGGCGGCATCCAAGGGGGTGGTTTGCCCACTTGCGACATCCTGGATCAGGTAATCGGCAAAGTAGCTGTGGCGGTACTGTTTTGTGTAGTTGACAGACCAAAGCACGTGGCTCGCATCAGGCGAAATCGAGTAATCATGGTAATCCTTCGGTACTTTATCGGCAGAAAGGAAAGTCGATGTTTTGCCAGTCGCCACGTTTTCGAAGAAAAATGCGCCAGATCCGTTGGTGTAGATATAATCGCCATCAGCACCAGTGCCAACCCAGCTGAATGAGCGAGTGCCAGGCGTCAATTGGCCGGGTGAGTCGGTTGTGATGTTGTATGTCAGGCGCTTGGTGCCATTTCCAAGGGGCTGGTGTGGAACTCTCGGAGGAGTGATGGCACCAATCAGCGGCAGTACCGCAGCGACAATTGCAAAAGAGCGCATGGTGATGTGGTTGTGTAACTTCAGCGTCGATGAAGACGGCAAAGATGAGCTAAAAAGAGCGATAGCCTTCGCTATGCCCACAACTCAGGCTCTTGCAAACGGTGTAGTGAGGCCGGCAAGACTCAGCGGTTTGCGAATCCGAACGAAGACGACAAGACGTCGTGCAAACCAAAGGAACAAACCACGAGAGCTTGTAACCCCTCGGTGATGGCGATATTGTCTGTTTATGTACTCTCCATTGCACATACGGCCCTAAATGACACCAGCATGCGAGTTGCCTTATCGAGCAGGTGTTAAGAGCGTTGCGTCGTTGCCAAGAAATACCAAGCAACCGAGCACCCGGTTAAACAAGGCCCGCGAGTGGTCATTGCAAGTATCGCCCAGACTGCGAAGAGGATGCAATATCAGAGAGGAAGGTGGCAGTGGCAAGAGGAACAGGAACAAGTGATGGTTGCGCCACAATGGTTGATATATACGATATGGGCGGAGATGAGAGACTTGGATAGCGGACTGGAGGATGACGCTAAATGCAAGGTACGGGTGAACCATGCGATTGGCGCTAACCTGTTAAGCTTATTCTTATCAACGCCCCTCGTGCTCCTCATATTGCATTTGTTCCGTTCGTGTTGTCTTGTGTTGTAGCACAATCGAATATCTTTGCACGCGCTAAGTGTAGCCGTTTATGATCTCCTCCTGGCCAACAACCCCAAATATAATGACGTCATCACCAGAGTGTATCAACCACATGTCATGTCCAGTACCAGGAAACCGCCTACCTGCATATGACTTTCAGCCGTTCAAGTAGGTGCACCGAAACAACTTGAATCCAACAGGAGCGAGATTCAAGATCCGGTACTCCATAATGGAAGTTGATTTAGAAATTTCCCTTTTCCCACTGCAATTCAATTTACAACAATTGAACTTACAGATACATCAAAAATCGAGAACCCCAGTGTTTGCTGCAATTTACACAAAAACAGCTACACATCGCATTTCCTTGCTTTGCGCCCAGGATTTGAGGGTACAATATTAGACTGTGTTGTGTGGTGACGCTGTTGGGTGAGAAGTCCACTTCTTTCCTTTCACCTTCATTGTCTTGGCATAGTTCCTTATAATGAGTCGTTCTTTCCCCAAATGATGTTGACTCAATCCCTAGAAATTGGCTGTTCTTCTGTTGTACGCCATGTCTCAAGACAAACAAACAACGGATCATCAGTGCATATAAATAAATACAGGGTTCTTGGCTCAATGCCTCCTCCCGTTTGGTGGCACGCCACGTGACTTTTTGTTGCCTGACGCGCGTGGGATACACGCTAGTGACCACTGTAAATCCACCTCAGCTGCTCTATCTTTCTCACTACAACGCCCTGCAACGCTGCGTCCTCGACTTCTGCAAAATGGCACCGAAAAGCAGCAATCGCTTCAGGGTCTTCAACGAAGACGGCGACACTAACGTGCTCAAGCCAGTATCCAACAAGAACGCCGCCAGTGGTGCTTTTCTCAACCAAGTTGCCGATGACCCGTCACCATGGCAGGAAGTCAAGAAGCGGGGTGCGCCTGCCGCTCAATCATCGGGCATTGAAAATATGAAGCCGGTTCCAAATCAAGCAGATACGAAGCCCTGGAGTACTACACGAGGAAGAATCTCGCAAGACCAAGCTGATGCAAAGGCCTGGAGAACTATACAAGGGTCAACTGCCCCGGTCGCTACGGTCAGTAATGGCGAAAAAATTCAAAACCTATACGAAAATTGGTGTGGCGTTTGCTCAATCAGATTCAACAACAAGACTTCACTACTCAGCCATATCAAGATGACACCTGAGCACAATCATTACTGCAATTTGTGCAGGCGCGTGTTCAAGGACCGTAACGGCCTCAAAAATCATGTTGACAA
Organism: Shiraia sp. slf14; assembly: GCA_000498155.1. Taxonomy (NCBI): domain Eukaryota; kingdom Fungi; phylum Ascomycota; class Dothideomycetes; order Pleosporales; family Shiraiaceae; genus Shiraia; species Shiraia sp. slf14. The sequence continues at coordinate 213,836 of AXZN01000048.1, forward strand.
CTCTTTGGGTCATGAGGCCTTCTGCAACCTCTGTCTGAGTGCGTTCAACAATGAGTGGGGCCTGAAGAACCACCTCGAAAACAATTATGCAGTCGGCCACGAGTTTGTATGTTTGATGTGTCTGCTCGGCTTTCATACTTACGACCAGCTCGAACGACATCTACGAACAGCAGAGAAGCATGTCTGTTGCACCTCATGTCGCCTACGCTTCCCCAACCAAGACGATCGCGACAAGCACTGGAAGATGACAGATAGTAGGAACGCCCTCTGCCCTAGTGTCCATCATAATTCGCATCCCTCCAATAGTACACAGACCTTTCTAACTATTATAAAAGAACACAGACATTGCCTCGAAGCAGGCTGTAGCTTCGATGCTCCAGATCAGGCCACCCTCGACCACCACTTGATGTACGACCACTTCCAATGCGAAGGTTGTCAACGCATCTTCCCCAGCCAAACCAAGCTCAACCAGCACGCTGCAACATGCAAATTCGCCATAGCATGCACACAGTGCGGCCTCCCCTGCGCCGGCCAGCAAGAATTAACCAAGCACCTCGAACACTGCCACTACTGCGCAGAATGCAACTTCCAAACCCACCACGACGGAAACTTCAAAATCGTAAGCCAACCCATCCCCATACCCAGCACTCACTACCAGAACCCCACACTAACCTCCCCACCAGCACATGACCAAACACGCCGCCGCCACCCTCCCCTGCTGGGGCTGCGCCGAGCCCATGCGCACCTACTCCAGCCTCGTCAACCACCTGGAATCCGGCCGCTGTCCCAACGTCCCCGAGCCCTCGCGCATGATGCTCTGCCTCGGAAAATGGTGGTACTCCGTGCTTTACATGGACATCAGCATCCACGCACAGCTACGCACGGGCCGCGCCTCCCCCAAGGAAGTCCACCAGTGGATGCAGGACGGGGTGCTGCAGCCGTTTATCTGCCGTGCTGAGGGCTGCCAGAAGACGTTTGGGCATTTGAGTTCGCTGATCTTGCATTGTGAGAGTCATGCGTGTAGTTGGGATGTGCCAAGGTTGAATATGCCGGGTTTGGAGGAGGAGGTTAAGATGTTTTGTGTGAGGCGGGATAGTGGGGTGGGGTTGCAGGAGGGTTGATGCGGTGGTGGGTGGCTTCGCGAGTATGGGTTGAGTAGGGGTGTGTGGTCGAATGGCTACTGTTTCTTAACCTTTTTCCAAAGGTTTCAAAGAGTCTATGTAGAAGTGTTCTGCAGATGATACCCGATTCAGTGCAATTACATTTCATAAGTATGCTCGTATTGATGCTTACTGGTTTTGAATGCACTTTTACAAAAAAACCCTCGTGTATAGCAAGTGAAAACCCTGCAAAGTCACGCCGCAGAAGATGAAACAATATTAATATACAAGAATTTTGTTTCGTATATGTATTGCCTACCTATATATTTCGATCGCCTTCACTCTTCTTGTGAGTTCCAGGCAATGGAAACTCTTCGAGAGTCACTCGAAAACCTCCATCTTGACAACACCCGCCAAGGAGTGTTAATATCGTTGTTTCCAGCTTTCCATAGCCATCCATTTTCTTGAAAGAATGTATCCGACGAAACTGAGATAAGCTCTCGTCTCTCAAATGTCGAGCTTCTTTAACGCGATGATCGTGCATTAGGTGTTGAATGAAATCGTCTTTATTAACAAAAATTTCCTGGTCGCAAGTGCGCAACCCATGGACACCAACGTGAGAAGATATAACTAGCGGATCTGTGAAACTCAAGTGACAAAGTTCACAGTAAAATGATGTCTCAGTGCCGCCAGGATGCACAGTAAGAGGCTTCGTTATCAACGAACGTTCAGTGTGCAAGTATCGACAAGACCACATTGAGCAGTCCGACCATGTGGCATCTTCAGGGTTCTCGTAAGTAATCTTGCATGAAGGGCACTCGAAAAATCGGATTCTGGAAATCTTAGTCTATAACTATTGATGATAGGTCGGGAAAACTGTGGAGACTTACAATTCGGTCAATGAAGGCCGAGGCATTCTTTCAGACCACCAAGAAGACTGGCACGTTCCTCCCTTCATATGATCAAATACGTGAGCTTGTCTGTCTTCCCAAGTGTCTGACAGAATTCCACAGAAGCCACACCGCAAGGAAGCGGCCGAAAATGAAGGATTGTCTATCTTCCATGATTTGATGATATCTGTAAGCGGGAACTTTAAATCCGGATGGCATCTCATGATATGTTGATACATTTGATCACTCCTGAAAAATGTTCGTGCCTCAACAGGTTTGTTAATACAAGTACCTGTATGCTTGGCAGCTGTATGACCATATGTCTGGCAGGTATAGCAATACTTGGAACGTTCGGGTTCATTATTTTCAAAACCGCATACCCAATGATATGGGCAATGATGGATGGCCTCTTCATGGCGGGCCCACTGAAAACGTTGCGTGAAGGTCTTGTAGCATCCAGGCCATGTGCACTTATATTGAAAAACATTTTTTCCCATGAACTCTTTGCTGGCATGAACATCAGAATCTGGTTGATCTGGCATGTTGTTCTCGAATCTTTCCACGGTCTGGGCTTCAGCCTTCCAGGTTCGTCTTCCCCTTCGGCTTCCTCTTGAATCTATAGATCGAACACTACCAATACTTTGGTCTGACCCGATAGAGTCAGCGACACTATTTGGCCGAGAAGGGTTAAAAGACGTATATGTATCAGGATTAGGATTGTGTTTGGGATTAGATAGGTCTCTCGCGGCTTGCTCAAGAATAGCAGTTGGAACTTCATTCACCGGGTCTTTGATGTACTTTTCAAGCGAAACATTACTTGGCGCGGGAGAAGCATGATCCAATGTTTCGAGACTTTCAGCTGTAAGAGGACTGCCTGGCGTTGCTTTTCGCGGTGTAGGCGAGGAGCGATGAATGGATCGTTTGCGCTTTCGGGCTTATAATCACAGTCAATTGAGAAGAGAAAGTTGATCGCACATACTCACAGCTGGCTGAGCTTCTTGCTGCTCTGGTATTGGCAAACCAAGTCTTAACAACCTGTTCCGGTATGCTCGTGGAGCAAGCGAGCTCGATCAAATCTTCTCTGCTAGGGTATGGATCTTTCTGGAATACTTCGAGGAAGATTTTCTTTGATTCGTTAGAGATCTTAGTCCGTTTTGACCTGGGTTTCTTCTCATGTGCTGCACCATCGTTTGAGCACACTGCCCCTTTCAGAGGATCATCTACGCCGGGCACGTGATTGGAAACAGTTTGCGCTGGTGGTACAGTGTCAGGGCATTCGTGTGGTGTTGAAGATAATCCCCAGTTGTCCTTGAAGGCATTTATATCCGCAGAAATATGAAAGTCGTCGCTAATCCATGGACGAAAGTCATTGTGACCTGAATGAGGATCTACCACTGGTTCGAATGGGAAATTTGCGAGGTTCAGTGGTAGGCTCTGTACGTTATGGTCGGCACCAATGCTCGCCAAATCATCACCAGAAGTTGGAAGAGTATCGGTAGCGCCTGTGAAGTCGAAGTCGAAATCAGGGAAATCCGTGAAGAATGCTGGGTCTCCGAGATCCATTGAAAAGTGCTCCGAATCGACGGGCGTCATTTTGCATCCCTAGGAACAGCGAAAGGCGTTGGCAGACCATGGCGGGCAATGGCAGGCCTAATATAGACACCCTACAATGAGGCTGAAGAACGAGGTTGCGCGTTGATTTTCGAGGTTGCGGATCTTCAACCAATAAGAGACGGGCACATCACGCAGACAAGATGAGATGAACGAGGTGGACAAATGAATTGAGAGTCAAGCAAGATACCGGCACAATGCCAAGAGCTTTGTAAGATCCTTGATTATCTAGGAGTGTAGTCCTTCGAATTCAACGTAGGAAAAGCAAGATGTCAGTGTAGAAGTGAAGTCGCACCTCAACCAAACTAACCATCCCACCCCACTTCGACCGCGGGGCAGCTCCCGCCGCTACCACGATCTGACCCTCAGCGCTGAACAAATCAAACATCACGCGATTATGCCTTACACCACCAGCAGCCACACCTCATACACATTACATATAACTGAACATACATTCCATCCCCCCTAAAGAATTGTATTCCCCTCTATCTACAACCATGTCAACACCCTACACAAAAGCCCTCTCAGCAATCGACGCCGCGCACGCCCAAGACCCCAACAAAACCACCATCGCCGGCAACACCCACCCCTACGAACTCCACTACGCGCAAAAATGCACCTCCTACCTTGAAAAGCGATCTCCCGACGCTTCAGAAACCCTCCGCCTCGCCATCCGCGCCCAGCACTTTCGCCGCTGGGAAGTGCCCCGCTCCTCATACCCCATGACGAAGATCGGATACCACAGCTGGCGCACGTTCCTCAAGAAGCGGCAGGCTGAGCAAGTGGAAGCTATTTGCGTAGAGGCGGGATATGGGGCGGAGGATGCGGCGAGGGTGGGAGCGCTGATCCGCAAGGAGGGGTTGAAGAGTGACGAGGAGACGCAGGTGCTGGAGGATGTGGCGTGTCTGGTGTTTTTAGATGATCAGTTTGAGGCGTTTGAGAAGGAGCATGATGAGGAGAAGATTGTGGGGATTCTGAGGAAGACGTGGGGGAAGATGACGGAGAGGGGGCATGAGTTGGCGTTGCAGATTCCTATGGAGGGGAGGCCGAGAGAATTGGTGGAGAAGGCGCTAGCTGGCTAGCTGTAATTCATTTTATTGTATTATTTATGGGAAGAGGAGAGGATTGGGTTGGTTGTATTTGTAGTTTGGGGTATCATTCTGAGCCGCTGTGAAATTCGTCGCTGTTGGAGTGCGACTATTGTGTAATGCAATATTATGCGCCTAAGCGCCACCCTCCCTCTTCGCGTATTCCTCCTCCATTCGCTCTTCGTAAAGCCTTTCTGCCTCAAGTTCTGCTTCAGTCTTCTGGGTATGTGCTGCGCTCGCTACATCTTGCGTTGATGAATTCTCGACATGGTGGGCGGTCTGAGCAGTGGCGGATGAAGTGGTCGCTGACTGCGATTGAGTGGTGTTGGAAGGTACAGGGACCGGCATCTTGTCTGATATTATTGTAAAGTAGGGTATGTTGGAGGTAGTTTGATCGTGGGCGCGAAGGCAAGTGGTGTATGACTGTTCGTTATATACTTCTCAGCGGTTACGTCATCGTGGCGGTGCAGTGTGGCTAGAACTTTCGACCAAATGTGATTCGCCCCTTGATCTTCACCAGACTCAAACAGATTGCCTGGTGGCTAAGCCGCTTCGAAAAGATCATCGATCATTACTGTATTGAAGTTGCTTCACAGCGGCTCGTCCTAGAAAGAAATGAGCTTCCGCTATTCTTCTCTTTGAAAGCCACTATAATATACATATCAATTTTCTCTACCCATCCGACGCATATTGTCGGTATCATTGTCACTCTCAGCCAGACAGTCCTCCATATCTCGATTCCGCGTTTCCAACACATATCCCACAAATGAGGGGAGCGAATATCCAACGCCTCCAAGCGGAGCTTTCAAGTTGACCTAAGACGCATCACATTGTCCCAACGACGGTTTGCATTGGCTCAGATAGCGGTTTGACATCTTGCTGCGTTGTTTTGGTAGCTCTCGATCCTAGCCTTTATGGCGTCGACAGTCTACTAGGATTTGATCGGGTACATGTCGATGCCTTGCCTGCTTTTATAAAGCCTTGGGGTCCATCCAAGGGATTGATTTGACACCATAACGCAAATTTCTTTGCCATATACTAACGGCTGAAAAAGCCTTGGATATGTTGACGGATCAATGCAGTGTCTTCAATGGGTATAGCAAGATTCAAATGCGTACTTCAGCTTACGTCTGTAGTCGCTTGTGCTACAGTCGTTAAGAATCCTTCGATTGACATGAAGTAAACAGACGGATCTGACACTAGCGACGTCGTAACCGAGTCTGCAGGTTATAGTTGATATAACGTCCACACATGATCGACACTAGCACCGGGAAGTTATGCGGCTCTAATGCGGGATTGACGGTGAACCACGCGGTAGCGGACCACGCGAGATTTTGGCCAATGCTGTTAGATCAAGCGCCAGTGTCATAGTGTTCTTTGGTGGTGCCGAGCCATCAAGGTAGAACAAGTTTCGCAGGGAGCTTATTCCGCTAGTCCATGCAGCTAATGACATTGGTCAGTGACTGGCGATGTAAAAAATGTATGATTCAATGAACGACGACGATCTGATTGGCTCAGACTTGCCTTTTGTTTCAATCAACAACACCACGCGTATGAGATCGAAAATCGATCCGAGGAACCACTGGTGCTTCAACCATTTGGGAGGGATGTAATCATTGCCAAGAGGGATATAGAAAAAGAGAACTAACCTTTCAAACAAGCACAGTTGTACCTTTTGTTTTCCCAGTCTCCATCTTTGCGGTGCGAGCACCAAATTGAATAGCGCGTTTCTTCTCGGTTGCCACTCTTTTCATGTTGAGATGCCATGCAAGTAATCGAAGGGCTCGCTTAGCAGGTTCGAGACTCTCTTCAGGATTTTTAGATAACTCTATCTGAGAGGCTCCAAAGTCGCATTTGGTTTGCACAGGAAGCTCGAGTACTAACGCAATGAAGTCTTCATCGAGGTAAGGGAAGCGGACTTCTCTACCGGAATTGCTGATAACTCGATCATCTCGACCAAGATTTCGTTTCCCAAGGCGAGTGAAATCTAACTCCAGTTCTGCAAGCAGGCCAGAGTAGCCTTGTCGAGCATATGCGGTAGCATGGCGCTGATAACCGCCAAACAGTTCATCGGCGCCAAGGCCAGAGAGCAGCACGTGCGCAGGGGTTGAGTATGGCGTGGTGAGATCTGATTGAACTAGCCCAATACCTCGCGAAGCAAAGTATAGTGCATATGATATAGACAAGTCCATTTCTGTGTTGTGTGGATGCATGAGTGACATGACGTATGCGCGATGAGCTACCGTCTCGGAATACGGCACGTTGACTTCGACCAAGCGCCAAAGACGACCTGTGCAGACTTGCGTAAGCTCTGCATATGATGATCGCCCTGTGATGCGATCTGGGCACAACTCATATGGACTGGTCTCCGAATCAAGCTTTCCGTGAATGCGTGGGTTTTCAAAGGCGACATTGAGCAAGTCGATGGTCTCATGAAGTGGTAATATGTCGTGGCACATCCGTGCAAGGATTGTGCAATCAAGACCACCAGAAAATAATATGGCAATCTTCGCATCACCTTGCTCGAGGTTGGACGAAGGGACAGCGTCTCTGACATGCTGCACGCGAAGCTTAAGAGAAGACTGTAAAGACTCTTTGAGAGTTGCTATGATGTCACCTTGTAGGGGCTGTGACTGATCCAAGAGAGTGGCGTTCAAGGCAGGAAATGGTAATTTCTAAGACTGTTAGCAGAGATTTGAATCAAGGACACTTACCTACGAAACACAATTCATCTTCCGCCTGATCTGAACGACGATGTGGAATCAGTCTAGGTGGAGGCAGGGAGTGATCAGGTGATGAAGCGTCCAGTTCGACGATATATACTCCATCAGCCTCTACTTCAGTCCAATCATGCCCACTGGTATTATCGCATACACTTGAGAGCACGAGAGAGCCATCTGACGTATTCTTGCGCAATAGAGATCGTCGACCTAAACAATCTCTTGCGTAATACAGTAAATCGTGTCGAGCATCATAGAATACAAAGGCGTATGGTCCTTTGATTGAAGATAGTATGCCAATTACTGCGCTCATGGCAGCACTGGAAGAAGTGGCTTCTACAGATGCTTTGAGCAGCTTGTCGAACACAGCTTGAGAATCATTTCCTGTCACAAGGTCGCCACCTATGCTCCAAGCTTCGCCGTTCCAACACAGAACGGAAGCTGTATGGACATCTTGAAGGGGCTGAGTGGCAATTGTCTCGCCTCGCAAAGAAAGCACAGTCGATAGAAAAGTTGCGTGAAGTTGTGCTGCAGTGTTAGTCTGAGTATTATGCAACAGAGTCTGATGCTGGCATGTGCTGTCAGGACCTCTGTTGGACAGGAGTTGCTGAGTGCTGGCATCCGGGACTATGTATTCATGGTGAGAGAGTGAGCAAAATATGCCACACATGGTGTTTGGATGCTGGTGTTGGTGAGTGGGTGAGTATCGCTTCACTGTAAGGCAAGGTTAAGCTTTGGCACTCGGTTGTTGCGGCTCGTGCATTGTGGCTGTGGGTCGGCGGATCCCGTGCCAAACGCCGACGCAGCTTGGCCGTTCAGCAGGTGGACATGGCAGATGGCCAAAGCAGCACGACACCGCCCAGCGTGAATTGTTCCCGCAAAGCCTGTCCCTTTTGAGCTTCGTGGAGCTCCAGCACTCCTGGATGGACTCTTCCTGAACCGCATATCGCCCGCAGCCTCGCTCCAGCGCGTCGATTCGGCCTATGTCTCCCCCGAACGCAGCTCCGCAACTCGATGCAGCACCAGGTGACACAAATGGGGATAAGCTAGACAATGTGCCAGAGAAGAAGGAAGAAGCCCTGACTGGGTCTGCACCTGATGCGGCCACGACACAATCCGAGTCGAAACAGCCAGAAGAGCACGTGAATCATGTAAAAGACGCAGATAAGGACGTGAATGTGGATGGTCAAGATGAGGGGCAGCATGAAGATACAGAGAAACAGCCAGAGAAGACCTCACAGCCAGCAGACGCTGTAGGAGAGGCCACAGTACAGACTGAGAAACTGGCTCTCTCATCAGCAGCAACTCCTCCACCATCGTCACCCACAGAAACCTCACCCAAAGCCGCTGGCAAGGCCCCCGTCCGATCTCCTTCGCCCCCACCACCGCCACCCAAAGACGACAAGTACCTCTCGACGAGCAACGTGCCCAGTCGTACTACATCGCCTGTATCCCAGGGGAAGTCAAGTGGCAGAAACTCTGAGGATGCTGCGGCTGCGGACTATGCCTCTGGTTACGATGGAAGTCATGATACAGCCGCCGACGACGAACAGGCTGAAATCCAGAGCATCATGGGCCAGTTTGAGGCTGGCAGTGGAGGGCCAGGTGCTGATGAGATCATGTCTCCACGTCTAGAACTCACAAGTCCCCTGCTTGAGTCTCCCTCTACAAGCTTTCCACCTCGCCGGTCGAGTCTCGTGCCAATCGACAAACCCTTACCTACACCAACGGCTGATGATTCTGCTTCCATCCGATCGTTGCAGTCTCCACCTCCGCGTACATCCTCTCTCTATCGTGTCGGCACCAATGGTTCCTTCACAGAGCCTACCTCACCCAGTGCACATGCACCCAAGTACCAGCCTGTCCAGCCTGTGCCCGTACCTGAGCCTGAACCAGACTTACCCTTTGATTTCCACCGCTTCCTTGAGCAACTGCGACATCGTACCGCTGATCCTGTCGCCAAGTTTCTACGCTCATTTCTCCTCGAGTTTGGCAAGAAGCAATGGATGGTTCATGAACAAGTCAAGATTATCGGTGATTTTCTCGAGTTCATCAGCAAGAAGATGGCTCAATGTGAGGTTTGGCGAACCGTTTCTGATGCTGAGTTTGACAATGCAAGAGAGGGTATGGAGAAACTGGTCATGAACAGGTTGTATAACCAAACATTCTCACCTGCAATCCCTCCACCAGAACCTCTGTCACCGAGGAAAGGTCGCCGAAGACAGGAACCGCCAGCCTTAGGTCGACGAGGTCAGCATCAGGAGGACGTTGAACGGGACGAAGTACTGGCTCAAAAGGTGCGCATTTACAAATGGGTGCGCGAAGAACATTTGGATATCAAGCCTGTTGGAGAGAAGGGGCGCAAATTCCTGAACCTCGCACAACAAGAATTGCTAAAGATCAAGAGCTATCGAGCACCCAGGGACAAGATTATTTGCGTACTAAACTGCTGCAAAGTCATATTTGGCTTCCTGCGCACATCAAAATCATCAGATCTTTCCGCTGATGCTTTTGTGCCTCTGCTTATTTACACTGTCTTGCAAGCCAATCCAGACCATCTCGTCTCCAATGTTCAGTACATTCTCCGATTCCGCAACCAAGACAAATTAGGCGGAGAAGCCGGGTACTACATCTCCTCGCTTATGGGCGCAGTCCAATTCATCGAAGGCCTCGACAAAACCTCCTTAACCGTCTCAGACGAAGAATTCGAAAAGAATGTCGAAGCAGCTGTATCCGCCATCGCAGAACGCCACGCAGAATCAGAGTCCGAATCTTCTACCTCGCATCTAAACCCCACGCCTTCAAACCACCGCCGCATGCCCTCTCCCCACTACCATCACCTCTCGGAGAAAGGCACTCCCCTCCGCCCAGAAGTCACGACTCGCAACTCAATGGAAGCCGAACGTGCTTCTGCTGCCCCTCCAAAGCGATCCACCTCCTTGAAAGACACCCGGCCCCAAGACCAAGATTCCCAGCCCGAAGAAGAAAACGCCGCCGTCGCAGGTCTCCTCCGCACAATCCAACGCCCCTTGAGTACAATCGGCCGCATCTTCTCCGACACCGACACCTCGCAATCTCAACCCACAGGCCCAGTGTCAACTCCCCACACTGGAAATACCCCTCGTCCCACACCACCTTCTACTACAACAACTACTGCCACTCACCCTGCCAGCACCAACTACCCAGCGCAGTCCGAAAAACAACAAAGGCAACAACTCTCCGCTGAAGACGCAGCCGCCCGCCAGGCCTCGGCAGAAGCAGAAGAAGCGAGGAAGATTCAGCGCCAGGAACATAAAGTTGTAGTGGAGACGCTGGCGGGCATGTTTCCGCAGTTGGACCGCGATGTTATTGATGATGTTGTGAGGGTTAAGGAGGGGAGGTATGTTTGAAACTCTCTTATATCTTTTCTGATAGAATGTGTGCTAACGTATGTGTTAGGGTTGGATTAGCTGTTGATGCATGTTTGGCGTTGGCGAATCCTTGATTTCAGATGCTTTGAGATTGTGAGCGAAGCTGTCGAAGCGCGAGCAAGAGAGAGGCAAGTGGAGAGACGGGAATTTGGAGAAGCACGCAGAAGGAGGACAAGGAAGAGTGTATATCATCTACCAAGTTTAGTTTGAACCCGATACGTGGACAAATACGCCGTTAGAATTCATCAAGTCCAAGTCACACATCATGCTACTATATCTGTCACCACGAAACCGCATGCACAGCACCACAAATTGCTGAAGTCCATGTACTACCTCGTATCTCTACACTTCCCCTTCCCCTTCCCTTTCCCCTTCCCAAACAACGCAACGCAATGCAAATCCCAACACCCCCCTATTCCCTCTCTCAATCCACATCGTATACACGTACAACGCCTTCTAAGTAACCACTCTTCTTTCCAGCATTACTCCTCCATGGTATACTAAATAAACTAGACTCCACTATACTAAACTACACTACTCCACACTGCACTATACTCCACTACACTATGCTATGCTATGCTGTGCTATGCTATGCTGAGTTCCGTCTGATTCAAAGCTTATACCACGTACTCATCCAGGAAATCAATTTAACTAGTGTTCACTTCTGGATAGATGATGATGGGTGGTAGATACTGTAGAGTATGTTTCTGTGATAGATTTAGATGTGTGTACTGTACATTTATGATCACAATAAATTTATTTTCGTGATGTGAGATTGGGTGGAATTCGCGTGGTTGTTTTGTTGGAGAGTTGCAAATGGCTCATGTGAGGTATATTTTGAAAAGACTGACTTTGGCAAATGGAATCTAGGTAGGTGTGAGGATTTAGTTTTCAAGTATTAGATATCACTGGGTGTGATGTAGATTTGAATTTAGATTACAACTAGGTAGATACATTTCTTCATTCAATTCGTTCGTCGCATCGTGCAAATCATTTCATCGCATCGCGCAGATGCAAATCTTCCCGAGAATCCTCATCTCGGTGCTTTCTCAACACTTGATTCCCTCTCTTGCTCCAAAGAAAATCCTTCATCGGCCTCATCGTAACGACACTCGCAGGCCTCCCGTGCGCTTCCAAACTTCACGCGTCGTCCATGGGTGCCTGTTTTCATTACATACTTATCTCGCTTGTGGAGACGAGTCGTGCTAGTCGATTTGTCACGGCTACCAAATTCTGCGCTAGTCCCAAGGTAGACAAGGTTTTACATCGTAGACCAAACGACAAAGGGCGGAAATTCTCTTCCGATAGCGGGCTTCGTACGAGGGGAAGAAAGCACAAGCGGCAGAATTCACGCTAGGCAAGACTTCGGATGAAGAACGCCAGATAAGCGCGACGGGCCGGATCGCTCACTCTGAACGCGCACCGCATACTGTGAAAAACTTCCGCGATCGACTTGTGTTGAGTCGTGGTCGAGAGTAAGCGCCGAGTCGGGAGATTTTTTTTCTTTTTTTCCTTGTTCAACCAAAGAATGGAAAAGAAAAAGCATGGTTTGTAATTTTGCTGTCAGCGCTTCATGACCAATTATTTTGGGTTGAATTTTGATTCCATGCGTTGGTGTCAGGTTGCGTTGTCGAGATTGGCGGCCAAGAAGCAGTACCATTTTGATTTTGCTGCATTGATGGCTGAGGCCATGTTGCGCTCTCTTGTGGTGGCCCCGAAGGAGGTTGTGCCCAATTTGCAGTGTCGACTTGTGAATTATGTGCAGAGTGGTGTGGGATCCAGGTTTGCCCTTCAGGCATTTGCGTTGGAGCTGATCCAGGGCTTTGACTTTGGTGCCCGTGTTGTGGCTGAACTCCGGCCCCATAGACCATTGCTTGTCTCTTCCTCCCCTCGGTGGGTTGTGGCATATCTGGCAAAGGTACTGGTGAGGGCGAGTTGGTCCATATTGGCTGTGATTGTTGTTGGCCATCATAAGATACAGTAGGTTGAAGTGGGCTGGTGCCTTGGTCGTAAGGGTTGCCATTATAAGACAGGGTACTCGAGAATGGACTCGTCTGCTGCGGGAAGAGGCTTGGAGGGGTGGTTGGATGTCCGTATGCAAGATGTGGCGGCTGTGGAGAGACGGATGGCATGTGAACCCAACGCGGCGGGTATGTCACGGGTGGTGGGATTGGTTGTACTGCTGGTGAGGAATGTGCAGAATTTGAAGCACGATGATAGAGCTGTGCACTCAGGGCCTGAGATTCATGTTGGAAGCGGTCACGCCAATGAGTGAACCCAAAACGCAGACCAAACGTGGACAGAATAGTGGAAAAGTCATTCATGGCGTTGATGGCTCGCGTAGTAGGATCGGCAGGTGTCATTTGTCCTTCCGGTAACAGTGGCGAGGGAAAAGGCGGTGGTTTTGTCTGTGATGGCGGTGCAAGAGGGTCTTCTGACTCTGGCTGCGAGTTTGTTGGTCCAGGGGGAGTTGGTGGCCTTGGATCGAGGATGACATCAATATTTCGCGACAGGACGTCGACAAACTGTCGTCCCGTCATGTAGGCACGCATTGCGTCATCAAATGTGACTGGCGGCTTAGTAGAGTTTGAAGGCTTATTCAAGACTCCGATTAGGGTTGTTGCATATGCTATGCAATGCTCAAAGATGAGGCGCTGCGCATATTCATGGATGTGAGGTATCCGTGGGCTTGGCGACAGGATGTAGACATAACTGTAAAGCAGCTCGAGCTCGAAAAATGTTTTGATGGCCGGCAAGGTACTCTGAGGCATGTCTTGGAACCATTCTGACATTCTAGCATACTGCTTCCAAATGTATGTATACGGGTCTTGCCATGGTTCGCGGCCTGACTGGAACACGTCCATATACCACTCTGACTGAATCTCGCGGAGGCGAAATAGGTCGAGCGCGTTGTCGAATGACTGCTGAAAAACTTGCGATTGAGGGGAGGAATACTTAGGGGACATTGGATCCAAGCTAAAAGGAAATGCAACATGGGTGGCTTCGTCGGAGAATGAAAAGGCTCGCGTCTGGACCAAGGATGTCGACCTGTCGAGTGAGTAAACACACCAATACACTCTTCGTCTAAGCTCCAGTTTGGTCTTTGAGATGGCAACGTTCTTGGAGGGGTCTTGATGAATACCCAGATCTACCATGGCACGAGAAGCAGCTCCAATTAAAGTCCAGCTGTCAAAGTGATGGGGATCCATGGTTGCATAAATAGTCCAAAGGACAAGTGCCTGGATGCTCGATACATAGCCGGGGTGCAGGACTTGTTCTGCGTTCTCCAGGGCGGCGTTGACGTAGCCAACGGCGTCACAATAGAGGGTATCGCCTCTTTGGCTAGATTGAGAGAGGCAGGCGATGGCCATGACCATGAATACCGTCCAGCGGTCCCAGGGAGTTGCATTTTCACCGTTTTGCTGGTACACGGCATCGACAGAAGCATACAAGGTGGCTTCTTCGAACAAAGGTAGAAGTGCGAAGATGTTATTAAGATAATGTTGAATAAGAGGGTTCACAGCGTGTCTTTTAGGGAGGGCTTTTGTCAGGTCGGTAGGGAGAGGTTCCTTGGTGCTGGCTGACTGCAACAAGCGAGCATACGACATTTCAGTGGTAAAGCCGTAAAAGTCTCGTGCAGTGGCATTGACCGCGCTGGTCAAGTCAGTGCATGTTGGGAAGGGGTATAAGAATGACTTACAGAAGACCAAAGTCTGAAACTAAACTGTCGATATTGGAGTCTTCTTGCCTGCGCTCTGCTCGTTTGCTAATCGGTTTCGTAGCTTTGACTGTATCGACAGATGTCCGCCGTAATGCGGAGTTTTCAGACAAGTCTAGCATCAATGTCGATGATTTCCTCCTCATTCTTTGCTCTGCTATCCGCTTTTCGAGGCGCTCTATCCTCGCCTCGAGGGTAGCAACATAGCTTCGTTCCTTGCCACGAGCAAATTGGTCATTGGTGCTGGAACACTCTGAAGCACGATTTGACTTTTCACAGGCGGTGCAGGCGGGAAGCTTGCCATCACACTTGACCTTGGCAGCTCGACATCGTGAGCAAGCAGCCACAGGGCGGCTCACGCGGAGCAGCGGGGTCTCGAGGACCATGAGGTTGTCCACTTTAGCATGGTGAGCATTCAACGATAGAACCATGGTGGGGGATGAGGAGACAATGGCACGAAATTCCAAACATGCATGACTTGGACGAAATACAGAATCGACGAAAAGATGAAACAAGGCAAGTGGGGACGAGTGACAGTGCGTGGAGTAGATGCAGGCGGACTAAGCATTGCGGTGAAGTGGGAGGGTCTGGACAGGTGCATTGCGGCAGATATCGGCCGATTGGAGAGGGGACGGGAAGTTGAGAACTTACAGGGTCGGGGAGTAGGACAATGGAGGAATAGGGCGCTGGGGTGCAGCAGAGAGTCAGGGCGGAGCAGAGGGCGCGGCGGAGGGCATGTAGGCAGGCAGGCCAGTCAGGTGGTGTGTGGTTGACGAGAAGTGGGCTGCGAGTGCTTGGGAATGGTGTCGAGCGTTACCAACGGGTGGCGCAGTTCGGCTCGATGCACCCCTCAGCCTTTTGCGTCGTGGGGCGCCGACTTTTGGGAGGAAAAATGGAGCCGCGGCTAGCAGATCAATAGTGACGAAGATGCTAGACGGCGGTGGAGTAGTAGCGGCGCAGAGTAGTGAGTCGTGAGTCGTGAGTAGTAGGTATCGAGACGAGGAGGTGGGGTGAGAAGAGAAGTGGTGGGCGATGGGCGATGGGATGGTAGTTGGTAAGTAGTTGGGCTGGCTGGTCGCTCTTTCCCTCTGAAGCGTCCCTCCCGTATCCCGCCCGCCATGGACAAATGGCGAATACAGGCACAGGCACAGGCACAGACACCCTCACCCTCACCCTCACCCTCAAGGCAGAGGCGTTCGAGGCCCAATGGCAAGCGAGAGCACGTCTGCACGGCCTATCAGCGGCCTATCCCGCGTTGTGCCCAAAAGGACGAGGACGTGGACGTGGATGTCAGTGTGGATGTGTACATACGATGGCATCAGTGATCGACCCTGTCACGCACGCCGACCGAGCTGCCGTCATGCTCTCTGGTGGACGAGGAGCCGCCATCCGATTGGGCGCTTAGCAGCGTTGAGGGGGGGCAGCTATTCTTCCCTTCCCTGTGCAGCCGTTCAGGGACGCGCAGAAGGCTGATGGACTTGGCCAAGTGAGGCCGGCAAGTGTCGAATAGTCTGAACTGCTAGTTGCGACGGTCCCACTCTGGACCATTCCCCTACCGTGTCTGTGCCTTTGTTGTTCACTGCCAGCACGGCGTCTCGACTCTCGCCTCGCCCCTCCGTCTCGCCCATTTCCCCTCTAATCGGCAGCGAGCCCTGAATGGATTGACCGAGCAGCTCGACGTTGGGAAATTCCAAAAGCAAACTCGTGATCCCCGGTGATGGACGTGCATGTCCCTCTCCCCACCCGTTGTCGTCGCCCACCCGTCGCCTGCCCTCACCAGCCTTCCTTCCTCCGCCGCCGTCGCTCCTGCCTGCCCCGGTGACTGTTGTCGTCGAGCTATGGAAGTCGCGACTGCGACACCCTCAAAGAAGGAAGTCGCCTCTAATGCCGAGGAAGGAGCCGCCCACTCGCAGAACCGCATTGCACACACCCTGACGGCCTGTTGTCGCTGTAGGACCGTAAGCCTCTCTCTCTTGCTGCACTGACCCTCTCCCCAACAACACCTCCACCTCCTACCATCCCATATCACTCCAGCTCTGACCTTTCCTTGCAGCGCAAAACACGATGCGACCCAGGCCTCCCTCGATGCGGCCCCTGCGAACGCACAAACTCCCACTGTGAATACTACGACCCCACCAAAGGCCGCAAGATCCCCCGCAACTATGTCGTGCGCCTGCAACACAAGGTCCGCGATCTCGAGAAGCAGCTGGCCGAGCTTGAGCGCGACGACATCGAGCCGGATGCTGAGGACGTCATGCGAGGCGCCGCTGCCGTGCGCGTCCAAGACACCGACGAGTCCAAATTCCTAGGGCCTTCGAGTGGCATCACCATAACCCGCCTGGTCATGCAGCTCGCTAAGCAGTTCACCGAGTCCAAGAGCATCTCTGAGATTGTACCCCACGCCAGGCAAAAGTCAATAAAAGCCACTTTTGCGGAGGAAGACGAACGCCCTACGTCCAAGATCTATCCGCTAGTAAGCGACGTTGCGGCTGAAGAGCTACCCAATAGAGACCTCACCAATCTGCTCGTCGAGCTGTTTTACTGCAAGGTCCACCCCATGTACCCCATGTTCCACGAGCCCACCTTCACCCAAGACGTCGAGGATGTCTACAATGGCTCCAAAGACCCCTACCAAAACTACTGCCTGCGCATGGTCATCGCCATCAGTCTGCAGAAAATGGACACCCAGTACGCTGGTCTGGCCGACAGCTACTACCTCGCAGCCCTCAAGTACTTCGAAGCCGCCATCAAACCTATGAACCTCAAGACTCTACAATGCTTTGCTCTTGTGGCAGGCTATTCCCTTCTCACCCCAACCAGGACGGCAGTATATTACATCATTGGCCTGGGTGTAAGGCTGTGTCAGGCTCTTGGACTTCACGAGGAAAAGACCATCACAAGAGGACCTGGTGGACACCCTGCTGACCCACTCGAAGCCGATATGCGACGCCGCCTATTTTGGAGTCTGCTTACCATGGACTATGGTCTATCACACAGTTTAGGACGCCCAGCCCACTTTGCTACCAGAAGAGAACACATTGACGTGAGTTTTGGCGAGCTTGTCGACGACGTCTTCATCACAAGAGAGGGAATCAAGCCTGCCCCACAGGCATCACTGAAAAAGTGGATTGGCATCCACTTCTACAAAATGCGCCTACTGCAATTGGAAATTCGAAAAATGTTGTATCAGAGGAAAAAGCCAGAACCAAAGGACGACCAGCACCCCTGGTTCGCCCAGATGCTGGCCAAGATTGAAGCATGGCGTGATACAAGCCCTGAAATGGACGGCGGCTCGGGCTTGAACAAAGTTTGGTAGGTTTCAGTGAGGACGTAGCTAATCATGTCATCTAACTAGTCGCCAGGTTCATTGGAAGGTACAACACCATGGTTGTATTCATGTATCGCCCGTCTCCACAAGTCCCACGACCTTCTGTACAAGCTGCCATCCGCTGCTACGATGCCTGCCAGTACAACATCTACATGACCCAGAGGCAAATCGAAACCAAAAGCGTCGATATGACCTGGATTTTTGTTCAATCCATTTTCATGTGCATCAACACCATGCTCTGGACCTTGTCGTATTCCGAAGTGCGCCGGGTGCACAGCCGCGAAGAAGTCGAAAGTCATCTCGAAGTCGCCATGGAGTCGATCAGGCTCTCTTCAGAGCGATGGCCTGGAGTAGCGTCTGCCATGGAACTGTACTATAATCTGACTGCTGCGTGCATGAAGATTTTCGACAAGGACGGTGATGTTCCCATTGCTGCTGGTTCCCCTTCAGACACAGCATCGGTTGTGTCAAGCAATGTGGTGGACGGTATCAACCGTTCCAGGACGACAAGTCCAGCCACAGCGTCCACTGCATCAGTGAGCACGCCTTCTGATAAAAACTCTGCACCGTTCGGTTATTTACCAAAGCAGACACAACCAATCTTCAGCTTCAACAATGGCCAAACAAATGGTACGAATCCGTTCAATACCTCGCCAAATGCACAGCATGCCTCCATGCAAACCTCTTCCCAGCAGTCTCTCACACAACAATTCAACGAACTCAGCCCGAAAACCTCGATCGATGCAGCCATTCCCATCTATACCTATCCGCCCACTACACAATTCACTTCCCTACCCACAACCTTTGCTGAACTGCCCCAATGGAATCCTACCTTCTCGATGCCGCCTTCAGATTACAGCATGCCAACCATGCCTTTATCATCGCCATTCTATAATCAAGCTTACGCTGCAAATCAAGGATACGAGGTAGCAGACTATCTCAATCCAGGCTGGAGCCAAGAATCGCGAGGGAATGGTCTTAATCAACAGCAGCAGATGCAGTTGATGCAGGACTTTGAGATGCACGAAACAAGCAAGATTGAAGAAATGATCCATCAAAGCAATCAGTTATTCCGACCACCACAGCTGCAAACCTACTGAAGTACAAATACGAATGCAATATCGTATCCGGTGGGCTGCGCAGATTCCAAGTCAAAACTAGCAACCTTGCGTGAACGCAAATCCCCCACGCTCACTGGACGGACGAATTCCCGGTTTCCGGTGTGGGTCAATACTTCTAGCGATGTTGTTAGTCTTTGAATGCACGTGTTGATCTTCTGGGGTTTACCAAACATGTCTGGGCCGGTCGATCCCGCCGATCATCTCCCAAACACGCAAATGGCTTCTCACGATGATGTTGCCGCACCCCAATGCAGACAACGCCGCATTCTAGAACGTTGCTACCCGCCACGCACGCGAGCTACACATTAAAATGAAACTTGCTAAGCGCGGGTCCTTGTAAAATATGGGAAAAAGTCAGTTCCATCCACCGGAAATGGCGCCAAAAACTGCACACGACGATGACGAAAAGCCCTGGTCGCGGAGTTTATACCGGATACGATTGATATGCGGAAGAGCGGGCTTGGTAAACAAGGTTCATGGGTTTCTTTCTAGTGCACAACAACAGGTCGCAAGGATAAATACAAAAAGAAATCTGAAATCAATTACATGGACGGCAAACATGTGCAAAGCGTAAAATCGCGTGTGAGGGCGATGGAAGCGAATGGAACAAATGAAGTGTACGATCTTGCAGGATGGATGATGATGACGATGTAAAGAATTGTATACCAACATTTATGATCAATAAATTACTCAAGCTGGACTTTGAGTATCTCGCGTTAATTGCCAAAGGTTTTCGATTTTCCTAGACATTGAAATTGTAGGCCACAATATATGACTGATACGCGAGGTCTACACTGATATCACTGCAAATCTATCAATCCACTTTCAGGGACAAGTATACTGGCCAGAAGATGAGAAGTATATACAAGATGTCAACATGCTTAGAGAAAGGATAATAACGATGCATTTTTGTATGTTCTTAAGCTTAGAGTGATATTCTTAAACCTGTAATATTAATACAGTCTTTTGTTTGTTTTGAATGTTGCCATACGGTAATGAATGGAGCTGCATAAGAGGATCTCCATAAACGAGTATGCAGAGCCGATAGATCGAAAGTCAGGATGAATGAGGTATCAAAATGAATATAGATACGAAAGTTGAGAGTGTGGAGGTCTATAAGCAGTTGTCCCCTCCATAGTGTCTAAGTATGTACAATCCACCTCCAATATAATAAAACTGCAAACGAATATTCCATACGTTTTAATACACTAATCTCAAGTTTCTATTTGATAAGGTTATCAACCTAATCATTCACTCCTGTCCAACAAACACATGACTCAACCGTAAGTTGTGAAAGTGAAAAGTGACGTCGCTCCTTCTACAACAAGTATCTTCTTAGTAACATGACAACTTTGAATCACCACGACAACAACACCGCACCTCTGCGTCATCCAATCTCGTTTGTCAACAACATGTCTTCTCAAAGTATGAGCTTCCAGCAACATCTTACCAGTCATCCTCACGCACGAGTACACGTTCACTCACCACTGCGCACCTCAACACCAGCGCCAACCTCGTCCGCCCCCCTAAAGCAACACCACAAACTCACCACGTCACCCATACCACCACTACCTGGGCCCATGCCCCGCAGAAAACCCATCCTCAAAATCCACCCTCCCAAACGCCCCAAGCCCCCACCCCCCTCTCGAAAAAAGAAACCCATCCCTCGAACAACCCACGGCCCAGACTACGGCTTCAACCATCTCGCCATCCCCGCCCCCGTACCATCTCCCCTCACACCCACTTCTTTCTTGCAACCCATCTACCCTTACCCAACATTCCGGCCTGACCCCCCTGACACACCCGGCGCGCAAACCGCAAGCGAGAAGGCGGCGAGATACTACCGCTTGATCCACGAGAAACTTGTGCTGGTTAAGAGGTTTATTGTGCTGGAGCGCGAGATGGGACTGGATCGCGGGAGGGCGATGCATAAAGATAGGACTGCGGGAGCGTTAGCGGAGGGGCCGATTAGCTTTGATTTTGGGATGCAGGAGGTTGTTCGGGATTTGGTTGCTTGGAGGGTGGAGGTTAAGGGGATTGAGAAGAGGATGGAGGAGATGGGTAGGGCTGGGGAGAGATGGGAGTTGGAAGGGAAGGGGAAGGGGAAGGGGAAGCAGAAACAGGAGGATGGAGAGGAACAGAGGAAGGAAGAGCATGGGATGCTGGAAGAGAGGATGCAAGCGTTGCTTAGGAAGTATTGGTGGGCTTGGGAGTATCTTGTGGGAAGGATTGTCGAGATATGTCCTCTGGCTGAGGGGAGGGAGTTGAGGGCTTGGGTGGAGAGGGTTGTGGAGAAGGTGCTGGGGAGGGTGTTTGATGTTGTTGAATAGCGAGGGGATGAGCTGGAGATTTATCGGTTTGAATAGCTTGATATTAGGATAGAAATGTGGTTGCAATTAGGCAGTGTAGGCACATCTCTGCCGCGGAAATGAATATCAGGCAATCATCACATCAGTATCAAGTTTGGCTATTGAGTTAAGATAATCATACTAGAACTAAGACTACACTCTTGTTCAATTGATCCTTTCGCACTATAATCGCTACTCAAAGTTCAAGTTCAGTTTTGCAGCTACCCTACTCACCGCTCCTCCTATTCTTCACTTTAGTGAATGTCCCACACCACCAAACCACCCAATCGCACACCGAAAATCAACAGGCATCTCCTCCACGAACAAAGTGACATCATTCCATATCCCATCTCCCAAATACCCATTAATCCCTCACAATCGCGCTGAACCCGTTTGTCAGTCCAGCACTCCTATTGTCCCAGCCTGCAGCCTAGCTTCACCCTCACTTCACCTCCCAATCCGGTAATTCAACCTATTGTCCACTCCAGGCCCTTATTGCCCTACTATTGTACACTGTGCATACCTTCTTATTGTCGCAAAGGCACAATAAGCACAATAGCCGTCGTCGCTGCCTGGCGCATACACGAAGGTACATCAAGACCGCAGCCACACTTCAGCATCAGATCAAACTTCTTCAACTACACTCTACTCTTCTATTCTCAAGAATCTACAACTCTCCTCTACATTCTTCACATACTCCTACCACTACTTTCCCACCACTCTCCACCCGTCCAGGAACCTACATCCCACCCACACCTCACCACCTACAACCACACACCTCACCAAATACCTCCACAACCACCTACCACCTCACCACCAACAACCAAGAAATGCCCCTAACATACGCCCGCCTCCTCCTCACCCTCCACGCAACCCTCTCCCACCTCCCCACCCTCTTCCCGGGCGCCTCCAACGCCGCACGCGTGTCCGACCTAACCCTCGTTCTGAAAACGACACTCATCTCCGCGCAAATGGGGCACGAAGAAGCTACGCCTGTGTTGCCGCCTGGCAAGTTGAAGCATTGGTTGGAGAAGCAGGTGGATCTGGTGATGGATCGGTACGACGGCACGAAGTACGCTACCACCGCTTGCGAACAGTGGACTGGGGAGGGAGTCGAGTTTCTGGAGAGGACGAGGGAGGCGCTTTTGAGGGCGCGGGAGGGTGGGGGGAGGGCGAGGTTGAGCTGGGGGCATAGGCAGCGTGTTGGTGTAGGCTCCAAGACGCGGGTTCTGGCTAGGGAGGCGGGGGTGAAGAAGGGGGTGAGGGAGCGTAGGGTTACGAGGTCGATGAAGAGGAGGGAGGAGGGGAGGGAGGGGAGTGCTTCGCGGATTTCGGATAGGGAGTGTGCGGTTGCGCTTTTGGCGCTTGCTGGGGGGTCTGGGGGAGAGGTGAAGAAGGAGGAAGAGAAGAAAGAGGAGAAGGAGAAGGAGGGAGAGGGAGTAAAGGGGCGGGGTTTTTGGGATGTAGTCATGTAAAACAACACAACATAATGTAATTCTCCAACCTTCCACATCTCCCAAACCTCTCCAATCCAATCCACCAAGGAATCGCACCACTGAGCCCCCTTCAAACCCCCCTCTTCCTCCTCACACAAACAGGCCCGTCAGCCTTCATAACCTCCCTCAACACCTCCTCCCCCTCCCCCCAAACCTTCTCCAACCTCCCCACCCCCCTCCTCGCCAACCCCGCATCCCGATTCCTATACACCGAATCAATCTTCCTGACGTCCGTCCGATCACTCACCAACCAGCGCTTATGCTCGCTCATAAACACATCGTACGTCGTGTCTTCGCCATACGCGCGCTTCACGTTGCGCAGTAAGGTGGCGTGGGCTTGTTGGGCGAGTTTAGCGTGGGCTTTGCCGGCTTGGATGGCGGGTGGGGAGCGGGTTTGCGGGTGGATGGTGGTGGCGCGGTGGAATTGCAGGGCGGAGGGGAGGATGGCGGTTAGGAGGGTTGATAAGCCTGAAGGGGTCATGGCGCAGAAGTGGAGGTCGAGGTAGGTGAGGTGTGGGAGGGAGGAGATGAGGGTGCGGAGGGAGGGGGCGGAGGTGTCGGTTATGTAGTTGTATCTAGGGGTGTTAGTGAGATATATGGGCTGGAGGGCATGGTGGTGGGAAGTTTGAAGGTGGGTGAAAGGAGAGGGATAACGAACCTGGATTTTAAGTCTTCTGTGGCGTAGCTTTGGCCTATGTCAAGTGTAGTGAGGGCAGGGTGGTTGTAGAGTGCTTTGCAAAGTGCGATGATTCCTTCATCACTGACGCCCACGGATGCGAGAGTCAGTCGAGTGAGCGATTTGTTGGTTTTTAATCCCTCTCCAAGTGCTGCTACGCCCTCATTACCCAGTGGATTATTTGTCATGTATAAAGATTCGAGCAGGCAATGTGGCGATGACAAAAAGTTTGCAATAGCCGCAGCGCCTTTCACACCAATGCCAATTGCACTGAGGTAAATGTGTCGAAGAGCAACGGGTGCTGTGTGCTGGGACAACTCAGCAAAGAGTTCTGCCACACCATCATCGCCGAGTTCGGTTTGATCCAGGTCCAATGTTCGCAAATTTGGTGTCTCGGTGATGAGCCTGAAGACATCTCCAGCAGCGGAAGAGCTGAGCGGGTTACGCTTCAACCAGATGTTCGTTACTGAAGTCGATTGTACCCATTCATTTACAAGTAGCTTGAAGCTAGGCATTTCGATACAATTGCCAGCCAGATACCAGGTGTCCATTCGATTGGGAAACTCCTTCAGGAAGCTAGCAATGCACTTTGCGCCATGAGGACCAATAATATTATTTCCCAGTAAGAAATGAGTAATAAACTCATTGGTCTTCAAACTCTCCATCAATGCACCAATGTTATTTGGTCCTACAACCATTTTGCACAAATCCATACGGCCATCTGAATATGCAACTCCACGTTCGAATTCAATGGCAGATGTATGATGGAATGGCTCTTCAATGGATACAGCTCCTTTCTGTCCTTGGATAGTCGATGTTGTCAAATCATTCCCACCCAGCGCAATGTGCTCGAAAAAAGGTGCAAGTGTCTCTGGTTCCGCTATGTCAACTGGCATTGGTAGACTAGGTGCGCCTTTTAGTGACATTGGATCATTTATAGGATTCCATGGGCCTTGCTTTAAGATACGAAAGCTCCAGCTAAGTTCTTCATTGCGTTTGGTGTTTTCCTCAATCGTTCTCTTACGTTGCTGCGTGACAACTTTACGGAGCTTGCTGAGATCTTTTTCATAAAGTGCGATAGGCCCACGGATACCATTGTGAGTTGGATACAAGATATCTGCTATTTGTTCTGCAAGTTCTGCAGTTGCTGGGTCGGCAGCCTTTTGGCGTGGAGCATCCATGATGCTTTCGTCAATTGTGATAGAGCTTGGAACATCCTCTACATCTTCATATAGGGAAATGAGCGCTGATTGGCTGCGTATTTTATGTGCCCAATCAGTAGCTCGCTGATGATGCTCTATCGAGGCAGGCGTGGTAGTAAATTGTGTAGCAGATGCCATGCTTGTGGAATAATGTTTCGAGTGGTGCAAGTCAGACCCAGACCTGACTCAGCGAAATTGAAGACTCAGGGCGATTTGGAGATCGTTCATACACTATATACTACAATCGCAGCGTCTGAGTCATGAGGGTAGAGTGCGCAGAAGCAACAAGCAGAATATCAAAGAATTACGAAGAAGCCCATCATATGCTCAAGCTCATCGAACGGGTATATAAAAGGGCGTTGATGATTATGCCCGAGGGCGGTAATGAGCTCGCGTCTCGTTCTAAGAAACTTAGTTTTTAGATTCGTTAGGCAAGCAATGCTAGCTTGCATTAGGTACTTCGCAGTTCACTCAGTGACTCTAGATAGTAACCTGGATCAATGTAATCAGCGAAGATATGCAACGACATCTCATTACTGTTCAGAATTCAATAGAAGCCGATTCGAAGATTATTGAAGTTGAAGATTATGCAGATCACTCGTGAAACCAAGGTACAGTATGTCAAGAATAGGAAATAAAGTCGAAGATACTGGCTATGACAGGATTGCCTCATCTTTTCAACGTGTCCAACATTTCATTCACAGTGTATGCATCATGCATTGGCGAGTTGCATTGTGCTTACTGAGGCACTCTTCCTCGAGCATGCCCAATCAAGCTCAGAAAATCGTGATTGGCGGAATTACGATGATAAATAGAAGCAGCAGGCTCACCGTCATTGATGCTCGTGCGATCATTAGTCACAAGTATTTACTAGGAATATGTAGTACAGCGAAGATTGAGGTCAGAACGAGACCTTGCGGAGGTGCCTTAATCTGATTGGCCGCACAGACCACGTCGAAAGTTGAAGCTCATCATGGGCCGTAATACGACAACAAAGTTCAAGCTCCCATAATACACTCCACACGACAATTTCCCCTAACGCTTCTTTAAAGTTTTCAGTCAAGCGCGAAGCTTCCCAGCAGTCACCTCTGCAGGTCAAAAACCTTCTCGAGCACAAGACAAACTGATATACACACACCATGGCCCTCAATGCCTACCTGAACAGTGATTCGCACCCACCCCGCAATCCCAATACACACTCACATTGTATAGAAAAAGTCTCTGTCCTCACAACCGATGGGAGAACCATGGTCGGCACACTTTTCAGCTGCGACGGTAGCATGAACCTTGTCCTGCAAGACGCTATCGAGCGCATCATTCGGCCCCGCGAAGAAGACGTCCCCAGTGAAGAAGTCCCACTAGGCCTTTACATCATAAGAGGAGATACTGTCGCAGTCTGCGGGCGCGTAGACGAGGAGTTAGACAAGAGTATCGACTGGAGCAAGGTCAATGGCGAGGTCTTGGGTAGTACGAAGCATATATGAGGAACGATCAAACAAAGTTAGGATACATTCGCGATGTAGGAGGGTTACAACGTCAGGGAAAGAGGGAATATGTAGTATATGGCACAGGGGAAGGCTCGCACAAAGCAAAGTGAGACCAACGAGATTGGAAAGAAGGAAGGATATTGGACATTCGTCAATTTACGACGAGGCAAAATGATACCCACGAATACGAATATCATATGAAAGCATAGAGTATGTCACCTTGGTCAAGACCTTCAAGCATGCCTTGCTGACCATGTAGAATGCGAAAATGGCCTTGATTCATATCTTACATTCATGCCACGAGCGTTCGCTAGCAGTAACGCATCTGGCTTTAAAAGATCCAAACAAACTCCTCACATGCATACATTCTGCCTTGATACTTATCTGCCCCCTTCTTCTCTCTCTTTTATTGAATACTCCTCCCCACGCCCTGCCCAATCCCCACAATATTCTTATGATCACTCGGATTCGCAGCAGCTTCATACAACACACTGACCGGCTCCTTATTCAACTTCATAAAATCCCCCTTGAACGCCAAATAACTAATCACCGTCTCATCCTCCTCTCCACCAGACCAATTATCTTCAAAGAACAGCGCCAAACTCCGCGTCGTATTGAAATACGCCCTCTTCACAGGAATCTCCTGCACCTCCGCAGTCTGCGACACAGAAAGCTCCTGCGTAGGCTCCTTTTCCGACGCGGTTTCAAAGTCCATGCTATCGGCGTTGACGAAGACTTTGAGCGTCTTGGGACATGAGGGCGAGGGTGATGCGCGGATCAGAATGGAGTGTAAGCGCACTTGTCCTGTGAAAGGGATGATCATGAGGAGTTGTTCGTCTGCGCTGCTACGAAGCTCGGGTTGGGGATCGAGTCTTTGGGCCCATGTTTTTTGGCATATGGCGCGCCCGGAGTTGGATTCGTCTTCGTTGAGGGTGTTGAGTTTGCTGAAGTCGAGTTGTTCGTAGAGGATGTTTTGCAGCGCGGGGGTTATGTCGTCGGTGTGGTCGTGCACATGGTCGTGGCCTTCGGCGTGTTCTTCGTCATGGCAGTGGCCGCCGTGGCTGTGGTTGTGTGACATGGTGGTGGTGAGGTGATGTTTGTGTGTTTGGTGTAGGCGCTTGGAGGTGCGATGGTGGGGGCGGGGTAGCTTGAGCTTGAGGTGGTGGGATCGTCAGTGCCAGGACGTGTGATTTGGAGAAACGAGGAGAAGGGCGCATAAAAGTAATTCTACTCTACCCGTGACGTTTTCTTGCAGATCTTGGAGAGAGAACTTGTGACACACCGACGAAACAAGCATTATGACCAGACAGGGCCCAGTCAACTGAGTACATATATTGGCTCATTGCAGGAACATCACTGACTCCTTGCTAATGAAAATGATATATTCTTCACGTCTATAAAGTTGCGAATCAATGCAACATGCCGCCGATACGCTGTGCAAATTGCAAATTGAATACCCAAACGCCACGCTCTAATGCACTCTACTTGTGACCTATTGGCCATTCTGTAATTATGCCAATACTGGCTGCGAAGCCTGCTCAGCAGCCCTCTCCCTTGCTCTACGCGCAGCTCTATCCTTGGCCATCTGTGCCTTTTGCTCTGGAGTGAACTGTGGCTGTGTAACTGGTATGTCTGGCAGAGTGACGCCATTAACCTCGGCTTCAAGAGCCTCGAGCTCGTCTTCGACTTCGTCTTCATCTTGGTTCGTCATCTTATCGGAGAGTAATTGTGAGATTTCCTTTAATGAACTGTGTTAGTAACACGGCTTTGTTGAGGAGAGATGGTACGAACCTCTTGATAAGCTCGTGCCTCCTCGTTGTCGGCCAACAGCTTCTCCACATTCTCTATACCACCCATTTCCTTGTGGATTTCTTTCAGTACGGCAGTACCTTGCTGCAATCCATACAGTACATCCTTCTGTACCAGTGCGAACTCGACGTCGCTGGTGAGCTGTTCCAGTTGCGCCAGCTGTGCATCTGTCTTGGATAACAACGATTCTTGGTATTTCTTTCTCCTAAGAGCAAGCTTTGCCTTATCTGTCTGTCCCTTGGCCAGGCATTCTTTCGCGATCTCCTTCTCGCGGTCGGTGAGAACTGTTATGCGCTTCTGATACTGTCGCAGCTTGTCGCGCTGGTTCTTCATGTCCAGGATGGCCCTAGGCAGTCAGTATGGAAAGCACATGGTAAATACAGCACTGCATACTTATCCTGGGCAGAAATCTTGTTGGAGCTACTTGAGTTCCCCATGGTGTTGCTGGCATCATGAGCTGTGAGCGATTGCGCATAACGGCGTGCGACTCGCGTGCCAATGCCTTGATTGACGTAGTCCGTCGAATAACGCCGAGCTATTGCCGGCACTAGCTTTATCGATAAACCCTGTCCTCGAACTTTTTTGTGGATGCGACTCAGTACCACATATACACCATTTTTGTGTGAGTCGAATGTATTCGCCATTGCGATTTGCAATCGAGCTTTTTCGAAGCCTCTGAGTTGGGGATTTCCATGACGTCAACACCTTAATCGAGCCGACCATCATACAATCTGTTCCAAATCACATGACTACCCGCTCATCCTGTGTGCTTGGAAGAAGCTGGATACTAGCGAAAAGACGGAGAGCAGCAGCCTTCTTCTGTCTTAACAAATAGCAGGAAGACACAGGACGTGTCGAATTCTTCTTTCTTTTGATTGAGCTCCTGCTCTCTGGCGAACGCTCGACGTAATCGTTTACAGACCGCTGAAGCTCTTGCTTCATTGGAGACCACTCCTGGAAACGACGATTAGAATTTTTATATGAAGAGTCATCGAAGTTTCCGTACAAAAAAGGCCGGTCACGGGCCAGTCGAGAGCTCCCACTAGCCAATCCAACATCCTGCATCAAACGACAGAACATCTCCCACATCACTACCAGAAGACAAACGCAGCTACTTACTACACAACCAAGTTTCTAGCAAAGTTCGATCCATCTTTCCTGCTAAGATTTGGTGACCCAGCAACCAGGCCACAAGGTAGTCGCGTGCGTGAGTCACAACTTGTTCAGTTCAGAGGATTATTTAATATCACCAAGATCTCGCTCTCTCTTTTCCTCCCCTAACACACTCTTCAACACACACTTCACACAACACACTTCAACACATCAGCCCAACATGGTCGCAAAAGGAAGGCCATCTCTCCAGCAAGGCCTGGACCGCGAGGTGTATCAAATCGTTCGCACTTACCTGGACTCCAAAAACGAATCACCACTCAAGCTTCGGTCAATAACCATCTATGATCACATTCAGCGCTCTAATTCGTCTTTGAAACGACGACCAAAGAAGCAACTTGAGGATTCCATAGAGCGGGTCATTGATGTCATCCGCGATGATGAATCGGGAGACGACGAGGACGAAATGGCTGAACTTGATGGCGATTTTGGCGAACAAGCAGACAAACCTGAAAAGGTGGCCAAGGACAGGTCGGGGGATTGGATGAACAAGCAAATTGTCACTCAATGGGCGAGCGCGTCTGGAAGTGCAACTCCTGCTGCTAATGGCGAAAAGAGCAAGAAGCGAGATGGAAAGAAAGTCGACGGCGAAAGGGAAAGCAAACGACAAAAGAAGGCCTCCGCTTCAGAACCTAAAATCGATGTTTCACCGCCTACAGGAATCAGTCTACAGGACTTGGGAGGTGTTGAGAAGGTGAAACGACAGCTCAAGGAGCATTTGGTTCTGCCCTTGCTCAACCCACAAGAGTACTCGAATCGCGAAATCCCAATTCCGCGTGGTATTCTACTCCATGGGCCACCTGGATGCGGCAAGACGGTCCTCAGCAGAGCGTTCGCGGCCAAATTGGGGGTGCCATTCATCGAAATCCTAGGCCCTTCTGTTGTGTCTGGTATGTCTGGTGAATCAGAGAAGCAGGTTCGGGAACACTTTGAAAGGGCAAAAGAAGTCGCACCCTGCTTGATCTTCATTGACGAGATCGATGTTATTGCCCCAAAAAGAGACAATGCGCAAAGTCAGATGGAGAAACGGATTGTTGCACAACTTCTTATTTCTATGGACAGTCTTGCCATGGAAGGAAACGATGGCAAGCCGGTCATTGTATTGGCAGCGACAAATCGGCCGGACAGCTTGGATCCTGCCCTCCGACGCGGTGGTCGGTTCGATACAGAAATCAATATGGGCGTCCCTAGCGAGCCGATGCGGGAGCAGATCTTGAGGGCACTGACACGGAAACCAAAACTAGACAACGATGTGGACTTTAGCGCTCTAGCTAAGAAGACAGCGGGCTTTGTGGGTGCAGATCTCAAAGACCTTGTCAGCAAAGCAGGCACCTGGTCGATGGACCGTTACCGAGAGGCATTGGAAAAACAGGCTGCAGCGGAGGAGACAGAAATGGAGGTAGACCAGAGCAGCCTTTCCGCGGACTTCCTGGTTGACCAAGAGATCGATCGTCTTGTTCGGCGTGTTCGAGATACAGAGGCTCCCCGTCCACCTGGTTTCGAGGACACTTCAATATCCATGGAAGCTTTCGAGTCTGTTCTTCCAACCATCACACCTTCATCGAAGAGAGAAGGATTCGCGACCGTACCAGACACGACTTGGCGAGATGTAGGTGCATTGGAGGGAGTTCGTGATGAGCTTCAAATGGCTATTGTCGAACCAATACAAAACCCAGAACGATATGCCAAGGTTGGCATTTCAGCCCCTACTGGTGTGCTACTATGGGGACCACCTGGCTGTGGTAAGACGCTTCTCGCCAAAGCAGTGGCAGCAGAGTCAAAAGCAAATTTCATCAGCGTCAAAGGACCAGAGTTATTGAACAAAGTAAGTCTAGATCCATCATGCCACTGCAAGAACATCACTAACACGCTCAGTACGTTGGCGAATCCGAACGTGCCTTGCGGCAGGTGTTCATGCGCGCCCGCTCCTCTGTTCCTTGTGTCATATTCTTTGACGAGCTCGATGCGCTTGTTCCCAAGCGGTCCACTGAGTTACACGAAGCCTCTGCTCGTGTTGTGAACACCCTCCTCACTGAACTCGATGGCCTCAGCATGCGTGAAGGCATTTACCTGATTGCAGCAACTAATCGTCCGGAGATGATTGATGAAGCAATGCTCCGACCAGGCCGTCTAGAAACGCTTCTTTACGTTGAACTTCCCAAACCAAATGAACGAGTAGATATTCTTCGCGCTCTGATCCGACAACGGGGTGTGATCAACCCGGATCTAGCAGAAGTCGCCAGCAAAGACGAATGCCACAACTTCTCCGGTGCCGATCTGGAAAGTCTCCTCCGCAAAGCCGGACAGCACGCGCTGCGCCGACGCTCCGACGTAGTCGAACTGATCGATTTCGAAGAAGCTGTGCACACGATTCGCCCAAGTGTAGGCGATATCAAGAAGTACGAGAAACTGCGGGAGCGATTCGAGACCAAACTTTTCTAGATGAACACATCCGTTCCATTCTTAGGAAAGCCGGACTGTCGCACGCCCTTCGCCGACGCTCCGAAGCAGTTGAAATGATGGACTTCGGAGTGGGCATACGCACGGTTCGCCCAAGTACAGGCTACATTAGATCACGGAACGTTGCGAGAGCAGATTGAGGTCAAGTTGTTATAGCTGCACACTCGTATTGTATTGTTAGAACATACAAGTAGTCCATACTAGAAAATTGCCTTCATACACTCAATGACCTGCCTAATCTTGCTTCTCCTTCCCCTTCCCCCGACTAAACAACCCCTTCATACAACCCATCATGTTGCTACCCTTGCCACTATTCATTTCCGATGCTGTATCACTACCCACGCGCGGCGGATACATCTCGTTCAACCACTTCTGCCAACCACACTCCCGGCACCCCCTGTTGTTCCGTATGGTCTTGTTTCGAAGCTTGTACAATCTGCATGCTTGGCCTGTTGCTTCGTTGCGCTGGGCGAAGGGGATGGCGGCGCAGTACTTCCAACCCTGGATTTCTGAATGGTTGCAGGGGCGAAAGGTTTGGCGGGTTTGTGTGCACATTGCAGTGTGCTTGAGGGGTTAATTTGAGTTTGAATGATGAGGGCGCATTGGATTTGGGAAGGTAAATGTTGTTGGGTTTAAGATTCAATGGGGTGTGCGGGTAGAGTTCATTATGGAATGTTGGGCGATTGTGGTTTTATAAGTCATGGGGATGGGTAGACGGGCTGCTGCCATGTTTTTTGAAAGAAAAAAGGGAACAGATGGGTTGAATTCACAACTGCATTTCTAGATGTCTGGAGGAATTAGACCCCATGTGATGTGATGAGCTGGGCGTGTTTTTCGAGTCACTAGACGATACTAAAGCCACTGCCTAGGTATGAGTGACTTTTCACTGCACCATGGGGTACAATGGCGCATCACCCAGCCAAATACGCGAAGGACTTGGTATTGCAGTCTACAAGATTTGTGTTCGGCCGAAGTTGACATCGTGCATTTGTTACGATAGTTTAATCTCGATGGCCCACAACTCTTCATGTTTAGACTTTGGGCCAGTAAAGCGACGGGAGAAACCCCCAGCCAACCCCATGGACGATATGCAGGGGTGCGTGTTGATGCTTCTCCGGTGAGCAAGCCTCTGCGGCTTGTATTTTCTACATCGGGTAACTTCTCTGAAGAGTGTTGAAAATAGGCATGATGGGAAAAAGACGCCGGGCCAGTGATATCTTGAAACGCTGTTTGGTATTGATGGTAAGCCAGGGTACGTGGTCATGCTGTATTACACAGTGGATGCGAGTCAATGGTTTTCTCTGATTGATTCAAGATGCATGATCAACAATGTGGTTTACGTTATATCAACAGATTTGGTGTAAATCTATTACTATTTGTACGACGATTAATTTCCTCGCTTGTGTAGAAATCAGTTGTCAATTATGAGAAAAACGTGACGTACAGTATCGGAATGCACATGATCTTTCATCACGAGGTTTGGCATTCGTCAAACTATGCTCTTGCAGTTTACCACATTGAGTGGAAATGAGCGGTTGCCAAGAGAGTATCAATATACTTTCTAATCTGGGAAGAAATAAGTCGTCCTTTGTGTAGAGGTGCATGGTCAAACTCTTAGCGACGAAGTTTGACTGGATATGAACATTTTCCAAATCGGGCCTACCACTCCTTACATTGAGCTTATCCAGTTTGGGAGACAAATAATAGCTCAACCGCAGTTATGAGGATGATTAAGGTTCTTTGACTTCCGCTTACGCGAGCTGATAATGTGGTGTTGTCCAAGGGTCATCCTACCGGGAATTCCTCCCGCACGAAACAGAGCCTCCCAAGTACATATGTCCGTCTAGGCACCGTTCTTTAAACTACCTTTTACAGGAACTTCAGGTCAAGCCGTTGAAAGTAGTGGCCGTGTTGGAAAACATGACCGGACCAGTCATCTGTGAAGAATTCGTGAAAGTAATATAATGAAAAGTGACATCGACGATCGCAAAGCCAAGAGCGTCATCATTACAAGATGTATCATCGCTGAGGATCACAGAAAGACAATGAAATCGCATTCTATACATAATCGCAATCTACATGCAATAAACAGACAACCTCCTGAAAGACATAACAACAATCAATAAAATCCACGCTCCCGATTCATCTTGCGCTCCAACGCTTCCAAGCCACCTTCAACACAGGCACTCTCCGGCAAGCCCATGACAATTGCTTGTCTCGCGCCTAAAGCCACCCCATTGACACTATCATTCAGAGGGATAGTGAAATCATCATCTCGCATCCCAGCGCCATCTCCTTCAGCCTTTAAGAATTTTTCAAATGCAGCTGTGCCCCTGATGCTCCCCGTGCTCTTGTACAACTTGAGCATAGACTGCATGCTCTCAATCCACCGCTTGCATACTTTGCACACTTCCATTTGACTACTGACCTGCGTGCGCTCGAGCGGCCGCTCACACCGCACTGCTAGGAGCTGGTGCTCGGGCAATGTAGAGTAATCCAAGACAGCGCTTGGTACGAATGAGCCATGGCTTGAAGATGAGTCACGTGGAGCCCCTGGCGGTCCGGAAATGGTACGTCGAGAGGCCGTTGATGATGTTGTATTTGATCGCGAGAGCGAGTTACTCAGCGAGAAGAAGCGTCGTGTTGAAGAGCTTCGTTTTGGCGGACGGATGTCTACAGGTGGTGAGAGTGGGGGAGAGTTCGGGCCGCGCAGTGCGTTCAGGCGCTGAATGGCTAGCGAGCATAGTTCCCAAGGCTTGGTGTAGGACTCTCCTATATGACCACACCCGCTATGTTGTGTGTAATTATGATAACACATTATGTCTCTCTACTGAGACAGAGTGGTGGAACAGAACGGGTAGCGATGACGTAGTGATTGCGGTAATGCGGCTCCGTAGTATGTCGTGCAGCGAGCCTTATGCAGGGATGGTGGGTAACGGCCGCGAAAGACCCTGAAGCAGTAGTAGTGATAAAGTTTGTTGTAGATGGTGAAATCTAAGTGTACCTGACGGCAACATGCGAGGTGTCGCATTAATGTGACAGTCATTGTTGTTATGTCTCACACCTCAGCCTTGTTTGTGCCTTGTTTTTGCGTCATCAAGCGGTGAGCGATTTGCGCAGGGATCCTTGCTATCGTGTGTCGAAAACGACGTGGCTAGTCACTCTTCTATTCAAGCCCAACGGGTGTGAAGTTCAAACCAGTCAAACCTTACTACCTAGTCGCTTCACTACGACACTCAGTTCTTGTATAATAGGTACTTGCTGCGCGAAAAGTCTAGGCTAATTGGGTGAGAAATCGGACCGTCTTTTTAGATACCCAAGCTGTCCCAGTGTGCCAGTCATCCCGACTGTAATTACACGTGTAATACACTGCCTGGACGAGGGAGAATCCTTCTTCGTCTTGCCATGAAAGCGCAGTCACAGGGCTGAATATACACGTGATTTAAAGTTCTGAAATACTAAGAGTCACAATATAGTATGATAACGTTGAACTACATACTCCAATGAGCAAGGGAAACAATCGCAAACGTATTTGACGCGCAACAATTAGACTTTAAATAGCCTACACAATTCCCATTCTCACAAGACGATGGAGCTTATTTTTAAATAACCCAGGAACGAATAGGGTGCCTGTACACAATGTGCATAGCATACATGATTTAGAAGTATCTCAAGTCCGTTCTAATCTCTACATACAACTCTCGTCTCTACACTTACCCAGATATACTACACTACAACAAAAGCGCCGAAAGACATCTCAAACAAGCCCAAACTTCCCTCCTACTCCAAAACACCCACCCACCCCCTCACCCGTTACAATCAATCCACCTCGAACAACTCCTTACAGCCCTTCTCTACATCCCCCTCACATGCCTCATGCCACTCCACAGGCGCTTCCTCCATCTTCCCACGCGTCCAAGCAGCCATCAACACCAGCAGCACAGCATGCATAATCTCCGAATTATTCAAGTACGCCGTATACGACGCGCCGTCTGAGACCGGCCAATAGTACCGCAGCCAGATGATATGCAGCGTGTTATCGACAACATGGTAGTAAGCGAGGCGAAGCATCGCATCGCGGAATTGCAAGTGTGTCGGGCGCGAAAGCTCTGTGGAGCTAGGCTTGCAAAAAGCGTTTTCCGAATCTGAATTAGATTTTTCCTCGAGGTTGTCCGGCTGGGAGACTTCGTGATCGAGTTTTGGACTGGGGGCGTGCGAGTAGAAGCCAAAAGTCGAATCATTCCACCAGCGCAGGTGGATGATGAAGTTGAGGAAGAAGATCTTGAAAAACGAGCCGCTGTCCCAGGCGAGTTGTTGTTTGATTGACCCGCGGATTGGGGATGCTTCGTAATGTAGGAGGCCTGAGAAGGAGCCCATGCAGCGCACAGCAAGGGTTGTGATGGTGATGCAGCAGAATATAGCGGTTTTGCGATGGCGCCGTGGGATGCATGACATGGTGAAGATGCAGGAGAGGATGAAGAGGAGCCATAGTAGTGGGCGTGGTTGTTCGATGATGTCTTTTAATATGAATGCTGGTGAAGTTCTGGGGTGGATGGTTTGCCAGTACTTTTGGCATGTTGGGGTCCAGTTGAATGAGATTGGAGGTAAGATGTCTAGAGGGTTGAAGCAGGTCACCCAGACGATGAAGCCTGGGAGTATGAGCATGCCGATTGTATATCCGGAAATCATCTTGAATGTCAAGCAAGATAGTATCTGTGTTTGAATGTGTTTGTAGCGAAGAAGTGGAGGAAGAAGTTTGGAGAGGAGGGGTCAAGCGCTTTTTATATGTGTCAAAACCCACCAGCAGGTTGAATGAACGGTTCAGATATTCTGGTACGATGTACTCATGATCGTGGTTATGAGTAGGTACATCTCTGGTTCCTGCCCATTGTTAGGGTGCATTTCATGGTTCGCATCTTTCGCGTGCCATGGTTCACCACACTACGTCAACGAATGAAAGATTGGAAAATCTTTGAGATTCTTGGTTCACATTCCAACAACGCCCTCTGCTACCCAGTGATGAACAAATATAACTGTTTTGAACTAAATGTAGTCTCGAGGAGGTGCTTGCAGGAAGTACATCTTGGCACGTGTGAAAATCGCATTCTAGAACAAATTGGAAAATAGGTACGCAGGAGTTCGTGCCCGATAAATGGGACCAGACCTCCCATAGATAAAACTACAACATAATGTACAACTATCCAAATGCCTCTTTACACAAGATTTGGAAATTTTCACATGTAACAGTGCTCAAATGTCCCAGAATTCAATTCCACTCAAATCCTCAAAATAATCGAAATGAAGCTTTGCTTTTCAATATACTACAATATCTACATCTACATCATCACATCATAACGTCATCACCCTCCCATCCCATCCCCATCCCCCTTCCCTCTCCCTCACTCACCTACTCCAAATTCT
This sequence comes from Shiraia sp. slf14, assembly GCA_000498155.1. Classification (NCBI taxonomy): domain Eukaryota; kingdom Fungi; phylum Ascomycota; class Dothideomycetes; order Pleosporales; family Shiraiaceae; genus Shiraia; species Shiraia sp. slf14. The sequence goes on from AXZN01000048.1 coordinate 250,891, forward strand.
TCCCCGCCCCACAAGGCTGCCCATGATGCTCATGCCCACCCCTATCAAACCGGCTAACCAACCTCGCCATCTCCGCACTCCTCTTCCTCAACGTGCCATTCGCACGCGGAATCCCCTCCCAACTAAGCGCATACTTCGCCACCGAGTTCGCAATGCTCTGCGTATTCAACAAGTACGCATCTTCAGCGAGATTATTGATGTCATCGCATTTCTGGTGGTAGCAGCCATCAAGCGGCTTGCCTGCCTCGCCGCCAAATAGCTGGGCTTCTTCGGGGGTCTTGAGGACTTCGGCGCCGGTGAAGAGGCCGCCTGAGGGGATGCCGTTTTCGAGGAAGGCGGCGTAGTCGGAGCGCAGGGTGAAGAGGGAGGGGACGTGGGGGAGGCCGCGGTTTTCGTAGAAGGTTTCAAAGTCCTTTTCGATTTTGTCGGAGCCCGTTGGGCCGGAGAAGTTGAAGGCGGAGCCGTCGCCATCGTAGATGCCTAGGACGTAGTTGGGAGAGGCGATCATGTCGAAGTTGAGGTAGGCGCGCAGTTTGCTTACTTCGGTGGTGTTGCCGGCGAGGGTGCCGTTGAGCGTCTTGAGGTAGTAGAAGGAGCCGAGTTTGCCGAATTCTTCTGCTCCCCAGAAGCCTAGGCGGACGGCGTTCTTGACTTTGTATTTTGCGAGGGCGAGGCCGACTGTTAAGCTGCCAATTGTGCCGGAGCCGTCGTCGTTGATACCTGGACCGGCGAAGACGGAATCAGTGTGGCCTCCAATCATCAGGACATTGTCATGATCGCCCTCCTTGGTTTCAGCGATGACGTTGTAGTTGGTGCGGTTCTCGCGGATGGCGTCGACGAAGAGGTTGGCTTGGACAGTGCCATTGCCAATCTTTGCCAGGAGGTCGTTTCCAACTTCCTGGGTCAGGCCAACAACAGGTGCATAGCTGCCTTCACCGCCAAGAGTACCGGAGAGGCTCTGAAGAGGGACGTTGTTGTAGATTGCAGCTCCAATGGCACCAGCAGCTTTTGCGTTGGTGGCCTTGATGGCGAAAGTGCATTCACCACGCGAGATCAACGCAATTTGGCCCGAGACGGCGGACGGAAAGTCAGAGGCATTGCAACCAAGGTTATTAACCTTGACTAGGGTACCGTTGACATTGGCAGACGGACCATACGTCAAATATTCCGCGGCAACAGGGGCACCAGCAGCGGCGAACTTGACAGTGGCAGCAGTAAACAGCTCAACAAAGGGCTGCTTATACACATCGTAAGCTCCCGTCTCCAATAAAGTTTGGTAGATCCATTCGGTAGTAGCGTTGTGACCAGCGCCTCCAAAAGCACGGTTTCCACCATTTTCGTCCGCGAACTTTTGCAACTGGCGCGAACCAGCCAGCAAATCCTCAATATTCACATCGTTGATAAGCTGCTCCACCGAAACCAATGGCTTCCCAGGTGTTGGCGGAGGAGGTGGAGGAGGAACGGTTTCATACTGAGCAAGAGCAGGCGCAACGAGCGCAGCAGCAAGAAGAGCGTACCTCATATTGACAGGCAGGGAGGTGAGATGGGCAACGAAGAAAAGGAAGCCGTAGCACAAGAAACCGTTGGAGCACATTGACGACTTCTTATATACCCCTTCCGCCCGCAACCACAACCCCAATCGCCAAGCCCCATCTCACCATCCGGGACGATCATCGTGTGCTCGCAGACTTGACCCAGACAGGCAGCTGGCGTGGCAAATGAGCGCTCAGCGACATCCAGGAACCAAGCAGTCGAATACAGGCATCCAGCTGCAAGGGAAGAACCACTGACCGGGTGATAGGTGCGACCTGTGAATTGATTGCGGCTTGGCAGAGATGGGCCAAACGGTCGCACTGGTGAGCTTCAGGAAGGTAGATGGCCATGGGCCACGGCGGAGTGGAGTCGGGGTCGTCTGGATAAGGCAGCTCGCAATATTGTGCCAAGCGACTCTGCCCGCGGGCATGGCTTGGCGGGATTACGCCACAATCTGGAGGTGAGGGCGATTCGAGCAGGGAGGACGCCACTTGTATCACGTCGCTGCTAGAGCAACTGTTGTTAGATTGCGCACGGTGGCGAGCAATTAAGGTTCATGTGGGGTACTGATTGTGTTGTGTTCTGTGCTTTTGGTCTTAGACCATTCCGTGGCCGTATTTCTTTATTGTGCCTGGAGTCATTGAGTAATGTGAGCTGCAAGACTTCGTGTAGATACAGGGTGGAAGAAGATGTGGCTGTAAATAAAGTCGTGTGATGTTTGATAAGTGGCATTCGATCTTTTGCGAATATGTCGAGGTTTAATACTTTAGTGTATCCAGGAAATATTCGTTACCATTGGTAGATTCCCCTAACCATTCCTAGATGCGCAATTACTCATGCTACAACATCAGCGTGCTTGGGGACTGACCATACCATATTAAGGCTACTAGTAGCAATCATCTTCACATCACACAACATACACCATCACCAAAATCATAAATATATTATCATCAACTCATCATTCCTCACTACCTATTCTACCCTCAAAGCAACGTACCCTGCTTAGCCTTAACAATAAAGGCACCCCTCTCCATCGTATTAATCAGAATATACCCACTCTTAAACAATCCATAACTACTCCAAGTGCCCACAAAGCTCACACTGCCGCCTCCAGGCTGATTATCATCCTCAGGATAGATATCGAAGAATGCAACTTCCTTCACGCCCTTGCCCGTAGGGTCGCTGGGGATAGATCGCACATCCAAGATGCGCAGGCCAGTTCCGTAGTTGGATTGATAAGCGAAACCGTTGGCAACGTATTGGTTGTGGTCCACGCCCTTGGCGCCGGAGCGGTAGTATCCTGTTTGCTTGGGAGCGCGAAGCTTGGAGATGTCCCAGATGTATGTGATGGGATTGCCGGGGATGCCGGGGCCAACCTTGTCGTACTCATCGTACTCGTCGTCGAGGAGGAGGTATTTTTGGTTCTTGGGGTCGAGGACTACGCCTTGGTGGGTGTAGGCTGCACCTTCGTAGGAGGTGATGGAGAGGATCTTGGGAGCTTTCTTGTCGGTTACGTCGTAGATGGTGAGGGTGTCTTCGTTGTAGCCGTAGCAGATTTCTCGGCCTTCGAATTCTGTATCTGGGCCGTGGTAGATGAGACATTGGGCGTCGTGGACGTAACCGTCGTCAGCAGCGCAGCCTGGGCTGGTGGGCTTGGAGGGGTCCGAAATGTCGATGAAAATGATGCCTGACTTGCACTTGTCTGACCTAGGAACGGCACCTACGGAGTAGATGAAATTGGTCTCTGGGTTGGTCACTACGTTGTGTGTGCGGCCGACGGGGAGACCTTTGTAGTGACCAGTGAGGTCGCGTGAGTTACTGAAAGTAACTGGTTTCTTCGGGTCGATGGTCAGAAGCTTCTTCATGTCGAAGATCTGGATGCCGTGACCCTCAGCCTCACTTCCGATGATCATCAGGTTGTTCTGACCACGGATCTCTCGCCAGGTGCTGGGTGTTGAGTACTGTGGAAGGCGACCAAGATAGATCAACTTGCCCTCCTTTGAGATCTCTGCGAAGGCTGCACCGTCTTGCTGACCAATGGCAACAAATTCACGGCCATCGTCTGAAGTCCATCCCCAGGAGGAAGATCCAACTCCACGTGATGAGCCAAGTTCAGCGTGAGAAAGGAAGTGGATCAAGTCGAGCTGCAAAGTTGTGAGCCAATGAATACCTCCTCATTGAGATATCGCGACTTACATTGCTACATCTAAAGGTATCTGTAGCTGTCTTGGCTGTGCCATTGACACATTCGACCTTGTCCTTGATCTCTGCGTACTGAGCAGAGTTGTAAACGCCAGCAGCCTCTTGGATGGCCCACACTTCCTTTTCTCCGTGTTAGCATCTTGACTGCCGCAGAGTTGGTAAACTTCGAACCTCTTTCAGTGCCATGTTGTTCATATGCTTGATGCCCGAATCATACAATTGGGCGGCTCTGAACTCATCCTTGGGCATCTGCTTCGCCGCAGCGATCGCAGTGAGCGACAGTAAGGCACTGCGTACAAACATGTTGACTACTATTTGGAGCGAGAGGCACAAGGCGTGAGTGGCAACGACTGGGTTTGCAGATGTCTTTATACTCTTTGTCCTGGACATGTTGGTGCTCGCTTGGTACTACCCATGATCGACTACCTGCGCGAATAGGGTAGGTAGGTAGACGACCTGCCTCTTCCCGGTAATCCACCAGGTTGTGTCCCATGGTAAAAATCAACTATCACACCTTGTTTGGTAACATTGCAGTGCTCCGCGCACACGTAGATGGTGTTGATTGCCGTACTAGCTATACGACTAGGAGTGCTAAATGAAGCAGAGAGTCCAACCATGGAGGACTGGACCAAAGAGGAAGGCGGCTTCATATAAGCTTGTCTTGGCAACAGTTTCCGCGAGCCTCAACTCGCCGGACGAGAAGCGTGCCCAGATTGCCAAGACGCTGATCTACTGAACGCCGATAAGAGCGGCTGTTCGACCAAGGGTCATCTCAAGTATCTTTGTTCTTGAAAGGCTTCTGTGTTCGCTTGTTGTTGTGTTTGTTGAAGGTTGATGGATTGTCAAGTTCTTGCGTTCGCGCGACCATTTCTGGAGAAACTCAAAATCTTGGTACAAATTTTTGAGTTTTCAGCAGGACAAGCGCGATTTTCGTATTCCAACCTTATCGCATGATATTGGCAGGGCCAATATGGAAGGTTTCATGGGTCAAATGCCGCCATTACCAGGAACACTGTCGACACGAGCACATGCACATGTTTGTAAGGCTTTGTAGGCTTCTTAGGAAGGTGGTTTGATACGCAACCGCTCGGGTGTTGCGTTATACAGGAGGACCATTCTTAATAGGAGTACAAGTAGGTGTGGTCCTTGCCCACATGAGATATATGGTAGAGGGCGCTGCCAATGTGGAGTAGGAAAGTTATCTGTGAGTATTTAGAATCCGTATAGAGATCGTAGTCCATGGCCATACGGAGTACTCAACGATCAAGACATACCTACATTATCACGACTGGGACTCAAGAATGTCATCTACACGGGAAACTAGTTTTGAAAGAACATGCACGTGCTTGAGGATGTAAACGCAGATGTGAATGCGAAGAATAAGACCGGAAATTCAATCAACACAGCAGCATTTACGTCTTCATATACAATAATTCAGTGTGTTTTCAGTCCGGATGGGAAGAATTTATTCCGGCCAAGCAGACTCAAATCTGCTCAATTGCTCTCAAGTACTGCTTTCTGCGCAGTGTACGATATTACATTGTATCATGCCAGGATGCGAAAATAGAATGAGGCCAATGCCGTTTGTGGCGTTTTCAAGTGGGGCTCTGCGTAAGTGGCCGCAATTGCGTGGGTGCGTGGGTCATGATAGTAGCGTCTGGTGTCAAACTCGAACATTACGTCACATACGACTGAAAAACTTCGTATAGAAGATGCGAGAATGATGGCGTCACGAGCAAAGGCAATAAAGAGTGGGGCTTGACTGGACATGGTCCAGAAACAGTATTCTGATTCTACTGTATAATGTATATCGTCATTCATGCCGTAGCTTTTATCGTCATGTCTCGTAGCCTCTACTGTGCCCACACGTAGAGCTCGTCGGTGCTGCGTCTCTTTAGACTGCTAGCGTGGTATCATATTTACAACTTCGCCTCAACCTTCTTCAGGCAATCCTGAAATTCGCTCCAATCGTACATGATGGCAGCACACTTGGTCTCCTCGCTCAAAAGCTTGGCCATCTGCTCCATCTTTTCCTTGCCCTCCTCAATGCCGTAGATGCCGACGTATCCGATACATGGGATACCAGCGCGCATGGCAGCAGTGGCACCGCTCTTGCTGTCCTCGACGGTGATGGCTTCACTGGGCTTGACGCCAAGCTGCTCAGCAGCGTAGAGGTAGATGGCAGGGTCTGGCTTGGAGCTGGGAGGGTTGAGTGAGGTGGCGGCAGAGTAGACATGCTCGGGAGGGAAGAAGTGAGCAATGCCAGCCTTCTCAATTGAAGCAACAACACGGCTCTTGGCTGATGTGCTGACAACGGACATTGGGTAGCCCTGCTCCTTGAGCTTGTTCAGCTCGCCGGTGACGCCAGGGCACTCGACGGCCTTCTCGCTCAGCTTCTTGGTGACGGCGCCCAGCTCTTGTTGAACAAAGTCCTCGAGTTCGTCCTCTGGCATGGTGAAGTTGTGCTTTGTCTGCAGGCCCTTGAGCATGCCGCGGAAGTTGTGGCCGACGAAGTCTTCGAGCAGCGACTCGGCAGTGTAGCGCTCTGGGAGGCCGTGCTTCTCCATGACGACGTTGGTCAGCTCAGCGCAGGCCTCGAAGGCGAGACGCTCAGACTGGACGAGCGTGTTATCGCAGTCGAGCATAATGTACTTCGCCTGGTATCATCAGTTAGCGTGGGGCTAGTTGGGTAGTTGTGCATTGGTAGTTACCTTGCCCATGGTTGCGGTTGTGTGTGAGTGTGTGAGGGGCTGGAGGTGGTGTAGGTGGTGGTGGAGGGGCCAATTGAGGGTGACAGGTGGTGGTTGTGGTGGTGGCAGAGGAGGAGAGAGTAGAGAGTGAGATAATGAGAGGAATTGTTGGGGAAGTGAGGTAATTAAGTAAGAGCAGAGTAGCGCTGGTGAGTTGGCAAGGACAGGCAGCGCGGGCAGGGGCAGGCGCGGGGCAGGCCGGGAGAAGGCGCTACGTCATTGGTTCCCTCTAGCGGGCGTGGGCGTTTCATTGGGCGCGCTACTGCTCAGGTCATCTCATGCGCCTCAATTCACTATGGACATATTACTGTGTCGTGTACCTCCACTCTGCCTCTGCCACCTCCCAACATCACCCCTCCACGATCCCACAAAACCCCATATTTTTGCTTTTTCTAGTTGCCTGGGGGGAGTGCGGGCGGCTTCACGCGAATGCCTTAGCCCAATGCATCGACGCCCATCCTCTCCCGCCCCCGTGCTTATCGTCGTTACCCCACCATGTCGCACTTGCTTTTCTGACTCGCGCTGACTTTTACTTTGTATGTGCGTCTGTGTCACTGCAACCCACACTTGGGCCATCATCACATGGACTATCGTTGCCTTCACTTGCCTCCAGTGCTGAGTCGAGAGCCAAATCGACCATCGACACGGTGTGCTTCTCCTTCAGTTCCTGCAGATGGCTGTGATATGTTTGCATTTCCAACAGGTCCCTGCATGCAAGGCAGACATCTCCATTGCTCTGACCCCACGAATCCAACATCGTCAAGGCTTGCAATACTTGAGTCTAACCTACTATATCGCCGTGTCCAAGGTCAACCACCCAGTCATGTACTACAATCGAGGTGTGGAAAGGTGTTACAACCTCACCAAATGATACTACTCAGGCAGTTTCTTCAGGTTGAACGTTCACCGCAAGTTTGCTATCCAATGGAGACACTCATAATGTTGAGACAGATTTGCTTTTTTACTACTCCAAATCTACTAGATCCTCTCCAGCCCATGGCAACCCCTCGTAACCTCTCTCGTCTCCTCCAATATACCGTATGTTGACTACAGAAAGTTCGCTTATCCGCTCTTCCTCATGCAATGCTGCCTTGAGTCTAGTCTCAATGTCATTGGCCAGCAACCTACCTCTCTCCCAGCTGAAATCATGAATCGACTGCTCAGTGCCTGCTCGAACCCTCCCTACATCCAGGCTCATCGCCAAGACCAGCCTAAACCTTCTCATATTCGACATGGCCAAGACCGTGTCAACCCATGGAGAGACATCCACCTGTGGTAATGGGCCATCATGAGGCCTTGGGCTTGTGTAGCTGAAATACGTTTCCAGCTCTTGAAGGCTCTCTTCGAATACATGACGAATATTTACGTGCAACGTCATTTGCCGTATGTTGGTGCAACTGCTTAGCAGATTGTGCAATCTCACTGTCAGCCTCTTCGAAGGTCGATACCACATACTTCCAACCATACACACGGATCGCAGCACCGCACGACACCCCAAACCTATCGATTCGAGCCATCGCACAAATACCGGCAAGTACTCAAAGTTGTGCACAAATAGAATGAAGTTATTCATAGCATAGAACAGCGTCCGAGCCTCGTGCCACGCTCCTCGCCCCAACACGCGAAAAGCCAATAAGTTGCGGAGAGCTTGATGTTGGTGAAGCGGCGTTCTGTCATAAGGGCGAAATTTCCTAGTGGTGTGCTGTGCAGGAATGATGAAATACATATCAGGCCCTTCCAATACGAGGGTATATATCTCGTTGCGGATCTCGGGAGGCAATTTGCCGAGCATGTTATACGTAGGTTCTGTCATTGTTGCTGGTACTGGAGTTGCTGTAGAAGTTCTGGAATACAACGCTGTAAATACTAATATATCTCCTGTGCAAATTTGGTATTCAAGCGTTGAATTGAAAGGAACAGTGGTGAATGCTAATACACTTTCAAGGCTTCCTCGCAAATATCAAATAAAGTGAAGTGCAGAATAAACCGCATATGGGGAGTCCTGAAGGTCAGCCATGATAAATGTAGGGTATATTGCACGAATTACAATACTGCGTGATGGTATTCAATGAATTCTATCGCATTATTCCTTGATGCAGAACATACTTGAAGCATAACTGCCTTATACAAACCACAGCCATTTTCGATCACTGGTGATGCTGAAGGACACTGCTGGTGCCGAATGTCTACATCTCCACCTGCTCCGACAACTGCGCAATCATCTGCTCCAAGCACACTTTCTTGGACGTGAGCTTTTCTTCTGCAAGCTGTCGTCCTTCCTTTTCTTCCATGAGTTCTGCATGCAAGTCCCGCAGCTCTTGGCGGAGGTGCCCGATGATCTCAGTTGCGATAGCAGCTCCGGCACGTTCGACTGTCTGTGCTGCGTCTAGGAATTGGCTGAGTTGAGCTTCGGACTGGAGGTTGTTAGTACGGGATCTGTCTGGCAGAGCGGATTGGCTTACCAGTCTAGAGCGCTTGGGAGGGACTATGCGATAGTTAGTTTGTATTTCTTGTGAATTTTGGATGGGAGGCTGATGCTGTGATCTGTACGTACCAGAGCTGTTGTCGGTATCTGCAGCAGGGCGCTTGGTGCCAATGCGAGCGATTTCAGCTTCGGGGTTGGATTCATGCTTGATCATGTTGGGAGACGATCGTGCTGCTGGACTCTGTGCGATGGACGTCGTAGATCTGTGGTTGTTGACATTGGCCATGCCTTGCGCTTCTTCTTCCCTTTTCAAGTTCTTGCTTAGGACGCCGCACATAATCACAGCCTGCGCAGCTGTAGTGCCAAACTTGTCATAGACTCGAGAGGCGCGGCCGGTATGCAAGAAGATGAACCCGACAGCAAGCTCCAAACGCCTGGTGAAATAGTAGATCTGCTGGAAAGCCGCATGCATGGTAACTTCTTTTAGGCCTGCATCGGCTAGATGTTCGAAGATGCTCACAATTTCGACTTTGCATTTTCCTGTAGCTGGTGGATATGGCCCTTCTGTAGAGCACAGGGACGTGTCTTTCTGGCCATAGCAATATTTGACTTCGCCACAGTCAATGAAAGCGTAGACCTGGTACACTTCTTCATCCAAGGTCCAGTTAACGATGTGCAGTGCATCAACTTCTTCCATACCAAAGGGTTTGGTGAAGCAGGCTCGTGTGATGAAAGTGTAGTTGCTAGAATCCATCAAGGTGCGGTATGCAGATGGGTAGTATTTGCGCGCAAGGTCTGCAAAGTCCTCGAGGCTCAGACTGGTTCTGAACGCCATTTCGTACGCTTTCGGCATGTCAGGTATTGATTTGGTACTGACTGAGTTTCGATGTTCAAGAGATTGAGCTTACTATGCTTTCAGAAAGTCGCCGAAGGGCGGTGCAGTGTAGGACTGCAGAAAGGATTTGGACAATTGAGTCAGATTAGAGTCAGAGAGCGGGACGAGGCGCACTAGAGGAAGAAATTATGAGGAGCAATTCGAGGTGAAGTTGAGAGACACGCACGCTAGTCAGCGCTAGGCAGAGAGCGTGCCTGCCTCATACATGAATGAGGAAGGCACGCGTTATATAACACAACACTCAGGTTTTATATTTTCATAACAGCTATTAAGTTCTATGTGCCCCAAGCTTGGTAAATCGATTATCTCAAGTTTCTAGTCATCACAACATAGGGATGTTCAGTTTGAGAGAAAAAGAAAGTGCTCAATGATCACTTTATGGGACTAGTTGTCCTGGATTACTTATTCCTATAGTCAATCTTGAGTGCCCCAATACCCATATAAGCAGGCTTCTGTGCTTGATCCCTTGAAAGTTCCATTTTTGCCCAAAAGTCCCTAATTTTCATGTGTCCTATCATCTTAGCTCTCGGTGGCTGCTACGATACGACCAGTGTTAGAAAATCATCCATCGAAATCCTTAGCAAGTTGACTGATTTTCTCCAAAGCTAGATGCATTGACGTAGCTTTTTCCTCCGCGACTTTGCGCTTCTGCTTCTCCTGCGCAAGTTGGTAAGTAGCAGGTCTTGCCAGCTTATACTTTGCTTCCAAAGCCTTCTTTGACTCCATTTCTGCTGCGAGGCGGCTTTTGAATTTGATCAAATCATCATTCTGCTTGTTCATCTGCGCTTCCAAGGCTCGAATCTTGTTTTGCAGCGATTGATTATCTTTCATAATTTCAGCGGTGATGGCCATTTCGGTTTGCTTGGGTGCTTCAGCAGCGTCGAGGAATTGGTCAGATCTATTTTCGGACTGTGCTGTGTCTCTATCATGTGGCGCGGGATTATCAGGAAATTCAGTCACAAATACGAATCGTTTTGCAGCACCTGAATATATGTTAATCTTGTGTATTGAGAGTAAAAAAGGGTTTCTCACTGCCAGAGCTACCAGAAGTATCTTCATCAACCTCCGTGATAGGGCGTTTCGATGTCTTCTGAAGGGTTTGAGGTTCTTTGGATACGGGAGTTGCAAGGCGTGAAGATACTGTCAATCCCGGTTCTTGCTTTATGTCTAGAGATACAGTCTTGACCATATTCTTGCTGCTCTTTACTTCATACATTTTGATACATATGCTCTTCAGAGACTCGAAGTCCACCTTATCTGTGTAGATGGGGTAACCATAGCGACCTGAAAGGAGGAAGATGATGAGGACGACTCTTTCAATATTCCACCAAAATTCGAACGTCGCTCGCATCATATCTTGCTCCTTTTCGCCAGAGACCATGTAGCAGAATGGTTCTCTCAGTTCGGCAACGCAGTTTCGATAGCCTAGTAGGTATGGAATTCCAATACATTTGAGAGGAGAACTTTCTTTGCCATAGTACCATTGCAGCCTAAAATCTTTTAGGGAAGCGTAGACTTGGTATGTTTCCGCTTTCATCGTCGAGTTTGAAACATGGAGTACTTCTAATTCTTTCAGCTCCTGCGTGGCTTCGAAGCCATGACGAGTTTCAAAAGTGTATTGATCCGTGTCCGAGATGACGGCGAACTCGTTCGGAAAGCTTTTGCGAGCATATTCGATGAACTCTGTGAGACTCATGATTGGTCTGGTGGTACTGCCTTTCGCTCGTTCCGCGTCAACGTATCCTTTTATTTAGGAATCGTATTTCGTGAGGTTTGTGTCGAGAGTGGAGCGCAGATAGTAACCTGAAGACACCGGAGGTGTAAATGAATTGTATAGGATTGCAAAGGTGAGAGGTGAGAGGTGAGAAATTAGTTTAATTATGTAAGTGAAGGTGAAAGCTCTAGCGATCACTGCTCAACCAGGTAAAGGAGTATAAAGAGATTTGTCCCATACATTAGGAAGTTTCGTGTAGAATCTGAAATTCTGGAACACACAAAGGCCTACATATATGATGCAAGTCCCAGTGTTGTTCGCCAATTACCAAACCTTGACTCAAGCCTCGTCAACTCCAACCGACAACGTCAATCAGATTGATCATACTGGAGTTCCTCTCAATATCCTTACGAGCAAAAGTTTTTGGCGTCCAATTTAGTAAATAAATCTCGATGATCACATTTCCCAATCACATCTCAAGAAACAACCGCTCACTCAATCACTTGTGTAGTGCCAATGTTTGACCTTCACCTGCATCGCTGGTCCTAATGCATCTATTCGTCCATCTCCTTTGCAAGCTGCTCGCTCATTCGCTTCACGTAGCGGCTCTTAGTCTTCAACTTTTCTTCTGCATCTTCCCGTTTTCTCTTTTCCTTCCTTAGCTCGTTTCGGGCACTATCTGCTTCCTGTTCTTTGTCATGAAGTTGTGTTTCGAGAGCTTGGATCTTCCGCTTCAGGGACTTGTATTCGGACGACATCTCGTTGACGATGGTACCCGTCCTCTTGATCGTGTCCATGGCCTCGAGAAATTGATCAAGGTCATCTGAAGACTAAGATCATTCTATAAATTATGATGCCTAAATCACGCAAGAGTGAACTCACCAAAGTGGTTTGCTTGGAGGAATCTAGGCACGAATTAGTAAATGGTAGTTGCGAAGAGAAGATCAGATCATTACTCATGGTGTCTCGAGAAGGGCTCATATCTCCATCTGCTGTAGAGCTTGCGGATTTATCTTGAGCATTTTGAGTAGTGCCGGTATGGTGCTGAGAAGGCCCCGAGATGTTCGATTTGGGTAATGGTGTCTCTACCTCGGAAGTCGCCAGTCTTGGTTCTGCTTGGTCGTTGTCTATGGGATCCGAGTTTTCCTTCTCCCACTTGTCCTTGTTCTCAAGCATGACCTTGCACATATCTGTCAAGCTGAAAAGCGGGCCAGCATGTTTGATATGAGTAATGCGACCAGTAAGAAGAAACACCAAAAGAACAACTGTTCCCAGTTTTCTTGAGAAGGTCTGGAAGCGCCTGGTACCTACGCTGACTCTGCTGGAACCAGAGTCAATAAGATAACAGAATGGATCTGTCAGATTTATCTCTGCAAACATCGGCTCTGGTCGGAAGGGATCGTATATGGTCGTGAGAGTTGCTTTTGCTTCGCCATAAGCATATTCCACCTTGAAGTTTTTGATGAAGGCGTAGACATGATAGACAGTGGCGCTTGTTTCCCAATTTAGAATGTACAATACATCTACATCGATGACAGTATTATCTTCTATTGTACAGCGGCGAGTCTCGAACTTGTAGTTACTTTCATCTGACATAGAGGCAAGTTCGTCGCCGTAATCTTCCTCTGCATAGCGCTTGAACTCCGCAAGATCCACATTTCTTTTAGCACTCATTTGAAGGCGTATGACCTCTCCGAGCATGTTAGCATTTCTCATACAATGGAGTGTGGACATACCAAAAAGAGGTAATGGATTGAGCAATCAGAACTCAGCAAGCAGCTGTCAGTAGGCGATCCAAAACACGGAAAGTATGATCGAAATATGAAGGTAGGTTATGTAGAGGTAAAGGAGGGCGATACCGCCGCGCTGTTTGTTTTGATGTGACGCGTGGGAGTGACGCTAGTTCAATTTGCGCTCCTACTTCCTTTGTGAATTAGGAAGGAACGCAACATGACAACAAATAAGATGGAACATGTAGAAGGTTCTAGACTTACTTCATGGGCGGTGTAATGCTCAATGTTCCTAAGCATGCTCTCTCAGAACAATTACTTATTGCCGTGCCGCCAAAGCTGCAGCATCACTGAACTACATTCATCTCATCTACCTAAATGCATTACATATCATTATACGACCGGAAGAAAGCTCTACCATCAAATTTCAAACTTCTTAGCCGGTGGCATCTCGTCCACCTCTCTCATGTGTCCATGACTAAGTCTCAAGTACCTGACCTTCCACTCATTCTTCTGATCCTCCTGCTGCTGGATCTTCTCCTCTAATCTCCCCACATAGTCAATGACGCAGAGCCTTGTACTCCTTTCTGCCTCTAGAATCACTTCGTATCTTGCAATGGTCTCCCTGTCCTGCTGGGCTTGCAGGCGCAGAGCTTCGAGTTCTAGGAGCCAGGTAGGATGGCAATTTGCAGGTTTGGTTGGAGTGGTTTCAGTTCGAGCCTTAACCTCATCTTTACTCAGAGCGCTATCTGCGATGGGTGTACTTTTCTTAATCTGGTTCTGGGTGTCTTCGAAGATGGTGTCATCAAGAATGGTATCTTCGACGAAACCGCTGTCATGGAAATGTTGATCGGCCTGAGTATCGTCGTCCCAAATACTACCACTGGTTTGTATGTCGCTGCTTTCTTGGTCCTCAACGTTATCTGGGGTCACATCTTCCATTTCACCATTCTCGTCATCGTCCGTATTTTGAGAGCCTTGGACATCGTCTTCGCTATTATTATCATCTTGGCTAGTATCATCGTCGCCTTCACTGCCGCTTTCAATGGGAATCGTATTCTGAGGAACGCCATCATTGACCTCGATGACATCCTCCATGTTGAGATCTTCAAGTATGTTCGGATCAACGTGTGTTCCAATAGGCGCCTATACCATATTAGCATCAAACTCCAAATGATCACACCGCCACAAGGGACAACTTACATCGAGACCAATCTCCTTCCTCAACGCTACCAACACATAAGTAACCTTTTTCACAATTCACCAGGAGATACTTACGAGTATCCATAATCCTCGCACGAGGCAGCCGTGCTTTCGGCACATACAATTCCTTATCACCCGGCACCTCATCAACCTCCAGCCCCGACACACCAACCCCACGAGTGCGGCGAAAGCCCAGGATATCAAGCACCAAGAGACTGCTCGCTCGCCCCTCCGATCTATAATTTCGACACACAACGTCAAAGTACTTCAACATATCCTCCTTGCCCCAACGAACTTCCAGCACAAGACCAGCTAGCAAGAACAAGAAATGAATTACCACTTCGATAAGGTCCAATCTTAGCTCCGGGCTGGGGAGTTTGCCTTCCGCGCTTCGCGCTTTTGCTATGAAGGTCAGTGCTTTGACGTAGTATATGGGCGTCCTGGCGGATGTATGTAAGGGTTTGAGAATGTCCTCGCGACCGTAGTAGTATAAGATGCGTTCGCCATTAGAGCGTGCCCAGACTCGAGGCCCATCTGTGCGGCATATATGGCCGATGTGTAACATTTTGAATTGTTGGAGTTTGTGATTTTGGTCATAGAACTTGTTTGATTCGAATGTGTAAGCTGTTAGGTCGGCGATGGCGGCATAGTTATCGTGGAAGTGCGTTTCGCCAAAGGTTTTGAAGTTTGCGAAGGTGTACCATTTGAGCACCATGGTGATTGGGGAGATAAGATTTGGAAATGAACCGGTTGGCTGTCAATCTCGAAATTTGGCGATTGAGGCCGGGAGAGAAACCATGGAAATGAGGATATTCAGATTACAAATTAACAGTGGGCACTGAGTGAAACAAGTTATTATCACGTGGTGGTTTGCGTAACGATAGTGAGGTGGTGACATGTGAAGGTGAGATAAATGGTGAAGCGGGGTTTCTTGTCTAGAATATCATTTGACCTAGTATTTATATCGGTATTGTATCTTAAAGAGTATTTACCGTGCTAAGACAATCAATTCGAAATAACCCTGCTAACCTTGTACTCTACCACGATCGCAGCCTGTCCCTTCTCCTTGACGAAGTGACCTGCGGCAACATAAGTTCCGTTTTGCAGATCTTTATACTTCTCGCTTCCAGTCTCAAAGGTGAAGTTAACATAGCTATCACCGTATCCCGTGCTCTCTGCATTGATGTCTCCAGAGAGAATGGCCTTCACGCCAGCGGAAAGCGCCACAGTACCCTTGTAGTACATGGCAAGAACAACGCCGTCATCCGTTCTGCAAGCAATTAGATTCACAGCTTATAAGTGTATGGACTCGATAAAGGGAACGCACTCAATCTGTGATCGGACATCAAGTCTCATGTTATTGCCATTAGCATCGTTATGGATGTAATCATATCCAACGCCATGACTTGAAAAAGTTAGCTCTCTAGTTCCACTATAATTCAAGAATGGATCAAACCAACATCTTAGCATTTAGTTTTGGTTCAAAGCCAGGCTCGCTTTCAACTGTACCGCTAATCATTGGAACAATTGCAAGCTGAGCACCAGCCTGTCCGCCGACTTGCATTGGAGGGCCAATGTCGACACGCACCGTGAAGGCGGGCTGTAGAGATGGGAAGCCAGACATGGTGTAATGAATGATCTGCCTAGTTTGCAATTGATAGTTTGAGATGGAGAGCTTGAATTGAAGGATAGGCAGGGAATGAGGTGGTATTTGTGTAACTTGAAGATCTGCCTGGCGGGGTGAGATGATTGTTGTCGAAAGCTACCCCGCCATGCTCCACCTTTTCCGCCTACCCGATGGCCGCAGACCATCCACGTATCAAGCTAATACCACTGAGAAGTCCAATTGCTTGAATGCATGTTAGTGAAGCATGTGATTTCACCGGGGCTTTGAGTAATAGAAGTGATGTATAAGATTTGGAATTATATTCTGCAAGATGCCATGAGCAAACAGAGCATGCTCTACATATTCCCGTGTCTATTTGAATACGAAGTATAGGACTATACTAGAATCCACCAAGGCGCTTTTTCTTTTTCTTCTTTTCGGGCCTACCACCAAAACGTCCTGGCTCGACCTGGCTCTGTGCTGTAAATTGATCGAAGCCACTAGGGACACTGAGCCCAGGTCCTGGAGGTGGTACGTAAGGGTATACTTGTGAAGAGACTTGACTGCTACTACCTATGCCATTTGTAGCTGGACCCGGCGAACTTCTTGCGGGCTGCGGGAGTTGCGACTGCAAAAGCACCAAAGGCTGGCTTGAATTCTGCGAGCGGATCAGCTCATTCTCCCGCTTCTGTCTCTTCTCCCGCCGCTCTTTCCGCCTGCGTGCTTTCTCAATCTCTTCCTGGCTGGCGTCTTCCAAAGCTTCAGAACGGAAAGTACGTTCGGTCAATTCCCATTCATATGTACGTGGATCACTTCCAAGTTGCCAATGTGAAAGCAGTTCATTAACATTGGTGGGGATGGTACTTGGTTCCACATCATCATCCTTGAATCTTAAATGCTGCGCCAGCCGCTCCAAAGGGTCTGATACCACAATTGGCAGTAATGGGGATGCTAATGGTGAGGACATGGGCTGAGATGATGTAGGTAGAGAAGAGGATGATACCAAAGGCAATGGTTGCGATGATGGTAATTCCGACGATTGATGCAAGGCTGGGCGAGACGGCAATACGGGCAAAGATATTTTGCTGTCTTGACTGGGACCGAGCTGAATTTGCGGGGTGAAAGCATGTGTCTCTGAATGCCGGGTGCGTGCGCTAGCCAGCAGAACTTCGGTTGCGATTCGTCTGGCGAGACGCTCTTTTTGTTGTCTAACATGGATGGGAATATCGTCTGGTAAAGGTGCGATCCAGTTCTCCAAAAGTGTGTCATATAAATTCGCTATGCTGAGCTCATCAAAGCCGGTCATATGGAGAGCCTTTGCAGATGCAATAAGACCAACTCTTGCAACATTGCTTTGCCCTTCCATTGAGGTGAGCGCTTGTAGCACCTTCGATGCTTCATCGATATCGGGAACTTTTACCCTGGATTGTGCGAACTCGAGTCTGATTTCTGTTAGCTTGGATCATGGGTAAACTTCGAAATGCACCTACAAAGTACCTCGTGGGAGGCGCGAAAGCTCCAATTCATCAGCGAGCATTGACACTAATGTTTGAGCGATGAGTGGGACATCGTGATTTCCACCTTCTGACTCAAAATTATGCCCTATTTGAACCAGAGTCTCATAGAGGATGCCGAAATCAGCGAGAGGAGTCGACGTCGCTTGACTCTGCTGATTATGCGCGACTCTACGGATTTGGGACGAGCTTCTTCTCGATGGGATGCCTAGGACTCTTGTTCCCTCTAAGACAACGAAATCATCCAAATCGTCGGCAACTTCACGTCCACGTTCTGCATAAAACATGCGAGGGCGCAATGTCTTGCGCCGAGAAGGAGCTTCTACTGCCTCCAATGTACTTATTGCATTAGCTTTGGGTCCTGGACTGAACAGCAGTATCTCATGTAAGCTCAAATCTGATCGCGCCACAAGAAGCTTAAAGAATCTGAGCCCATGAGAATGGTAGGATTGGCCAAGACCTGAAGCATCAGGTTTGTCAAGCCCTTCTAATTTGAGAGGGTCAACCTTGAAGTGCATGAAGCATCCTGCACCATCAAGCTGAAAGCTAAAGAGTGTAGGGTCGGTGCTCGAAACGGCCGCGAACGGGTTGGAGGACGCCTCGCAAAATGTGAATAATTGCACAACGTCATTCAACCGTGAATTTAATAACACAACGACCTCTCCCTTTGGGCTAACAGGCGTTTCGTCAACGATACCTTCATCCAGACCAAGGTCATCGACATTGATGCTCAAGGTGAAGTCTTCGGCCCCTCTATAGTGCCTTTTCGAAACCACAACCTCAGCACCTGCATTACCAGCATTTGCGTTTTGAGATTCAATACAGGTTGTTACCACCATGAGGAAGATAGCAGAGGAAGTAAGGATAAAGAATCGATGCCTGTGCTTCGGATGCGGTTTAACGTCCAGTATCCAATCACTCGAGCGAGGGCTCAAAAGCTCTGGACATGCTAATTGTGTAAAAGCGCCTCCCTGAAGGTTGAATATGCTCAACTGCCTGCGATTACAGACCAAAATGGTATTTACATCGCCCACCCAGCGAATGCGTGCCCACCCGTCTCCTGCTGTCAGGCTTCCATCATGGCGTGCTGAAATCGGACCTCGAACTAGACGAGACACCGAGATTCTAGGGGAAGGCAAGTGACGCTTAAGTTCCCACACACTCCACATCTGATCCTGGTCGACAATACCAAATTGGAAATGGTAGTCAGGATTAAAGTTCACATCGACATGAGGGCTTCCCCCACTCTGTTCCATGCCTAAGGCCAAAATAGGCTGTGGGTCTACACAAGACGGCTGGAGGTTGAAATATGGGGAGGGCCGTGCTGGTAGGGGACGCGAGTCGAAGATGGGCCAGAAAATAACTGTCTTGGTAGGCAGCCGCACCGCAAGCAACGACCCACCTTTTGGCGATGGTGGAAAACATATTTGTCGTATTGGCGCTGCTTCCTCGTTCCAATAACCGGTTTCAGTGTCTTTCAAGGTCTCTCCGTCCAGCCATACACGCGTGTTGTCGTTCCAACTTTGCATCTCTTTGAAAAATAGGACGAGCCGCAGAATATTACCTCCATCTCCAGCCACCATGGCTGCAGCTCTTCGCGCGTGTTGATTTGACGCCTTGTGGTATTTGATGGAGCCTATAGAGAATAGATCGCCGACGAGTGGGTCATAAGTTGAAGATGTGGATAGAATAGCAGTGGATGTGACAGCGAGATTCGGTACAAATTCGGTGGTTGTCGCAACCTCAGGGTATTTACGAGCGAGCTCCTTCACGTGTTCTTTGATATGGACAGTGAGGGTCGATGGAGTACTTGTGGGAAGATCCATAGATGGTGGAATCAGCTCAGTCGAGGGTGGCGATGTCCTTCGATTGGGGATTATTTGATGTAATAGTGTCTTTGACCATGTTTTAGCAAACTCCCAATCTCTGTTCTCCAAGTCAAAGGTTGCTGTTCCGGCGTGGCCATAGTTGAGGTGGTGCAGTGATCTTTCAGCCATTTGGAATACGATAGTTATTTAGCGCAGTGTAGATATTCTGAAGCATGGTTTGAGCGAGTGGGAAGAACTAGCAAAAAATTGCTGCGCGAGAAATGCGTTGGGGCGGATGGTAGTCGAGTGCATGCAACGCGGTGCCAAAGAGATTCGCGGTGAGCAGGAAAGTTCCACTAGCGTCAAGCGCATGTTCACGTGATCGTATCCACGCCGGGGCTTGTTGTAGACTAGCGTGGCTGCTTGTTTACCAGAGCAACCACATAACCCAAACAACCCCCACCACTTTACGCCTTTCACTACACACCACGTCACGGCTTGTTTTCCACCAACACCCCGGGTCTTCATTATAATTGTGAATAAGCTGCTCAGCATGACTACTTTCGAACCTTCTCTCAGCACAACCATGCGTGCTTCTTCGCACGATGCGCCGTCTATGGCAGACCAATTGCCTTCCATCAACTTTGGCTTCGACGACTTGCGCAGTCGCATGAACCAATTCACTGCGCGCTTTGACGCATTCATAGAGAATGGGCGACGGCGAGTGCTTGAAGAGCGCAATCAGTTCCGCATCAACGTTGCCGAACTCCATGGTATGTCTGAACGGCACAGTGGCTTCGATTACTAGGATTGTGTTAACGTGCACAGAGGACCAACGCATGAAAAAGCGCGACATTGAGATTCTTGAGCTTAAGCAGTCCCAGCATACATCCACACTTGCCAAGGAGTCGCAAGAAACCTCAGAAATGCAAGAGGCCATTGGTGCCCTCACCCTGCAGCGCGACGAACGCCTAGCACACCGCGACAATCTACGGACCCAAATTGCCGAGATCCAAAAGACGGTTTCTGCACGACGCGAAGCACAGCTCAAGCACCGCCGCTATCTCGATGGGCAGTCGCGATACAATGAACCAGAGCTTGACTTCTGGGAGAACTACCTTGGCTTACGAATCGAAGGTCTGGGCAAAGATGACAGGCTCAAGTTTTTGTATACCAACGTCGACGAACGAGAGTGGGAGCGCGAGGCCTGGTTCGAACTGGATACCAGCGAGCGCGATTACAAAGTTTTGGAAGCTAGGCCAAAGGTGGAGAGAGAAGAAATTGAACGAGTTGTTGAGCGCTTGAACGAGTCGAGAGACTTGGGAGGCTTCTTGAAGGGTATGCGCGAACTCTTCGTCGAGGCCTGCAAGTAATCATTGGCACCACAACCAGTGTCCAGTCACGACTTTTGTTCTGCACCTCTGTTATTTAGTTTTGGATCGATACCCTCAATTTTTTCAATTGTCCCAATTTCGTCTCAACAGTTATCCAGATGGCATTTGAGATCTCTTGCTACCTAAGTGCTGATATTCCTTCTTGACAACTACTCACTATCGTTCGTCACTTATTCTTGACCTTGTAATACTCAGGAGCATACTCAGTCAGCCAATCCATCTGCACACTCGACATATCCCGAATGTACACCTTTCCGTTGGTCTCCGTGATATCCGTATAGACCACCCAATCCGCCTTTCGATGAAAAAACACACTACTCGGATGCGCCAAAAACGTCGTCTTCCCATCCACCGTCGTAAAAGACCCATCCGTCTTCATCCGCACCGCATGCGCAAAGAACCCCGTCGCAAGACATCTGCATATTCTCTCCGCCAAAGGCTTCCCACCTGCACGCCGCACATCCGACGACGCGAGCGGCGATTCCTTGATGCCAAAGCGCTCGAGGTATGCGGCGAGCTGGGTCCTGATGCTAACTGCCATGATGAGCACTTTGTGATTGAGGCAATTCTCACGGCAGAACTGGACACTCTTGTCGCTTTTGATGAAGGCTTCGTATATGTTATATAATGTCAAATGATCGCCTTCTTCGACTGTGAAGCGGCGTCGAGCGGCATCTATTTGTTTCTTCCCGACGCCCGCTGATCCAAATGCGTGGGCTGACTTGAGTGTCATGGCTGCTATGGTGATCATTTCGCTCAAACAGCCGAATTCGGGATTTGCAGCGTTGAGTAGGGCGCGGGATAGCATGGGCTCGAGAGGGAGTTCTGCCATGCAGGCACCCAGAGGTTTCGTCAGGCGTGCATTGGCGTCGAGTGCGCCTAGCGAGTATAAGAAGTCGAGAGCACGAGTGACTAGTGTTGATGGCGGTGACGAGATGTAGTCGAAGCGGATGACATTCGTGATGCCGAGATTGAGTAGTTGTAATATGATAGGTGCAAGATCCAAGCGTTGTATTTCGGGGACTGTGACTTCTTCCAAACTTTTAAATGCAGCTTCTGTATATAAGCGAAAGCATTTCCCTGCCTTTGTTCGACCAGCGCGACTGGCTCGTTGCGTTGCAGCTGCTTTGGAGACTGGGATGATGTTGAGGTTCTCGATACCAACATGTGCATCGTATGCTCTTAATTTTACATAGCCACTATCGACAACGTAGACGATCTGATCGATATTCACCGATGCCTCGGCGATGTTTGTTGCTAAGACGACCTTGCGAGTGTTTTGTGGCGCCTTCTGAAATCTAAGCATTTGATCTTCTCTAGTTGATCCGGCGTAAAGAGGTAACGCCAACATCTGCTGAGCTGTAGCAGGAAGATCAGCAATTCGACTGCTTAATATATCCATCGCATCATCAATTTCGTGCCAATCAGTGAGGAACACTAATACATCTCCGCCGGGTTCATTGTCGTGAATCTTCATAACGGTCTCCACGGCGGTTTCGACGTAGTTGTTCGTAGGTTCAATCATATACTGTATCTCAACAGGATATGTCTTTTCCTCAATTTTTATAATTTTACAGTACTCTTCCTTGCTCTTGTCATGAGATATTTCGTCCTCATCTGGAGCAAAGAACCCCAGCAATCGCTCTGTTTCTGATGTTGCTGAGCTAACTACTACTCTCAAGTCTTTTCTCTTCTTCAGCACTTTCTTCAATAAAGAAAGTAGGATATCAGAACTGAGACTTCGTTCGTGCGCTTCGTCGACCATGATGACAGAGTACCGATTTAGCAGTGGATCCACGAGCATTTCGCGTAAGAGTAATGCATCGGTGAGAAATTTCAACTGTGTATTTGCGCTCGTGATATCGTGGAATGTGCGTGAGATTCCAACTCGCTGACCCACTAGAGTTCCAATCTCTTCTGCAACGCGTCCTGTTATTCTGAAAGCTGCACTAGCTTGCGGCTGAGTAATAGCAATCTGCTTTCCTTCTGAACACCAGCCTGCATCGAGGAGAAATCTTGGTATCTGGGTCGTTTTACCGGTTCCAGTTGAACCAATAATTATGGTCACGGGATACGTTTCGATTGTGTAGAGTAGCTGATCTTTCAATTGTGCAATAGAAAGTAAGGCCGGAGGCTTGTATAGCTCAGCTGTATAAGGTAGCTCTGGGAATTCGCCATCCGCCATATTTTGGAAAGGGGTAGACTAAGGCCCAATTTGTCGTTGTGTAAGCCTGATTATGTGAAGGAACCAAAATGGATCCGAATTGAAGGTGAGATGGCACTAGTCAATGGCGCTAGCCAGTATTGACACTAGCGTCATTTACTCTACATTCACTCTTCTTCATCTTTACAGGTATTCGTCACCGTTATGAACAATTTCAGTGCCCTCCAGGCAGCAACTTCAGCGCTAGCCACCCGCTTTTGAGGACGTCATTTCCACAAAAACAAAAACCTCTTGCATCCCTATATAAGCTTTTCAAACTTCAAGTTCTTCATCGAACGAGCGGCGTGAGGGACGGGTCCCCGGTCAGCACCGTGTGATGGCGCAGTAGGTAAGCCGCCATTACTAGAAGCAAGGTGCTGCAAGCCGGGATTACCGCCTCAACTCCACTTGGAGGCCGCTCGTTCGATCCCGGGCTGGGGCGTTGGGGATCTTATCACAAATCAAAACAAATATCAACACAAACATCACCACAAACACATCACAATCACCACAAAAGATTCCTAACGCCTAGTTCCGGGGATATGTTGTATTTTAAACTGTATTATATGCGTTGCTTTGTTTTCTTTTTGTCTTTTTGTGTTACTTGCGTACACAGAACAAGTAGATCGCCAGACAAAGGAGCCCCAATACGGGCAACTACATCATTACGGTACAGCACCTTGTAATGGATGGTTTAATTTTTAACTTTACTATCGAGTTATAATACCTGAATGTCATGTTGACAAGCGCGTAGCGTACACGCTGTAACTGACTTACTAGCGCGTACAACCTAAAAACACCAAACACCAATCTCCTTCCTTCACAGCAGTTGTCTAATGCAACGCTCTCAGTG
This sequence comes from Shiraia sp. slf14, assembly GCA_000498155.1. NCBI lineage: Eukaryota > Fungi > Ascomycota > Dothideomycetes > Pleosporales > Shiraiaceae > Shiraia > Shiraia sp. slf14. Next base: position 274,721 of record AXZN01000048.1, read on the forward strand.
CCTGTTCGACTGCAATGCCAAGTCCGCCGACGCCAATAACCGCCCAAAGCCATTTGTTGTTCAGTTCCTCTAGGCGTGGCCAGAACGCATTTTTCTCACTCCTAAATTTCTCCAACTGTGCAAATTTCTCAGGGTGAGATTCCGAGTATCGCCGAACCTGTGATCTCTCTTTCTGCGCATCTCCACCGAAGAAGCGAAGGAAACCGTAATTGGCTATTGGGCCGAGTAGCTCGATAGGAGCGAGCATATCTGAGCCATAGAGCATGACAATAAAAGAGATATGCACCAGGGCGTCACCAAGATAACTGAAAACAGATAAGCGGATAACAGATCTTTTGATTGCAAAACTCACTTAGGATTGCGGACAATGCTCCAAACACCATCTCGCAGGATTCCTCGACCACCCTCGGCCTTGTATTGATCAAGTTGGTAATCAGCCAGAGTCTCTAGGGCGAGTCCAGAAGAGAATAGACCGACGGCTAGCATTTGTATCCATGGATGATAACCCATCATCACTGCACCCTCATGCCTGAATGGGGCAGTGAAGGGCAAACTGATAAGCATTTGGAAGAAAGCTTCGGGAATGAAGACCTTGAAAAGCGCAGTATTCCAAAAACCTTCCTCCTTCTTCGCCTCTTGGTAACGTGAGTCATCTTCGCCTCGTTTGATTGAACGACTTGCAACACGATAAAAGAGGCGACCGCCCCATAATGTTACTCCTGTCAGTACGACTCTCTCGTGCCAGGAAAGACGATGGAATGCCTGCGAGACTGTCAATCCTTGGGCCAGCCGACGTCCGATTGCCGACCACCATGCATTGACTACTTGGCCAGAAGGCCATAGCCAGTCCTTTGCCTCAACGCGTTGGGTGTAACGAGCTACACCATAAGCAATAACAGCTAAGCCGGAATGCAGGGAAAGTGATGGGACTAATGTATCTTTCAAGATACCGACATCAAAAAGTGATACAGAGTGAACGTGTGTCTTTGAATGTGTCCTATCGACATAGGTAGCGCGAGTACCTGAATCACCTGCAGGTTGGGAGCTTGGAAGAAGGTATAGATCGTGTGGTTTGTGGTCTGCAACTTGAACACGAATATCTGGTGGCCTTTCCGGTTCGTTCTTTGATTTGTTAAACCATGACATTTTGGAACATGAGGAACTTCAGGTGAAGTGTTGTATTGCGTATGTCATGCGATAACCTACCCTTTAAAAGGTCGGAGCTGGCAGCTTCCCCGCAAACTGTCAGGCATGTGAGCCCCACTGCTCGATTGCGGCCCGCTCTTACGTTGTGCTTGATTCGTCGCTCTCCTGTGGGATGTTTTACCGGAATGAATGTATATTTTACAGCCAATGGCGTAACGCCATTTATCAGCTACCTTTCGAGTCTCGTTCGAGACTCCTGAAGGAGCTTAGGTTGACGCCAGAGATACATCCCCCTGACATCATCGATTAGCATCGAAGAAAACAAACATGATTAGGAACGACAATTCGCATGCATATCTAGGTAGGCGATAGATAGGGAAAATCGATAATCATGAAATTTTGGAGCTGATAGCCCTCAGAAAATAAAGAGGTATGGCATACTATGCGATAAGCCTTGTGAGGTGGTAATAATCATGCGAAGTGGCTGGAACCCACAATTACGCGACGTGTACTGTGGTACCCCTCATGCCCAGCTTTCTTATGCTCAGTACGAGAGCACCCACTGGTCTTTGAAATCAAATAATGCGATTTGATCACTTTGGAAACTCTGTCAGGTTTGCACTCGAATTTTGATCAACATGTCTTTGCCTGAGAAACCCCGCGCGTTCAATCCACCGAACGTTCCGAAGCCACCACCCACATACGATCAAGTCTGCATCACCCCACTAGTTCCCACCTCAAAGCTCATCACACTTGCGGGCCAAACTGGCCTTCAGCAAGATGGCACAGTCTCTTCGGAACTCAGGGAACAAGCACGTCAAGCCTATATAGCCGTACACAACTGTCTGAAGGCTGCAGGAGCAACACCGCGCGATATCATTCATGTACGACATTACATTGTGAAAGATACGGGTAACTCCGAGCTGGATGGACTAGATGTAGTGGATAGGGGCTGGGGAGATCTATGGATTGAATTCATGGATACGCATGGAGATGGGCACCGACCACCAGACACTGTGGTGGGTGTCGCAAGCTTGGCAAAGAAGGAGTTGCTGTATGAGGTTGAAGCGTGGGCTTTGATATCGAACTAGGACACAGATATAAATCTCAACATGGATACATCTCAAACAGTCGTTTGTGCTTTGACATTGATTTGCGACCGGACCATGGTTCTCTTCTGGACGGAAATGTTTCTTCACAATAAATTTCAGCCTTCGCTTGATCATAGCGCCCGGAATACAATTTGAATACCTACCCGCATATCATCCACTGCTACATTTCCAGGCTGCCAAGTTTACCTCTAGGTATGAGTTCGTCCTCGCTGAGTCATCTAATCTTATGCTGCAGGCCAGTACCCCTGCAACGTCACGGCTTTGTATCACCCGCGCACAAGGACAAGTTGTATAATAATCGCAGTTATATCTAACATTGCCTTTTTTGAAGTCATCGACATGGCTACCAATGAGGAAAAACGGATCAAAAAACTTTATCATGCATATCGACACACTCAAGACATTGACCAGAAAAGGCTATTCTTCTCACCTAAATGTATGCAGATTTGCCGACCAGTTTCTTCGTATGCCGCCACGAGTCGCGATGGAATCGTGCAGTATCTCAAAGACGCTCAGGGAGGCAAAGCGCCAGAGACGAGTAAATCGTCAACAGCTGAAAATGGCACCAGCCCCATAAACATGAACCCGCCAGCAAAAGCCCAAACCAGAGACGAAACCAAGCATACAGCAACTTTGAACGATGGAAATGAAAAAGCAAGACATGAACATACAGAAACGAAGCCCAAAACCCGCAGTGTTTACACGATACGACCTCTACATCCTTCTGAGCACGAATTTGGCTCCAATACCATTACCGCGCCCACTGGTTTCAAACCTACAGCTCTCCAAGCGAAAGCCAAAGATGAAGGCTGGATAGGCATGCGCGTCGACCTCTGGACTGAAGGAGGTCCAGGTTCGAGCCTCCTTGTTAAAGTTCAATACTGGTGGCGCCGGGAGCCAGTCAAACCAGGAGAAGAGATACAGGGTGATAGTCACGGGTTTGGTTGGCGGCAATGTTTGCATGACATCATGTATCTTGGGCCAAAAGATGGGTCGGAAGGCGAGGAAGGTTTGCAAGTGCTGGAGTAATAGTGGATTTTGGGGTCTGTCATAATGGTTGGAGTATCATTAGTGGGCTTGATTGGAGAGATATGTATGAATTGTCATGTTATTTATCATCGTCGAGGGGAAGAGGGAATCCTGTGTATCGAAATCAACCATGACGGCGTCCCAACTGTCTCGGCAATCTTTTGAAAGGAGGTATATAAGCTTTCTTGTAGTTGAAATCTAGTTCTGGGTTCTATGCTTTCAATTGAACGAAGAAACAATTGGAAGTGCGGCTAAGCTAGTAGAGTTATGTATTTATATATGATTTCCCTATCGCGCTACATACTTCAATGGCACCAACATAATTCTTATTTATTGACTCTTCTGCAGACATCTTCCAGTCGCAAATTGATGATTTGAAAAATAAACAATGATGATGCAAAGGGCTTCGGGATCCATCTTCCATCGTAGAACCTTGGTAGAGGTGCAACAACTCTCTGTATTGCATCTTCCATCCGTGCATCTCAACATGACAAATGCATCCATCCTTCAGCAATTCCATGGCCTTAAGGCAAAGAAATGTATCGAAGATAAGAACGAAGAGCATGGCCATAGGCTAACTCAGTATGTCATTCCACTGTGGGGTACTGCGTCGGCTAGACTTGCCATTTTGTCATTAGCAAGGCCGTAATAGCTGTTAGCAACATCTGGGCGTGATAACATGCCTAAGTATAAGGTGCACTGCATACTTGCGCTCGTCAACACTCCTGTTGTACTTTCAAATACTCCAAAACCTTTCGCTATGCTGTTTCACATCATCTTGTCCCTCTTCGTTGCGTCAACACCCGCTCGCGAGATTGTTTTTCCGCCTGTGTCTGGTTACTCCACACAGCAAGCAATTATTGAAGGATTCAATAGCCCAGATATCTCTCATTCGAAATTTGCGGGTCTCACAACATATGCAAATCTGCCGTACGTGCACTGCTTAGCGCCTGAAGAGGAAGATGTAGAAAAGTTTGATATCGCGATCCTGGGTGCGCCCTTTGATACAGTACGTTATTTTGTGAGCCCCATCACCTTTGAGTCAAAGTACCCGATTGGCTTCAATCATGGGCTTATAGAACCGGTACATTGTTTTTGATTGGCAGAGTGTATGGAGCATGGTGCTAGACACTAATTGCACTCATTCATTCCAAGCTCGATCCAAGTCGATGTTTGTAGTGGTGAGCCTACGCTATCGCAGGACCAAAGAGCATATACAAAACGATTTTTTTTGTTTGTAAGACCATTGCAAGCACATGCATGGTGCGTGTGCTGCGAACCGATATAAAGGATATCGCAATGTCATCCAAACCATGATTCATCAACTGTTACCAGTGCATGAGCTTCTACCATATCACTGAAACTGACATCCAACAGGGTGTTACGGCCCGACCCGGTGCTCGTTTTGGTCCTGGTGGGATTCGGCGGGGATCTCAAAGGATATCGGCGAGTTCTGGTTACAGCATATACACAGGTACGTGAAGACCCGTTTCCTTCAGTACGCCATTTAAGGCGAGTTGACTACGAGTGGCTTCAGTCACACAGTAATCGCCTCGCAAGCTATGCATATGCGTGTTACCAGATGACACTTGCAATATGTTTTCGCCATGGACTGTAGACAAATGATTTTACTTAGCTGCTTTTGTGTAATCCCAAGTTGTGGTTCAAAACTGTCACTTACTAGTATCGAGTTTGAAAGAGCTGGGTTAATATTTCTTGCCCAGGAAATAATGTCTTCCTCGGTTGGGCGAAAATAGTTGACTGTGGTGATGCACCTTTGACATTCTTGGTAGAGTAACCCAAACACACTTGCGCATAGATGATAACACTGTACAGGATAATACAGCGGCCTTGAAACAGCTGGACAAGGCCCATAAGGCATGTAGCTACTGATTTGCCGCTCATTCGTGGTAACATTTCTTATTTGTTGCTGATTTTCATAGGTTGTATCAGCAAGAGAGACTAATTCGACAGAACACAGAACACCGAGAATCGTTACGCTAGGGGGTGATCATACTACCACTCTTTCAGCGCTACGTTCCACATACGAGCATTGGGGTGCTGTCAGTGTAATCCACTTTGACAGTCATATCGGTATGCGACACCCAGATTCAATGAAGATAACGCTGACCATGCTTGCAAAGATACTTGGGATCCAAAAACCTTGGGTAGTTGCCACGTCTGGTATTAGAATCCTGTCCTAACTTCTTTCAGGGGGTGGCATTTCGCACTACGCTGGGGTCAATCATGGCACGTTTCTTCACATTGCTCACGAAGAAGGACTGATCCGCAACACGTCAATACATGCTGGAATCCGGGCGCCAGTCATACGTCCTAAGGGAGATCTACGTAATGATCTCCGCTGTGGTTTTGAGATGATCAAAGCTAGGGATATTGATCGCTTTGGGGTGCATGGCGTGATTGAAAGATTGAAGAGAAGAGTACTTGGCACGAAAGTCTACATTAGTGTGGATATTGTGAGACTGAACCTCTCGATCATTACATACATGGGCTAATATTTTCGATCCAATTAAAGGATGTCCTGGATCCAGCTTTTGCACCAGGCACCGGCACAGCCGAGGTTGGAGGCTGGTCTTCACGTGAGCTGCTTTCGATACTCGATGGCCTTGAAGGTCTTGAAGTTGTGGGTGCAGATGTTGGTGAGTCTCTGTATACCAAGTGCTTTCCTGAATAAAGGTATTAGATCCGCTAATTTGAATTTCTATTGAAGTTGAAGTAGCGCCAGTGTATGACAATGTAGGCGAAACAACTGTACTAGCTGCTGCCGAAGTAGTCCAATCATTAATTGGGCTGATGGTCAGAAGGCCGGTATGAAATACGCAAAGAACAAGATATATGGGCAAGCTTGTAGACCTGATCACCACAATGGGTAACATGGTTTCGAAGGGTTTCTTTGCATGTCGATCTGATACACAGCCTAGCGAACATCGATTTGAAACTTCCATTGATCAACGATCATGTTTGTATTGTTTTGTACTTTCGACAAACTGCGTGGCACGAGTTGTCTTGGAAGCTATCTGTGTACTCTTGACTGACATGTGCGCGAGTGGTGATTGGTGCGTGATGGTGCAAGAGGTTGAACAACCGAATTTGGCGCGAGCCGGGCTCGTGCGCTGTGGCGGATTTCAGCCCCACTACTTCGTACCGCGGTTATGATTAACATTCAACTGAGTCTTGCACTTCTGGACAACCTTGACCACCATCGAGATACTGTGTCAACTCGCCAGAATTCAACATGTCAGACGCTTCAGAGCAGCCAAAGAAAGAGCGATTCGCGCCTAAAGAACCTGTTACTCTGCTGCCACCGAAAGACGACCCTATCGAACGTGAATACCTTGCCAAGTGTAATGGTAAGCCAGTCTAAAGTGTCGAAAATTAACTTGAAAATATTCTAACAGCCCAATAGGAACGAATGAGGGGTATCCCACTCTAGTAGCTATCAAGGCAAGTTTCTGTGAATCGTTCGTCTGGCCGAACTTCCACTAACGTCGACTTTAGGGTGACGTCTTTGATGTCAGTGGCAAGGAAACATACGCACCTGGAAAAGGATATCACGGTCAGTAAACGAATTTATCTACATGATGTGTTCAATTTCTGAGCTTTCGTTCAGTGTTCGCTGGCAAAGAGCCCAACCGAGCATTAGGCCTTTCATCACTAAAGCCTGAAGATTGTGTATCAGACTATTCGACACTGTCTGATAAAGAAATACAAGTTCTAAACGACTGGCACACATTCTTCAGTAAGCGCTATAATATCGTTGGACGACTGCAAGCCGAAGGTTCTGCAAACCTATGATCGTTGCTTGTCAGGGATCTACTAGCCTTTTAGCGGTATTGCATATATTAAATACTATCAGTTACTCACAGCTACCAAAATTACACGAACTACTTTATCTTGAGTATTGCAACAGCCGAGTATTCACCTGGGCTCGACGTTCTGTCCGTTTAGTGTTGAATGCTTTATAGAAAACCCACTCACAACCTCTAGCGCTTGTTTCTTGTCTGACACCGATTATAATCAATTCTTATGTGGATTTTACTATACCTGATACTCTTGATTAACGGCAGTTGATGTTAAAATACAGAGCGCCAAAGCAACCACCGCTTACCTAACTGATACCACCCGAACACGAAAACACATAAATTCCGAAGCACCTTTCGAGTAAATCGATACAAAATAATCTCCTGTTTTGGACCAAGGCATTCGGGAAACCATTGAAACTCCCTGGAAGCGCCCATTGCAATTAAGGACCAAACATGAGGTAGAACATCTCGCCAAAACGTCAACCTCCTTCCTTGGAATCTCTGGGGACATATTCACCTTCACCTCACCTCCTGCTAGCAACATTGTGCAACGTGTTCGCGTTACAGCACATAGTGGAAGCAGCAGGCTTTTGAACGGCGTTCTTACAACGTTCGCATTTCGCTCCAGGTAAAACTCGCTCACGATCCAAACACCAGGCGCCGAAGCACTGGTGGTTTTGGTCGTTCCGTGCGAAGTGGCAGTATCGGTAGAGTCGCATTTCTGAATGCCCACAGGCATGAAAAGTAATATTTTCGTAGTGACACATGTTAGTGATTCAGTAGACGCGGAAAGTCCCAATACGACAGCACTACGCCTTATGTTAACACTCCGGCGCTCAGAGCCGATTTTAAGTAACTTACATTGCCAGATGAGGTATTTTGAACCGTATGTTGTGATGGGTGAGGAAGCTGGAGAAAGATTTCGATGTAATGCGAAGGGCGAATCCCGGGATTGGACTTGGTGCAAGATTTCCAAGGTGTGGAAAGGCATCGCACCAGACATGTCCAGGTCTTATTATACGCGCCAGAAACGATGGGGCATTCGATTCAAATCAACCAAGAGCCTTTTCCTTCTAGGCGCGCTGCGCGAGATCATCGGCATGGTCCTTGCATATTGGAAGAACTCATTGGTTGCACCACGGCCAACCTATATCCAAGCAGCACAACGTCTCTCATGCCCCATAAGTCTACTGAGTTGCATGAAATGACATACATAGGCCGGCTAAGGTGGCAGACAGGTATTGTGCCACGTTGAGTGTCCAACAACAAAACGAGTTTATAAGAAGTAGCACACGTCAAGTTACAAAATTACCCGGGTCATTGCGCCAAACTATCGGGCTCGTTCTAATATTTTCACAAAGTGTTGTTTTCGTAGAGAGTAGATAAGCATCTTCAGATTCAATACTCAGACAACAGTCACCACGAGGGAAGACTCCCAGGTTACGACCATTAAGATACTTTTCCAGTACGAGCATTTATAAAGCTTCCATATGCCTATTAGACGGAGAAACAACATCACTCGATCCTTATATCATGATCAAGCCTAAGCATGCTTTTAGCTGGTCGCAAAGCATGCAAAGCTGATACCATCAACTTCCACATGAAGCTCCCATCGACACCGTAACAATAGCCTCCTTACGGAGTTTAAGTCCGAGAATCCCCTCCAAAAGAAATTAATTTGTAATTCTTCGGGTGGAGACCCCTGCCAGGGCTTCTAGTTTGCTAACGTATCGCGCTGCTTTTTGTTCAGCCTGCACTGGCCCCATATTCAGCTCCAGGTTTAACATGCCAAGAATTATTTAAATGTTGACCGGAGGGGCACTATCATCGAGACATGATCCAATCCGAGTATAGCGGGTACGGCAACCATCAAGAGTCGAAATGCCAGTTACTCTGCGGCTCTAATCTATGGGGCCAACCGAGCAAGTCCATACACACACATTCCCTGAACAAGAGCTCTGCATATTTCCGGTCATATTAATGCCACATTGTTAGTAATCTTCTTTTGGCAGAAGTCGATGAAGCAATCTGCACGTGTTCTCTGCTCCTGTTGATAACGAGGCCATCCACGAGGGCTCTGCAGTGCACCCACCCATTTGCTCTGTCACTAACTAGCCATGGGACAGTGTGTATATGTACGCTAATGAGCGCTGAGAGAGATGGCAGTGATGAAATTCGATATCATGTACCCGTCTTGCTTGCGTCTTAGTGGTTCGCAATTGGTCCGGAAAGGTGTTCCAAGAAAATCTATGAAGTGGCTGATCGGCGCTTCTGATCTAAGATCCACAGTCTCAATTGCAAATGGAGCGCTGCCTACATCATATCTCGTTGCCATTGTATAATCCATGACCATTTGAAATCTGAATTGTGCTATGGATTCATGTCATGTCATTGAGTATCAGACGCCTTCCAAGTACCTTTCCACAGTGTCAGTGCGAACTAAGTCTCACAAGGCTAACACAACGTTCAAAAGCCGGGGAAGCGGGTGGTATTACCGGCTGGCATGGATTACATACACTTGTGGGAGTTAGGTATTCTCGAGGATGGCTGAAAGCCTACCTCCCACGCACGCGGTGAAGGATCAGGCGTATCACAGAGCACAAATGTATTACAATACGAATCGCTACCAAGTACGTGGAATCTTGGGGGTTGTTGAAATCGCCAACCCATCTTCATCGTCTAATAAGTGGTAGTATTGGGTTCAACATACTGGACTGCCTAGGGGGCTAGGTACTAGCACACATGGCAGTGACCCTAGAAGCCTTCGAGATTGATTTTACAGAGATGCGGCAGTCAGCAATCCCCCGGCCTTCATGCAGACACCACGCTACACCACAGTACTGCCACGACCGCCTATACATCGCGTACGAGGTTCGCGGACGCAATGCTTGCACCACTGCATGTGTGGCACACCAAATCAGGCCATTTCGCAAGCTGAGCCACTGCCAGGGTTTCCTAACTGTGTAAGACATTGTGAGCGGATCCAAACGCCCTTCTGTGTAAATTGGTCCGGCGTGCTTGTGTCAAACCACTGTAACAGTGACTGGCCCTAACCACATTCAACCTCCCCTCCTTACCAAGCTTGTGTATGACCATCTAAGCTGGGCATTACCAAGATCTCAGCGGCCCGGGCATGCGAAAGTAAGAATCCTGATTCATCACTGATCATTCGTTGCGCAATAGCCGCTTTTTACACCTTATGGTACAGATGACGTACCAGAAGAAGCTTCTGGTGATTTAAACCGCAACACATCTGAATCATTCAGAAATCATCAAGCCTCACTTGATTATGGAAAGAGGAGTAAAGCTCGCTAATAACACAGAGCGGAGAACATAAGCCAACTCCACTATGCGGCTCGAGACTGAGGTCAATTTAACACCCAGGTGATCGCGAACCCCCTGAAAAGCTGCGTGCTACAGGTTGTCTGTATCGAGCTGAATACTTGGCGAATCCTGTTGTGTACGATGCAAGACAAGGGGGATTCTGACCCAAACTCGATTAGTGAGCGCGTCTAAGATGCAGCGCTGTTACCTTCCTGGGGAAACCCGCAGTTCTGATTATGCATATAAGACTGGGTATGTCGAAGGATCTAGAGATCCCGGAACAGCGCTGATTACATCTGACTGTGCAGACATACGTGCTCACAGGTGTTAGAGACAGATAACATGATGTGAAATGACTCGTTCATCACTTTTTCCGGTATTCTGCTGTTGGCAAATTTACATAAATAAGATACTACACGGACCGAACTTTCATGATGCCGAACAATGCTTTTGCTTATTACCCGAGACGCCATCGCTATGATATCACTTAATACTACTTCCCCGCCCTCTTGGCCTTCCTTGCCTGTCGTTTCTTTGCAATGATTCGCGTGCGCTGAGCAAGTTTGGCATTGTCATCCTGTGTTTTGGTGTCCTTGACCACACCGGATCGTGCGTTGCCTTCCGCGCCCGTACCCTGTCGCCTCTTCTCCCCGCGGGCCTTGTCCTTGTCATGCTTACCCGGCTTGCTTTCGGGCGATTCCCGTTTCCGTTTCCGGTCCCGAGCTTCGGTACCGCCTTCCTTGGTGGTCTTGGTCTCTCTCTGCTGTTCTTCGCGTGTTGAGCGGCGAGAAACAACATTGGCATTTTCAATCGCAAACTCGACAATCAGACGCTTTCGCTTGTCCTCCAGAGCCTCCTTGGCAGCTTTCTTGCTTTTGGGTGTTTCGCCCTTAACTTTGTAGTCAACAGCGTGGCCATTGAGCCAACGTAGGCCCATGAGGGCGTTACGATGGGTATAGTACTCGATGAAGCCATAGCCTCTTGATCTTCCTGCACCAGTCTCCTCGTTGACTTTACTGCCAGCCGGTGTCTCAAAGACCACTTTAGCTTGCTTAACAATACCCTTGCCTCGCTTTTTACGCATCTTGTCTGCAACGAGCATTTCTTGACCGCCACGAACGACCTCTTCCTTGGAGAGCTTTTGTCGTTTGCCAGCCTTGACATCAGCTGCGAAACCAACAATAGCCGATCGAGCTAAAGCCTTCAAGTCTTTCGAGGTGATGGAACGAGGAATATTGCGAACTGAAAGGCGGGTCAAGGAGAGATGTAGTGAAGGATTCTCCTGGATTTGTTTCTTTCGTAGGGTAGCGCTATCCTCGCGCATTTTGACTTCTGAAGGTGAGAGCTTTTGATATAGAGGTGAATTTGAAGGGATTGTGCCTTCGGAAAGAAGGTAAAGGCGTCGCTTATCCTTATCCCGACTGAAGCGTGAAGCGGCTCCTTCTGCTGTAAGACGTGTAGCTTCGTTCTTGTCGACGGCACGGCTGAGTTGTAAAATGCGACCGTCTATGGTGTATTTGCCAGTTGGGTCGGCGTTTGCGTCTTCGAGAACAGAGTGGGTGACAGTAATCGTCGAACCATCCTTCTTATCGAGATTCTTCGTTTGAAGCTTGACACGTGGGACACCTTTCAGACAATTGACCATGTCATCCTCATTGTAAAAGGAGACGAAACCTGTGCCCTTGGGCCGCTCTGTCTCACGATCGAGAACAACGCGGGCGAATCGGACACCACCAAACTGCTTGAAGTGCTCAGCCAGGCTGTCATCGTCAACAGTAAAGGGCAAATTGCGTATGAAGATGGTGTATTCCTCCCGCTTAGGGCGTGTGTCTTCAAGCTCGACACCACCCTCGGTGTCGCTGTCGGAAATATCATCATAATCGGTATTACTGTCTTCCATATCATCCTCGTCCTCGCTATCTGCCTCATCTGAGCCGCTGTCCTCATCATCGTCTTCGTCGTCGGAGCTTACAACAGAGCTTTCTGCGTCGCTCATATCTTCGTCGTCGTCAGCTTTTTCCTCCTCTTTTTCCGTCTTTTGCAAGCTTTGCCAAGTATCTCTATCCACAGCAAAATCGACTGCGATAGGTCGTCCATCGATCTCCTTGCCATTCAGTTCTTGGATAGCTTTTTCAGCGTTCTTCTTTCCCCTCATGGCAACGAAACCGAAACCTTTGAGTTCACCAGACGGCTTCTTAGGCAGCGTGACAAAGTTCACTTTGCCATAGCTCAGGAAGTACTTGCCCAGCTGGTCTGGTGTCTTTATGCTCCACGGCAGATTGCGCACGATAATCTTGGGAGCCTGCGCATCCTTCATTTGCTGCTCGCGATCGGCTTTGAACCTGTTCGCAGGCCTTTCAGATTTGGCCTCGCCCTCACGCTGCCTTGCCTCAGCAAAGTCAATGGAAATCTTCTTGCCCTGCAGCTCAGCGCCCTTCAACTCTTCTTTCGCTCGCTGCGCATCTTCAACATCAGCGAAGGTGACGAAACCAAAGCCTTTGGAGGCTTTAGTCTCTTTGTCAAGAACAACGAGCGCATTCTTGATTGGGTATGATTCGGAGAAAAAGTCGGTCAGGTCTTGGGTTGTGACGCTCGTCGCAAGTCCTCGAATGAAGAGCTGTCTTCGCGCAGCTTCTTTGGGCGCGGGGCGTGAAGAGGATGGCTGGTCAACTTCGGCAGTTGCTGTGACGACTTCGGTGCCATCTTCAGAGACTCTCTGTCGCTTTCTTCGGGGCGCCATTTCTGCTTTCAGAGCTCACTTTGGCTGATACGTTCATCTCATGTTCACCAGAAAAAAAGTTCCAGCGTTCGGCGATATGTTTGGCCGAGCCGCGGGCTTGGCACGGGTCTTGCATTCAAGTCCAATATGCTGTATCACGCAGAAATGGCAAATCCTTCCGCGATTATGCGGAGTGAGTAATGTCCGGTATACTTGCGGAGTAATCTCCGGTATACACATGAGATACAGCACACGACGAGGATGCACATCCAATGTGGATACAGCCAGCCTTACTCATGGCTCCAACCCCTGTCACGGTTACAATACATCAATGAGGCGATTTAGACCCTGTATCCCCTTGATAGCTACCGAGTGGCTGGTCTGGGCTACCTACCTTAATCTGACTTCATGGCAGGAGAAGTGTTGTTCATATTGTCTTTGGCGAGTCGTACCATGCAAAATGGGCTGAACATGCCTCTAAATATTCCATACAACACTGGTGAAGCAACTCACTCTCGTAAGTCTATGTGAAGTCTGCTCATGTGTTAATTAACTTCCATCATGTAAATATGTAAGTTCACTGGCATCTTTTTCACAAAGCAATACCAGTTCATAATGCACTGTGGCTCTGGATATGTCTTTGTCTATACCAATCATTCATATAAATAAAACTCTGCTTTGACTACAATTGCTAACATCGCGGAATTGTAGTCGACGCGACGCAACTCTATAGTTCAATATTTCACATGGTTCTTAGCTCGTTATATTGGATGATCTCTAATCCACATACACTGCTAATTCGAACAGTATCTCATCCATTAAATTAACTACTTACACCAAAAAGAAAAGCCCTTTAGCAACCCATACATTTGGCATGCAAACGCCCTTACCATACTTCGTTTAGCCGATACTTATCCTGGCTTAGCTTTATCTGCTACAGCGAATGACGTAGAGTACACTCAACAGCAGTGCAACCAACATACATGGCGGGGTATAACAAAAGATAACTTGAGGCCGTTCGATTTCACCTCGAATCTATTTTCCAGTATTCTTATCCAAATACACAAACATGTCACATTTATCGGCAGAAGCCACAGAAACTGACAAGCTTCTAGCTTCGGGGCAGGCAGTGGCTTCATCCTCACGAACTACTTATTCCTCTATCGGTGATGCCCAATCTAAACATCCGCCAAGGCCAAGTAGAAAGGATACCGAGAAGCTCAACAGCAATCATGACTGTCTCCCAACTGAGTCCGGATCCTCTTCAGAATACTTGGACCAAAACCTTTCTCTATACGAGAACAAATGCATACTGATCAATCGAGAAATCGACTCCATAGGTATGGGACGTTATCAATGGTCCTTGTGGGCTCTCTGTGGTCTCGGATATCTCATCGACCTGATGTGGGCACAAGCTTTTGGTCTAGCACTATCGCCTATGCAACAAGAACTTGGCTTTGGAGCTGGCCAAAGCGGAGATCTTTCTACTGCATTTTCAGCCGGAATGGCCGCTGGTGCCTTCATCTGGGGTGTGCTTGTCGATCTCATAGGCCGACGGTGGGCATTCAACTTAACAGTGCTCATCTCCTCGGTCTTTGGTTCATGTATTGCATTACCAGATACCTACCCTACCATACTTGGTTTTACTGCGCTGGCTGGTTTCGGAGTCGGGGGCAATATTCCCATCGACACATTGATCACACTTGAGTCAACTCCCCACAATAAGAGATACCTCCTACCATTGCTTTCAATATTCCAACCGCTTGGTGTCGTCATTTGCAGTGTCATTGCCTATGGACTCATACCAAATTACTCATGCAGTCCAAACTTCTCAGAGGGAGAGAAAGCGTTACCTTCTTGTAGCTCAGTCTCGGCAGGCAGACCATGTTGTACGAAGACTACCAACAGTATGTGAATCCCTATAGAAGTCCCTTGAGGCATCCGCTGATCATTTACACAAAATTTCAGTGGGTTGGCGTTACCTTCTCTTTACACTCGGCATCTTAACATTGATCATATTTTTCCTTCGATGTGTACTCTTCAAATTCCAGGAATCTCCCAAATATCTCCTATATCGCGGCAGAGATGACAAAGCCATCGAAGCACTTCACAATATCGCAAAATACAATGGAAAGACATGCACCTTAACAATAGAAAAGCTGGAAGCCTTAGAACGCGATTACGACTCTACAAACAGCAGAGAACCAATCGACAGTAGTGAACCCAGCCATCCCACATCCAGATGGACATCTAAACTGCAATCAGAAACCGCCCGTTTCGCACTCCTCTTCTCCGACCCAAAAGTCTCCTCCGTCACCATCCTCGTATGGCTAACCTACATCTTCGACTACTGGGGCTTCACCGTCGCCGGTACATCTCCACCCCTTCCCCACACCTATCGAATGCCATAGTAACATCTCCTAGGAACCTTCCTCCCACAAATCCTCGCCCTCAAAAACGGCGCCCTTCACCTCTCCCTCCGCTACACCTACCGCTCATACATCTACATCTACCTCCCCGGCGTCTTCGGCGTCCTGCTCGGCACGCTATCCTACCGCGCGCCCAGCGTAGGTCGCAAATACACAATGGTGTTTTCATCTCTCATGATGGCGATTTCGATTTTCCTTTTCAGCAGTGTCAACAGCGCGGCGTCGAATATCGGCTTCAACGTCATGGAGTACTTTTTCCAGTCTATGTTCAATGCAGTGTTGTATGGGTGGACGCCTGAGGCGTTTCCGGCGCCGATTCGGGGTACGGCGTGTGGGATTGCGAGTTTTTGGGGGAGGTTGGTGGGGATTGTGAGTCCGTTGATTGCACAAAGGTTGTATGCTGGGGGTGTAGATGGCGCAAGGGATATTAATAGTGTGTTGTATCTTGCGGGTGGGGTGACCTTGGGGTGTGTGGTTACGACTGCGCTGTTGCCACATACGACTGTTGGGCAGAGGAGTGGATGAACTGTAAAGTGAGAATCGTAGAAGTATTTTCGTTATTGTTATGGATATCAAGAGTAATAGACCCATATGGATTTCGGATGTTTCTCATTTTAGCTTGCGCAGTTCAGCGGCGGGACTTATATATTTGTGTGCTTATCGATGTATCTAAGCAAATTGCCACCAATTGAAATTGAACAAAGAGTTGCTTCCACTACCAGTGAATTTGAAGAACAGATCATGTGTGCCAGTTGCCCCGCTAATAGGACATGTCACAGTAGTCCATGTATTCCAGCTTCCCGTCGAGGCCACAGTGCAAGTTCCAACAAGCGTGCCGCTTGTGCTGCCCAGACGAACTTCAATCTTACCACCACTACCAGCCGAAGAGACACGTGCGCTGAGGGTCTTTGCCCCGGTTGTGCCAAAAGCAACGCCCTTGACTTTGATGTAATCGTTGTTGTTGATGAATGAGACAGCCATGCCACCCTCACTGCAAACCTCGGTCTTCAGGCCAGATGAAAAGGCGATAGTCTCCGCCTCCTGACGAACATATGGGTTCAGAGTGCCAATCATAGGTGGGCCGGCGTCAGTCATTGGGATGGTTGGAATAGTGCCATCAGAGTTATAATTAAATTTCTCAATAGCCACTGAACGAGTGTAGCCACTGCCGCCGGGAAGGGCGCCGTTATGGTAAAAGAAGTAAGATGTTCCATTGAAGTCCAAGACCGCTGGATGATTGGTGAAGCTTCTTCCAGCGGTAGCCATGACTAGCCCTCGGTACGTCCATGGGCCAGTAATACTAGGACCAGTCGAGTAACGAATATCTTCAGAGCAGCAGTTTGCAGCATACACGAGGTACCACAAGTTGTTGCGCTTGTAGATCCATGGACCTTCTTCGTACGAGGTTGCTCTCGAATTGGTACCGCTCCTGCGAGGGCCAAAGCCAGCAGTCGTGAGATCGACCTTGACTGGACTACCGCTGATCGAAATCATATCCGCATTCAACTTGGCGTACCATAGGTTCGGGTTACCCCAGAACAAATATGCTTGGCCATTGTCGATGTAAACTGTCGGGTCGATTTCGTTGTTCGCAACCAATGGCTTTCCAATGGCATCACGGTATGGGCCTGTAATAGTGTCACTCACGCCAACGCCGATGGCCATGGCTCCGCTTCTCTGCTGGACTGGGACATAATAATAAAACTTGTTATTGCGTTGAATGACCTGGCCAGCCCATGCTCGCTCATTAGCCCAACTAAAAGTGGCCAGATTCATGACAACGCCATGGTCCTGCCAATTGGCCATATCTGCAGAGGAGAAGAGCCGCCAGTCACGCATATTGAAATTTGTTGAGCCATCCTCATCGTGGCCGGTGAACAAGTATACGCGGTCATTGAGCACAAGTGGTGCTGGGTCTGCGCTATAAAGGGTCTGAATGACGGGGTTGTCGGCCTTTGCTGTAGCAGAAAGGAGCAATAATAAAGCTGGCAGGGTTCCAAAAACGCATGCAAGCATCATACTGATTTTCGAGGCACCCATAGTGAGAACTTGTGATGTTGCAGGCCTGTAAGAAGTAAATCGATGGTTTACTATGAGGGAGCAGTGCCTGTTTAGTTAAATGTATATACTTGAACCTTCCTTATTGCAATCTACCGCGGGTATTGGATTCAATATAAAAATAGCATTGTACAGGCACATGGGTAGGAGCATCAGAAGGTACTAGATATTATGCGTACTACTTGAAATTCTATTGGCAGCGTCAATTGGCTCAAGGAAGCTTTTATTTTCCGGTGGTTTGAAGCATAGTAGGTCTTGTGGTAAATAAGTGCGGGGAAGTCGATGTTGATCAACTTGTTTGACCATTGGAAATTAAGCCGTGCCTAAGTTCGGGTCCGGAGAATTCCATCAGATCTTCCGGCTTTTGCAAGTATTATATGTACGATCAAAAGAGAAGGTACCGGGGTGCGGCATATGTTCCATCAGCCTCAGTTGGCCTAATGGAGACTGGTTATATGAAACCTGCTCAAGCCGCTGTATGGAGTTGTATGTCGGGCTTAGTCAAATTAGGCTATACACCCGCAGTGTCTGAATTGATGCGGATTAAATTCTCAGATAAGCATCTGAGGGTGCGGTCCCATTTTCAGAGTCTTCTGAGGCTTGAGATTTGGATACGTGTAGTGCGCGATGGGATGAAAATGTATGAGTAGCTGAGGATTTAGTCTACAACTGTGGGGAGGAGCATCTGGTGTGTTCAGAAACGAAAGAAAAATGCGCTAGGTTTGGATGCGATTGAGATGCAATGTGTTTTGAGCATTTGCGAGAATGATCTCTGAAGAGCGATTAGAATAACGGCGCAGCATAAAGAAAAGAAGCCACCAGATGCATGCTGTGTGGTTGCAGTAGACCAAGGCGAGCAATGATGGTGTTCAAATCGAGGTGGCGCTTGAATGGCTAGCGCCGCCAAGGCTCGGCTACGGATTTTCGTGGTGCCGCCCACAGTCGCGCCTTCGAAATCATCGCCAAAAGAAGCCGCATCTTCAACTCGTCACCGCTAACCCGCAGCAACCCTCCAAGATGAAGTACATGTACGTCTACCTGCGACTCGAATTCCTCCGCCGCTGCATCGCACCCCATACTGCACTCGAAAACCCATCCACGCACAATCGCCGCAGATGGCCTGCCCGCATCGCAACATTGGAAGGATATTTGGACATGGGCTAACATTGGGACTACAGCCACTCCGAGGAATTGCTCGAAATCCCCGAGGGGGTCAAGGTCTCCATCAAGACCAGGAACGTTGTCGTTGAGGGTGAGTCGGCAATGGTAAAAGGAATTTTGGAATTTGACAACTAACAAGCGCAACAGGTCCCCGTGTAAGCCGCACGCAAATTTCGATCCCGCACGAATACTCATGAATGAACAGGGCAAGCTCCTCAAGTCTCTCGGCCATTTGGCGGTCAGCTTTTCGCACGTACGTTGATACCGACTTGGTGAATTTGGACAATTTACTAAGACGAGAGCAGCCCAAGAAGAATGTTATCAAGATCGAGCTCCACCACGGTTCGCGCAAGAGCGTCGCTACCCTCCGAACTGTCCGAACTCTCATCGTACGTCGCACTGAATATGCTGGAACATCACCAGGCCTGGGAGCTGGGCTGACTTGCGGTAGAACAACTTGATCATCGGTGTCACCAAGGGCTACAAGTACAAGTACGTTTATCAGAGGTCCAACTCGACGAAAATTTTCTGACAGTAGTCTAGGATGCGATACGTCTATGCCCATTTCCCCATTAACGTCAACATCGAGAAGAACAAGGAGACCGACCAATACGAGGTCGAGATCAGGAACTTCGTCGGCGAGAAGCTCGTACGAAGGGTCACCATGAGGCCCGGTGTCTTCGTTGAGGCATCAAAGAACCAGAAGGATGAGCTCCAGCTCACCGGAAACGTACGGACAACCCAAATTTTGTCTGCATGGATCATAGTACTGACAGCGTTACAGTCCCTTGAGGATGTTTCCCAAAGCGCCGCCGATATCCAGCAAATCTGCAAGGTCCGCAACAAGGATATCCGAAAGTTCTTGGACGGTCTTTACGTGTCGGAGAAGGGCAACATCGAGGAGGCATAAGCTGCTCGAGGGAGTATGGGTTTCATTCACGGCATATGAGCAATGAGCTTCTCTTCATCATGGACTGCGACAGGCGCCTTGGGGGTTCAGCTCAAAAACGATGTTCGATAACAATACCACCTTTACTGGATGGACTCTTGTGTTCCAGTGGTTGTGATGACATGCATATATTGAAGTACTGGTACGGTTACTGGCGTTAGTTTATGGACTTTGAACATCCTATCGATCTTGCAGCGGGTGGTCGCCGTCTTCGCCTAGACACTAACTATACGCAACTTTGTTACAGATTCTTCCCTGCTGTTACTGCTGTCTCACTCAGAGATGTTCTATCTTTCTGATTCAAGGTTATACCACTGCTTCAAGTAATCTGTTGAAACCTTACCCATGCACTGAATCTGACATGTCTACCTCTTTGGCGAGGATCTATGATGCAAATTCACATAAGCGGAGAAGAGGTTATGTCCGCGTAAGGCCGACTGCAAAATGCATAGCGTTTTCACTGTAATGATTGCAAAAGCTGATCTGATCATACACATCAGCTTTGACATAAGGGCTTTGCACAAATGCCCCAAATCTGATTCTTACTGAAATTCTGCACAGTTAGGTCAAAGGCCGCGGACCAAAACACCATAACATCAAAGTATGACGCACATTTGGCATGGGGCGCGCTCCCAAACCCCGCTTCAACCACCGGTTATGTCGAATATCGCCGTAAAGCCCGCATGTAGCAGTATTAGGTTTGATGCTTCCTAATCAGCTAACATGATGTGCTTTTCGCACTAGTATAAAGCCAGAATAGCTGCCATTGACTGCGCATCAATTCATCAACCCGCTACAGTCGACCTGTGATTCAATTCTAATTGATCGACAAAACCATGGCGACCAATAAGCTTGATGTGGAGGGGCTCTTGAAACAGTCCAAAGCTGAATACAGGCGATTGGGAAAGAGTGGACTGAGGGTTTCTGTCCCTATTTTAGGTGCTATGAGTATTGGTAGCTCAAAGGTATAACAGCTATCCTAATTGATTGGAGTATGCCCTGACTAGTATACAGTGGCAACCCTGGGTCATTGAGGAAGACGAAGCTCTGCCACTCTTGAAGGCTGCGTATGATCGTGGAATCACAACATGGGATACAGGTATGTCTGAGAAAATTATTTGAAAGCCAAATGGTTGACACATGTTGCATAGCAAACGTTTACTCCAATGGTGTCTCTGAGGAACTCATTCGTAAAGCAATCAATAAGTACGATCTTCCGCGTCACAAGCTCGTCATCCTCACAAAATGTTGGGGATATGTAGGCGAAGACCCAGGCTTACGCACAATCAACTATGGCAAGGAGCTGCCACAGCTTGCTGACTACACCAACCAAGGTGGTTTGTCACGTCAAGCCATCTTCAACGCGGTCAATGCCTCTCTCAGGCGCCTAAATATGGACTATATCGACCTGCTACAGATTCATCGATTCGACCCAAATACGCCCATCGAAGAGACCATGGAAGCTTTGCATGACTTGGTCAAGTGTGGCAAGGTCACGTACATTGGTGCAAGTTCCATGTGGGCGGTACAATTTGCTCAAATGCAATTTGTGGCTGAGAAGCATGGGTGGACAAAGTTCATCAGCATGCAGAACCACTACAACTTGTTGTACCGAGAAGAGGAACGCGAGATGATTAGGTTCTGTAATGACACAGGCGTTGGTTTGATACCTGTAGGTTTAGTTCCGTTCTGCTCCAAGCCAACACTAACCTCTACTTAGTGGGCACCTCTCTGCCGTGGCCATCTTGCTCGCCCCGCGTCAGCTTTCGGCAGCACCTCACGATCTGAGGGCGAGCAAAAGGCTGGTGTCTTGACAACGGGGCACCAAAACAATGACAAACAGATCATTGAGCGCGTAGAAGAATTAGCCAAGAAGCACGACTGGAAAATGGTCGATGTTGCACTTGCTTGGATCAATAAGCGTGTAACAAGTCCCATAATTGGCTTTAGCAGCGTTGCGAGAATGGACGAAGCTCTTGGTGCAAGGGGCAAGGAACTCTCGGAAGAAGAAGAGAAGTATCTGGAAGAGCTGTATGTACCAAGTCGGATTGTGGGTCATACATAGATTATTATTAGACTTGGAATTGCAGAAGCCTAAGCAGCACAACACAGAATTGACCCTCCAACGCAATTCGTTTACAGCGAGGATTGAAAGAACCCTTGCTTATGTTCAACTTTGAATGCACGGTGTTGCAAGCTTACTGCACGTCGATCCCTGACGATAGGGTTTATTGGAAAATGTGCAAGATGTTGAAGCCAGAGAACAGTTTGCCAGCCAAGATGACGAATGCACCAGAGATGGCGAGCCTCGACTAACAATATACCAAGTGGATACTTTTATAGATGGCTAATAGTGAAGAGGCGCTGTACCAGCTTGGAGCTGAAACGGTGTGCGTTGATGCGTGACTCTCACCTGATTGGAGATGACGTAGGTGAGTCGCGTGAGGGGTCAGGTCACCAGCTGGGAACGCGGTACCTGAAGCTCCCGCCAGGAACAACGAGCAGGACAAGAGATGAGGCTCTTATGAATGTCGCAAGCTGAGAGAGGCTCAATTGCTAGCTTGTCGAGGTTTGCACCTTGCACCATAGCTGTCCATTGTTGTCGCCCCCTCATTCCAGGGGCGTAGATAGCTCCTTCCCCGCATCCGTACCCCAGATGCACGGGCCCAGGTCGCGCGCATTCATCCCATTGGATTGGGCGACCATGGTGTGCTGATCAAGTGACATGTCCTGTCGCGGCCGCCATTGACCCCTCATCTACTGCCCTCGCCCTCCCTCTCTTCTTCTCTTCTCACTCTCACCTGTGCCTGACCCAGCTCTCCATTGCTACACCAGACACTATCAATCACCCTCCAGCTTCACCAAGCTCTCCCACTGCCCCAACCTTCTTACAGCTCCAGTAGCTCTCATTAGCCTGCTCACCACCGCCCATCATGGCAGAAGACACTCTAGCCCCGCTCGAGAAGATCGACTCTGCCAGCCCAAACTACAAGCTAGCAACCGCTGAAGAGGTGAAGAAGGGCCACCGTAGAGCCAGTTCTATGGCCGCTGATGTTTACAACATTGAAGACCTTGGTGAGTGCTCGTGCTGACAATGCCCTGAAAAGAGGGGCAGGCGGGGCTAACATCTCGCAGAGAAGGAGAAGAAAGAGATCAAAATCTCTATTGAGACACAGAAGCTTGGATGGTAAGTGGTTTTCTTTGATATCGATAATGTCTCGACCTGTGGATGAGAGCCAGCCAACCATCGGTTCTCGGCCCAACCGGCGTTTGAGTACTCAAGACAATGGACAAGACTGGCTAACGCCATGTAGGAAGCTGAACGACTCACCTAGCAAGGTCGAGGACCCAGCAGTATTGAAGCTCTACCTCACCGAGCCCAAGGTCAAGAAGATCACCTTGCACTTCCCACTGGGCCTTGAAGTCGTTGCGCGAAATCTCAAGGGTGTCACCATCAAGGATGCATTAGACGCCATCCACAAACAGTTCAAGAAGCGCGTACGTTTCCCCTCTCCTTTTTTCTCTCTTTATTCATTGTAATATCCAAGTCTATTCGTCCAGAAGCAGCGCCATGTCTTTGAATTCTCCAGTCACCGTTTCAAAATGCTGATTTGGTCAATAGGCAGATGATGAGATTGACAAGCCCTACCTCGCTGGTTTCGAGTGGGATCCAGAGGAGTGCTATACTCGCTTCATTGTCCATCAAACCAACACACCAACATCAGCCATGAGCGGCGGTGGCAGCAGCAAGAAGAAGAAGAAGGCTGCCGCCGCCGAGGAGGGCTCCTAGGTGAATGACTCGCCCCCTTCCCTGACATCGACTTCACACACGGCCTCGATCATGTTTTGTGCTTCGGCATCGATATGAGGGGTATAATTCTGCACTCGGGTGCTGTACAATATAACATCGAAATGGGAAGAGAGAGCGTCTGCTGCAGATGGCACTGCCGTGATTCGCTAAAGCTGTCGAGCTGAGGGATTGCTGGCTACGGTCGTCGGGCGGTGCACATTCGTCCAGGGAAGAGCGCAGGTTGTGTGCTAACAAAGCTGGCAACACCTGTCTATGTATGTTACTGAGATCACTTTGGAATGCTGGCGGGCACCCAATACAACGAGTAGATCTGGTCCATTGCAATGGTGGTTGTGAGTGATGAGTGATGTTGTCATGTCTTTGCAGTGGTTTGGCCCTGGCATTGGCGGGTCCCACTGAGCGGCAATCAGCCCAAAAGCCGCCCTAAGCGAATGTGCGCATAGCAATTCCCTCGCCCTTATCAATCTTGGATGCAATCCATATTCTGCGTTATTAACCAAGTATATTCACCACATCGACTGCCTATGTTCGCACGTTTGCTAGATACTGTATGTGGGATCGTCGGACGAGTTCCAAGGCACAGTCATGTGTCCCTTCTGGTTGGATGCATGCTCCGCTCGGAGGGGAGCCCTGCATGCAAGCTGCGCCAAACGAGCTGCAGGTGGAGTTTCACTACCATGGTCATGGTCTTCTTCTTTTACGCTTTCTTTCCTAATCTCTTCTTCAATTTTCACTTCGGTCTACTTTGAATATCCCTTCTGAAACGTTCAGCCTTGCCCCCCTCTTAATTCATGTGCCAACCCACAAAGCATACTTGTGCGAAAGCAATCAAGCCATTATGTTCACCAATCTCCAAATTCGACCAAGCAAATCGCCGCGACGGAAACCTAGCCTGTCCACTCGAGCTGGTGTGTCAAAACGCCGTATTTCTCGTGTGACTGCTACCGATGTACCTTCCCTTAGCTTCATGGAAAGCCTATTTGGTGATGAATTTCCCGAGGCATTTCCAACCCGTGACGTACGGTGGGTGAAGAAGAAAACCATACTTGACCTTCCAACCGAGCTATTGTCCATCATCAGTAGCTATCTGGGAGGATTGGACATCAAGAGATTACGGCTTGCCAGTAAGAATGTAGCAGCAAAGGTGGATTTGAATCTGGATCGCGTTTTCATCTCAACCAATCGCACAAATCTGGAATGCCTAAATCAAATCTTACAACACCCCAAATACAAAAAGAGAGTTCAAGAAATAATATGGGACGATACACCGTTGATAAAATATCCAGATCTGGACAGTTTTCGGGAAGCTATAGACAAGGGTGATAGGTATGACTTGGAAGTCATGGAGAAAATTATAAAGAAGGCAGTCGAAGAACGTGGCAATGACGACAACCACGACGACTCCAACGCTGAGTATATTCTATTCAACCAAGACGATTTCTTTCGAGACGGTCGCCCGACACAAATGGCGCAAACCATTTTGCTGCGCTCTGATGACAAACTCGCTCGACGGTTACTCGCCAAGCATGCAGCACAAATGAGCATCGAAGAAAGTTACGAGATTTACCAGGATATCTATGAAGAAGACAAGAGGATGAAACGCCTCAACACTGACGAGGGTCTTTTTCACCTAGTATTATCAAGTTGTACAAATCTCAAACGTGTTACCCTGACAAGTGAGGTGTGGAGTCTACAGGATACATATCCTACTTATGACACACCACAATATCGGTCGCTTCCCCCAGGATTCCGAAAACCGTCTGTACTGGGATGGCATCCTGCAGGAATTAGTTGCGGTGAAGTCACGGACAGTACCGACTTTTCTCGCGATCAGTGGCCACCTCCAAGAATTGAGTATGAATGCCGAGCGTACTACACCATTGTCAGTGCCTTGGCAAGAGCTCAAAATCTCCAAATCACAGACTTTATCATCGATACCGGCAGAGGTTGTTTTGGTATCCAACACCACTTGTTCGCTAGACCAAATTGTATCCTGGATGCCACGCTTCGTATGGCCTCGAATCTACCTCTCAAACGAGTCAAATTTGCGTTAAACTTTTACGAAGGCGGCAACGATATGTCATGGTGTGCACATAACACAAATAAAAGCTTGAAAAGATTATTCGACACTATGGTCCATCTGGAGCATTTAGATCTAAGCCTCAATTCACATCAACGTGGGGACAGCCTTGAGCCTCATAATATCGCTTTTCATTGGGAGGAAATATTTCCTAAGCACCGAATCAGCCAACTCAAATCCATCACATTGAGGAATGGGATGACTACTGTCGAGGAGCTCTCGTCCTTCATGCAGCTGCTCACCACTACTGAGCATTTTACTTTCGACAATATTCATCTTCTCCAATCGAAGGATTCGTCCCTTGAGCTCACCACATGGAAAAGCTTCCTGCCTACCATCAGATTACACTATACCAACTCAACCGATGTCCAACCAAAAATCACTCTCATCGTCCCTTACCCAGGAGACGATGGACATGGCTCTGGATATACGTTGTTCATGGAAACAATTATTAACGACTATTTTTCCGAGATTGACTTTCTCGAAGACCCCCTGTTGACGGATCATGAGCGGAATGCCAGGACGACTTATAGCTGGAAAGTGAACGATTGGAATCCAGATGTTAAGGAGAAGATGCCCGTGAGTCTATTGAAATATCAAGAAGACTATGAATCGGACATAACTCCAATGGACGAGGATTCTTGAGCCTGTATTAGGATACTTCGATTGGAATTATGGGTCACTGCGATAAGACAGAAACACACTATTGCAAGCTGGACAGCTACAAAGGAAGTTGTGCAGTAGCTACATTATCAAGGAAATCTGCCGGGGCGAACAGAGTTGCATCGTTGCAACATCTTGTCGTACTTCTGAAGAGATTCGAAAGAATGGCAATGCGGATGGTGGGAAAATGAGCCACTTGGGGACAATGTGTCGCGTTGCTAACAAGCCAATATGGCTCAATTGCGCGTAACATTCAATAACTGACAGAGAATATGGAATTTTTCAATATATCGGTGTTGATGTTGTGTGTACACACGGGCTTCAATGTGGTTGCTTTGGAAGCGAGGAATGTATGCGCAGTCGGCACCTCATCCCTTACAACAATGACACCTTCGAACAACCACACTTTTCACACATGTCACCTGGAACAATGTCTCTCTCGGCGTCACATATTCCGGCTATGTCAACAGACAAATCTTCACGAAGAGCGTCGACAGTTCCCCGCAATATATCAAGTCCCTTTAGCCTCGCGATACCACCTCGCGCCGAGAAACGGAGCGGAAAGCCTCGCGCCAATGTCCCAATACTGAAACTCGATACACAGCAAACTCAGACCTGTAGACCAGAAGCTCCCAGGAGTGGCACATACTTAGAAGTGCCGAAAGCACCTAAGAAAGCAGTTCTCGTTAGCGAAAAGGCCCTCAACCAAAGTCCATACAAGAACAAAACATACTCGACATCCACAGTCTTCTCACAACACCTTCTAATGACACCATATGTACCAAAAGAAGTTGAGAAGCCAAAACGGAAAATCGATGATCGTTTTCTTGCTTTCGCAGTGACGATATCACTTGCCATTGCATTAGCTATCGCAATTCCATTAGGTGTCATTCTACCGCAGAAATACATAACGCCCTTACCTGTCAATGTATTATTACCATTTTATGTGGATCCAACGGATGGGGCTTGGGAACGATTATACGATACGTAAGCTCTACCTCTATCTAATCATTAAGCTCGGTTTTCTAATTTCGAGACGCAGTGTTGTAAAACATCATGACACTAAGTTCACAATCATCCTCAGTCCGGACAATGGGCCTGGAAAAGCAGCGTGGCCGTCTGCTACCTACATCAACGCCGTCAAGACATTGAATGTATACTCCAACGTATTCACGCTTGGCTACGTTGATACAGCAGGTGGAAAAAGAGACAATGCAACCGTTCGAGCAGAAATTGCAACATATGCTGGCTGGAAGAACGTCAGCGCAGATTTCGCCCTGCACGGCATTTACTTTGATCACACACCCTGGAAACACGACGAAAAAGGCGAGGCAAAAGAGTACCTGCGAAACATCAGTGCAACAGTGCGACATACGGACGGCTGGGCGGGCCCCGGAGAAGCCATCGTCGTGCATGACCCAGGACGCTTGCCAGATGTAGAATTGATGGCGTACAAACCCGACATCACGGTCATCTTCAACGGCACGTACGACGAACTGCCAACCAGAGAAGCCCTCGATACCGCCCTGAAAGGCAGGAAAGAACGCCGAGATGATTTCGCCATGTTGGCGCATTCTGTTCCCAGCGATCTTGGACGCACCGGCTTGCGCAAGATTGTGGAATCGCTACGGAGAGAAGTAGAATGGCTATGTGTGACGGATCTCAAAGACCAAGTATGGAATGGATACGCATCATTTCTGGAAGAGTTTTTGGACATAACGTGGTGAAAAGAAATTGCAAAGGAAGAAGAAAAGTGGTGGGATAAATATGAACGAAACGAGGAATTTTGAAAAAATGCTCGAGATTACCGGTTGAATAACAAGCATTTAAGCCTTTCTTTTATTTTTCTCAATTTATCATGTAGATATAATACCTATATGCAATAACATCAAATTTCTTGGAAGAAAAAGAAATACCTACATACATAGTACATACTTCCCTGCATATACTTTGTCAGCACACCTCCCCTCCACTCCACTCCTCCACTCCCCAACCACACAGCCCATCCTTCAAACCCTTCCCTCCCATTCCACAAACCATGCAATCCACAATCCTCCTCCCCCTCTACATCTACCCCTCCCCCCACGCCTGGGACCCCCTGTACACCTCGTAAGCCCCTCATCCCCCATCATCCCCCATCTCTCACTACCCCCACTCACACACACCCAGTATCCAAACCCACCCCACCCTCCCCTTCCACCTCATCATCAACCCCCACAACGGCCCCGGCGCGCCACCATGGTGGCCCAACGACGACTACGCGCGCGAAATGCCGCGGCTAAATGCGCTGCGCAACGTGCGCTTGCTCGGGTACGTGTGCACGGGGTACTGTGCGCGGAGCGTGGAGGGCGTGGAGCGCGAAGTGGGTGTTTGGGCGGAGAGGGGGAAGCGCGAAGGGGGGTTGGGGGTGGGAGGGGTGTTTGTGGATGAGACTGTGAATCTGGGGAGGGAGGGGGTGAAGGGGTATCTTGATCGGGTGGATGGGTGTGTTAGGGAGGGGATGGGAGGGGGGATGGTGAGTTTGTTTTTTTACTTTGGACTTGGGTGTTCCTGGTTTATGGGTTGTGTGATGTTGTTGTTGTTGTGGGGAGGATGAGTGTATTTTGGCTGATGGGCATGTGTAGGTTATACATAATCCTGGGACGGCGGTTGCGAAGGAACTTGCGGATCCCGGGCCTGATGTTACGGTTGTGGTGGAGACGGCGTATGAGGAGTTTCGGAAAAGGGAGTATCAGGAGTGGTTAGAGACGTCGCCTTATGAACGGAGTAGGACGTGTTATATGGTTCACTCGGTTCCGGAAGAAGAGGTTCGAAATTTGACTCTGGAGTTGAGGCAAAGGGCGCAGTATTTGTTTATTACGAGTGCGAGGGAGAGATTCTATGAGAGCTTTGGGCCGAGTTGGGATGTGTTTGTTGCGGCGATGGCAGAGTAGGAGACTGTGAGGTTGAGTTGCCTTCCTTGGCTAAAGTAGAATTCTGATTAAGCATGTTCTGCTATGTTATGCCCGTTTAGTGCAATTATTTGTTATTCATCAAATTTCCTCAAGGCGACCAAATGACACTTGTCACACACGTCGGTTGAGTCGTCGTTTTGGTTCATAGCAAACGCACATATTCTGGAAGAGCACAATGCTTCCTCTACGATGGTCCAGATTCTGCACCTATTCCAGAGCCCAGGAGGAAGACCATCCAGTCGCGAATCAAGTTGTGCCACAGGAAATCTTTTCCTTGCCAGGAGCTTGGCTACATCCTTCCAGTCCCAATCAGTCGTTGGCAACAGGATGCTCGAATCCTTGCGGAGTCCTTCGATTCGGTCCGGGTCGAAATCCCAGAGGTGAGGATGCAGATTGCCTTTGCATAATTGGGCGCGCCAAAATGCGTTATCGAGCGGCAATTTGGTGGCTAGTGCTTTTGACGCACCGTGTAGCGAGATGACCGATTGTGGTGGTAGATGGTCACAAATCAGATCTAATACCTCTGTAGGAAGGCTCTCGATCCCTGCAAGCACACGCGATGGTTCCCAAATCTGATTGGTGTATTTTGCCCCATTATACGATGCCAGCAAAACGTCGATAACGAAGGAAGAAATTTCGTCCGGAGCATCCAGGGGGCTGGAGTAGAATTTCTGTAGTCTCGTCAATGTCAGGGATTAGTCATACGGTTCTCCTACTCACATCATACTGCCCGCCCCACCATTCTAGTCTGTTCAAGGCTAATACGCTACGTGGACCATAGTGACTGCAGCAAGTGCAAAGGTCGAATATGTCATTTGTTGTGTCATGAGCCGAGTCCAGATGCTTACAATAATATTTCCAATGAGCATTGAGAAGATCACACAGAGTTTCGGCGGGAGGCTGGTCCCGTATATCCTTGCGCTTGATGCGGACATGATCGATTGCTCGACAGCTAGTCTCAATGCATGCCTCATGCAGCGGAAACAAAGCTCCGGAGTTAGGATCACGACGGAGGGCGTCAAACCATATCTCAGAGCTCCGAGATTTTGCTAGTACACAGAAATAGCCTGAGCCTGACATACTAAACGAGCATTGTTCTGATAGGAATACATTCTCAGTGGATGAAGTATTCACTGCTCTAGTGCGTAATCAGCAAGTGTAAGTAGCCGAATAACCACCGAAAGCCTTACTCATCATCGTCCAAACTCATCCGATGCCCATCAACATCTACCACACGACCAAATAAACGGACATCCAGCAACCACTGGAACAAGGTCAGCAGGTCGGCTATACACCGATGACGGTTACAAGAAAGCGCACCTGATAACGTGGTTCCTTTGGATCGACATTGTGATCCCCCTCGATGTCGAACGGGCTGCCGCAAATGACGCAGTATCTGCCGACCTGCATTGCATATCGAGCATCGCTTGTCCAAGCTTCTTCATTTGTAGTTTGCGCTGAGAAATTACTACCCATGGTTTTAGTGAAGATTGGTTGTCAAACCACGAGCAAATACGGTCGGCGTGCTGTCAATGCCGTCAAACAAGGGCGTCCACCATTCACCGTCATCCAACCCGTTAGTGTCCTGCATGTGAAGTCCACCTGGGCCGTCCCTAAAACCTAATCATAGATCTTAGGCCGGCTACCGTTTTCCATTCATCAGCAAGCAGGTAATCTCAATAGTGGTCATGCGTCTTGCTTTGCAATTGCTGAGTGGATGTTGGTGTTTCTTGTTGTTCCCCATCAGGCCTGGTGCACGTCCTTTGGCCCAGTTGTTTGGTGTTTGTGCCACAATTTTGCGTCTGAGCCCGGCAACTAAACGCCAACGCCACTGCAACCATGCATATGAATTTATTTTCGGGTTCCAAACACTTTGTGTCGGTTTGGTGCCCAAGCATGGCGTTAACATAGCCTACACCGCCTAACGGTTCGTAATTGCTGAGGCCAAGACTTCTATTACACGTTCACCACTCGACAAAATCTTGGCGAAGAGCGAGAAAACAAGGTCGGACTGGATGTGGAGCCAATGGCAGTAAGGTCTGCTTTACCGAGTAGCAAGCGCACACGAATCAGACTAGTCGCGGGTAAAGTATAGGGGTGCGAAGCGGTTGACTGATGTGATCGCGCTGCGGCGACGTTGTCACTAAAAGTCTAGAGGTCTCAAGTGGAGCTTCTTCTTGCCGTAAATGTTTAGTTATCTTCGTATCTTTAGATATCTCTCCGAAATAAGTGGGGCCTAAGTATTCTTTCCCTTCGTTAAAATATGCCGTGCTTACATTGTCGTAATACATACGTACCTTAGACCATAACCGCAAGCCTCCGAACAAGCGAAATAAAATAGCGAAATTTTCAGACGCTTTTAGCCAATCCCAAGCCTCCACGGATGATCTCAACTTTGAGAGGCTGAGGCTTTGCATTCAGAGATTCGTTTTGGTCCTTTAGTAGCTGTTCGACGTCGTCAACGTAGCTGTCGTTCCAAGTGCCAATGTAGAGACGGTTCAAAAATGGAAGCACCTCTGCTCGTACACGTATGAGCGCTTGTATCTGTTGGATAGAAAATTCTTCTTTGGATTCGGAAAGATTCAGAGTCAATACTCGTAGATTTGGAGGCAGACGATAGCATAAATAATCTTCGCTGGACATGGGTGGAGATCTGCCTTTAGGATGTTGTACCATATGTTCGCGCTTTGCCCATAGGACTGGCGGAGTTTGAAGGACCCTCAGCGCAGTCAGACATTTCATTGAATGTATCAAATCTCTTCCTTGGTCAAAATCATTCTCTATCCAATCGCGCTCGATGTTCAAGGCTAGTTCTTCCAGCGTATGCTTAAGCGGTTCGAGAAGGTGCATAACACCAACGAGTGGGCGATCAAAAGGGACACTTCCATGGCCTCCGATGGTCAAAGAGAGGGCGCGAAGATGATGACAGGCCCTCAGCAAGGTCTTCATATCTGTCATCTTTAAGCTACACCATCGTAAGTCGAGCCTCTTGAGACTGAGCGTTCCCGGTCGCAGGCTTAAAGGTACGGCATTGTGTTCTATGGGCTCGAGTTGGCGGCCTTCTTCTCGATACCACGAGCTGGCCTCATCAGCCTCCAAGGTCTCCAGCTTTCCTCTGGCCAGTATTTGGTTAAAGAATGCAATGGGCCATGATGCCTCGGGAGTGTCTACACAAGCTTTCAGGCGTCTCAACTTGGTAGAACCGTGGTATGAACGCCAAGTCAGCGCATGTCTGTTGCAGGGAACTTGTTGTAAATGTATTTCTCGCACATTGGGCAGCATTCCAACCAGAAGTACAACAAGCGGGTCTTCGACCCCTGCACGGAGCATTTGACAAAACTTGCGGTCGTACGATAATTCCGAGTAAACGAGAATGGGATCGAAAGCCCGGTTATACCATAGCTCGCCTAATCTCAAGTCGGATATCAAGATATTCTTGGCATATTGAAACAAATAACTTGTGCTTTCGTAGGGCAAGATGTCGGTTATAATTCGGGTGTGTTTCGCAGCGTTTGTCAACATGACATAGTCCGCCTCGGTGATGCTCGGCTTGCGGTAACGTTCGAATAATTCCCGTTTCCCCTTTGCTGAGTAGAGTCCGGATGATCCGTACCAGGCAGGATTAAATCGGTCGAGTCCATCCCAAGGCCTAAGGCTGAGTTTCTTTACATGTCTCGCAAGCTCAGGGTGGTGAATGATTCTTTTGATGAATGGCAGAAATGAGGGATTAGTAGAAGAAATGTTTTTGTACTCGCGATAAAGCTCCGACTCAGTAAGCGTCTGTAAGCGCCTACACGTGCGGGCTACGTTGGTAAGATCGATCTGGTCAAGATGTGAAGCGATACATAGTAGTAGCTCAGGGCTTAATTGTAGTAAAACCATTTTGGATGCAAATCTGAAAAGGAGGAAGAGGCCAAGCGGGGTGAAGACATGAGGGGTGAACTTGAGGTTGCTAACATTAGCGTGGTGGCTAAGAGCCATGCCACATTGGCAGTGATCTACACTCAAACGTGACCTCCAGGCAGAGTGCCTAAGGGACGCAGTGAGCCGCAGCCTCACGCTGTTACACTCCAAAGGTACTCTGAGAAGTCGGGGTGGGAATAATTCCAGTCGTAATGGCTTTCCTGTCTTATTTCCAAATACCTCGGATGCTCATTTGCTCTGTAAACGACAAAGGCAGATCGCTTTGCACTTCACCGCATCCACCGTTGTTCAACTGAATTCACCGACAGTTAGACTTCCGGTGCGCGACAACGTGATTGAGGCCGTACCTTGGTGACGAAAGCTTGTTGATTCTTCATTCAAATCTCCTTCTCTTTCTCGACAGTAAAAATTCCAGGCGGCGTCTGTCAAAATGCTGAAGGGTAAGTAGTAAGACATCATTAGAATGACCGAACCTAGCCAAGGCTCCTCCATCTTTTCAACTATTTAGGCTAACGGTTACATGCAGGTATTCCAACTCTGTGGATCACATTTTCAGGCTCAGCGAAATTCCCGTCCCATCCTTAGAGCACTCGTGCACGGCAGAAATCCTCATAGTTTTGAAGACTTTGGCGATCCGAGGGTATGGGTATTACCGAGGGATCGGTGTAGTACCATAAACCTGTGGTGAGACCTACGTCGAAGATTATGCGAGCCGGAGCTCCCGTGAAACCCTCAATTGAGATGGGCGATACACTACGAGAGGCGTTGTTAAGAGCGATGTTAAGTCGTTCTCTTGTTGAGAGGCTTCCATCCAGAACCAAGTGTAAGGGAAATGTGATGTACAAGTCCAATGGATGGTGAAATAAAAACTGTGTCTCTGCAATGGGTATGCCATTATACAAAGGTCAATCATTGAGAGTACAAGCACCCATACGAAATCGAGCTGACTGTGTTTCTGATCCTAAATCACGTCTACTCTTTTCCTAATGGGTAATCTGGACCAGGTTATTGGAGCTGCTTGGCGACGCGAGAAAACTCAATCACGGACGTTCCACCTGCCAAACATGGCGAACAAGTAATTGTCATGCCGGACAGTGCCCCATTCCATCTGTCTGCAAACTACATCCACTCGATTCCCTTTCGCTTGCGATTCCATTCTGAGCCATTCCTTGACCTGACGGGCCCGCTCTACGCTTACCGGCTGCTCCCAATCGTGGAAACCAAATTCTAGGCGCACTAGCTTCGGTATTTCTAGTAGCCTATGTAGCTGATATATAAGGATGATGTTATCGAAGCTGTCGTAAGCGTTCCATGAACTGCTAAACGCTTTCATCGACAGCGAAGGGAGTGTTCCAGGATCCGAAAATTCATCTCCCAGCATGATATCCAATGATCGAAGGTTATGGCATCGCGCTATGAGCTCAAAGCCCTTATTCTGCTCGGGACCATGGAAGTTGCGGAACATCATCTGACGAACAGAACGATACCCAGAATCAAAAGGGAAAGTCGCTAACCACTTCAAGAGCCATGAGGTAGTAGTCACACTGCAGGAAGAAAGCGTCATTCGAGTAATATATCGCGGCGTTGCCTCCAGATAAAGTTGTTGTGAGACACCGCAAAGCGCAGGCAGCTTCTCCAGCGGTGGTCGTACTCTGTCTCCGGAAATAACTTGATAACGCTTGAAATTGATGCATTGTTTGTTGATGTCGTCAAAAACATAATCAAAGATATCGTCGCGAATCTCACGGGGTAATCGAAAGAAGGGAGAATGCGCGATCATCGGATAGACTGGAGAGTGTCGTGATGTTTTTCAATTTACAGCTGAAAGGGAAAAGGTTGAGTCCACCCTTTAAGCTGGATGACGCACATAGTGCACTAACCCGAATGCGGAAAGGACTATGGCCCAACCACATCAATGTCTTGTTCCTCTCACATCACGCCAACTATTTCCGTGGCAAACACATGATCTGAATGAAACGGTTGATTTCTTGAATTATCGCTGAGTCTCAGTCAATCGCCAACAATATGGGCGTTTGCTGGGACAATCTGTTGATAGGAACAAACAACCTCATTTCCAACCTCCTCCCCTTCAAATGAAAACCTTCTGATCAGTATCCTCATCCGTATTCTCACCACGCTTCATCATCTCCAACTCATACGCGCCACCAACCTCAAACTTCTTGGCATCTTCTTCCTTCAAGCCAGACTTGCCTTTTCCTTCCTCTTGGCGCGGAAATAAATTGGTATTATAAGTTTGTAGGGGCCCGATGGGACTCAGTGTGCGTACAGGCCCACCGAACGGGTTCGAAAACACCATGTCGTCTACAAAACTATCTCTGGATGCATCGCCCAAAGCAGCCCGAATATTCTCTCTAGAAACAATGCGGCGCACATCCTCAGCATCATCAAGGAGTCGACGAGGTGGAGATAGAGCATGAACGCTACGATGAGTTTTGCGATTGGGTGACTTGGCAGGAATCGGTGGAGCGACGGCTTCAAGGTCAGATTCAAATCCAGGCCAAGGGATCGCCTTTGGAAGAGGGTCCTCACCTGCAGTGGTTTCGTCTCTATAAGCAACCAATTCTGCGTATCTTGATGATTCAGGAAGGGGAATCAAATCATTGTTTTGCGGTACGCGGGTCAATCCAGGCGAAATATATTGACGATTACCGCCGTGCCTTACTGGAGCAATTGGTACAGGCAGGCGGCTAGGTGCTTGCACAGGTATGGGTGGCTGAGGGGTACGTGCTGTTACCTTTCGAATGGCGTGAAGGTCTGTCAGAGAGATCTCATCATGGTAATCTGTACCCTCGTAGCTTGGGAAACGAGAGCCGGAAGACAACTGCTTCTGATTAACGGTCTCGTTTAAGCGACAAGGCTCGTCATCAAATTCTTCACTGAAATCTCCCTGATACTCTGAGGATGATCGACGTAGCGTGCCCGCCAACTCATCATTGGTCGTGGGATCAGAGTCGTCCGTGGTCAAACCAGAAGCTTCATAATCGACACCGCTCAAAGCGCCTTCAGGCAGAACAGTGCTGTCCCCGACCGACACGTGCCTACTCAACTGGGAGTTGAAGCATACATGCTCGGGATGGGTTGAGGTCATGCTGCCCAAATCCTCTCCGAACGCATCTTCCCGCGTCACTGAGGCGTGATCGGAAAAGTATAGCTGGCGTGTGACACCATGGAGTGGGCTTTTATGGTCGAAGTTCGAGGCTTTGGTAGGACTATGTCGCGATAAAGAGCGACGTACGGCATTGGCGTAGCGCACGAAGGGGCTCTGAGATCCTTCACCAGCCGGTGAACCATTCGTATTTTCCATGGTCAACGGTGCCAGCAATTTCTTTATTGGGCTCCCATCCTTGACGCGTTTCTGGGCTCGCAGCTCCTGGAATTGTACATTATCGTCAATCTTAATAGTCTTCCTTCGATCCGCACGCTCCTGCTGTTCAGCAAGCCACACGTCCATGCTGTGCTTGTATCTAGGTCGCTCGATCAAACCACCAAAATGAGGATAAACATGGCGTAGTTCTCTCTCAGTCTCATCATAGTGTTTCTTCCCTAGTACAGCACGATTCTTATTCTCGTGGGAGAAGAAAGTAGCTCCTTCGTTGTTGATGATCTTCTTGGGTACGGAAATGATGCGATATGGCGTTGGAGACATTATACTGGCTTCGGCAACCCCAATATTGCTGTTTGGAAAAGCAAGACTGGAAGGGCTCCGCTCTTCGACATATAGAGCTAGCCGACCATAGAACTGACGGCCTTTGGGGTCGTAAGAAGCCCGCAAGGCATTGACGATAGGAACGAGCACTGCTTCCCAGACAACACATACGCTCCTCAGCTCGAGAAACGTGAAACGCCATGGGTTATATCCTTTGCCGACTTTGAGCTCTTGCAGCAGCCAAGCATACAAATGCTTTTCGTGCTCTTCGATACCCCAGTGGGCTTTGTTGATGACTCCATGTAGGCTCTTGTCCTGATCGAACGCAGGGTTATGAATATCTGCGCGAGGATCATAGCGGAGGACTCCTTCATCGAACTGTGTATAGAACCACAAGATGTCAGTGCGAGAAATGCCCTTCTCCTCGGCTGATCGCGATATGGTAGTCGCCTGGTGTATGGCTTTTGGCTGCAGTAAGAAGATACTGTCGCGGAAGACAGCCCAAGGCTTGAGAAACGCGTCAAGTGATAGTATGCGCTCCTCCAAGTCGTTCAAGCCTTTGAGATTGAGAATGGAGAGGGCCTTGTGGAGGTCTCGCGGCACTGAATTCTTCCCACCGACACTGAACAAACCGCGTATGTTTTCCATGTTGTTGGTAATTGCGCTGTACTTAGCTGAAGATGCCATAGCATCAACTTGTGGTATCCGCATAGCTGTGCCAAGTTAAAGGCAGGACGCGAGGGAAGGGCTAGTGGGTTGATAGCTGTAAAAGGTGCGGGCAGACGATAAAACTCAGGCGGCGCTGCTATGACGACGATGAGGCACAACACAAACAAAACTCAGTATACACGCGTTCATACAAACGGAAGGTACGAAAATTAGGTAGTGAAAGATTCTGGCTGCTTAATGTTCGTTTGCATTATTCAATGTTTGACCACCTGAATCTATGGCGCGACTCTTTTAACTACTACAAAGTGAGAATTGCAAGTAAATATATGACTTGTTGCCTAAATAGACTCTGAAATTTAATTAAAGATCAGTGAGAGTGAATTGATATTGCCAAAGACCTACAGTCTTTGGGAAACCTTAAGATACATGTTCTTACAAAACCCATTCAATACAACTGCTTAGGATAGTGTTCGTTTGTCTTTCCTAATATGATCTGATATGAACGAACCTCTTTTTCTATTAAATAGTCTGTCTGTCTTTGCACCTCTATATCTAGGGTGATATAACAAATGGAACATAATGCTCATTGGTATCGTGTGAAAGTCTAGCACTCAGGCAAGTTACCCAAGGTTTCCGTTTGTTTATCCAACATCGGGAACGAGTTACACAGCACCGCGTGACTGCATCATTGGGACAACCAACAACCACTAAGGCGCTCGGAGCTTCCTCCCACTTATATAACTAACAGCCAGTTCTCAAGAGAATACAATCAACCTCCGCTTCAACTCGCGACCATGCAAGTCCTCACCATCGTTGTCGGCCTTCTAGGTGCCCTGATGTCCACTACCCAAGCCGCTGCCGTCGACACGACTGCCGTTGCCATCAACACGACTACCACCGCGCCACTGAGGATCTGTGCCACCTACTACTCTGACGGCGCTTTCGATCAACTCCCCGCCTATGCCAACGGCCACTACGAGAATGCCGAAGATTTTGCCCACATCACTTCTTTTTGGAACCTGGATTGTGGCTTCTGCATTGTCTTCGAGTACGTATATAATTGGTTTACCTAACCTCACCGCTAATGAACCTTCTCTTACAGAGGCCGCGACTGCACTGGTCCCGATGTGTGGTGGGGTGGGCCAAGTGGTTACAGTGGCGAGATCCGTGGTCAAAGTTACTTCTGTTACTAGAGAATGATAGACACGGATACGACTGTCCTCGCAAAATGAGAAATTGCAAATGGCGGGAAGCTTTACAAAAGCTCTGGCTAAAGATGTGCGGGAAAGGAGATCAATGGAAAAACCATAGTATATCTAAGTAGCAAATAACAATGTTTGCTGCATACAAAATCTAGACCATCAAAACGATGGCATTCCTAAATAGGACTGTGTCTCATTCGCCACAAGAAACTATGTTGGCAACTTGGCCATATAGAGTAAAAAATAAAAACTCTATTTGCTGAGCCTCTCACCAACCCGACCTTCCGGTCAAACTTGACCAATCCTCTTCTGCTCAAAAGAGCTTACACCCGTCCCAAGCCAAGCCCTCATACACCCCGAGATGCATCTCGCAAACACGCCTCACCCACATCCAATCAAACGCATAAGCGGCAAAAGGAAGACGTACCCGCTGCACAGATCTGCACTGCAACTTGTATCTGCATCATCGCCCTACGCCCTCCATCTCAACAGCGCCGCCGGCCCAGCCTTCCAACAAACCAGCCACTCCCGATCTCAACCCCATGTCCACTATAATATGCAGGAACAACTTCATTCGATCCTTCTGACACTTGCCTCTTGACTGCCTGCATACACGCACGCACGCAGCATCACCAATCAACTTCCCAATCCCTCCCCTCTCATCTCACCTCATCCGGTCTCCGCGCCTTCTGCAAGAAAAAAAAACCATACTGATCTACCTACCAACCTACACGCCCTTCCGCACTTCGCACTCACTGCAGGTAGGTAAACAAATCAAAATCTTTTGCCCTGCATACTTTTCTACTCACACCACTGCTTTACCTTTTACCCTGGCCTATTTCCTTTTACCCTGATATGCACACCACACACACACTCCGGTATCATCATAGTATGTCACTCGCACGCGCCCATTCGCTCGGCGCCATCGCCCATCCCTGCGGCACTGCTCCAGCACTACCCTACACACTACCAGCCACTTCCCCTTCGCCAACCAGGCTCGCAAGACTGCCATGTGTTTCGCGCTTGGCACTGGCGGGGTGTGTGGTGTGTGGTTTTTTTTTTGGTACATGGCTGAGGTTTGGGGCGAGGACGGACGTGGCGGGAGACCTGGGTACGGTACCACTGGTGTGTGTGGTAGGTACGTAGAGTTTGGGACGGCTTTTTTACTGTGACGTGAGGGAGGGCCGATGAAGGGCCTTGGTGTGCTTCAGGTTTTTTTGTTGGCTGGATGCATTGTTTTGTGTAATGGACTATGTACGCACGTTGATCATGGTGTGAATGGAAATTTAGATTTTTTTTCTTGTTTCATGCATACTTAGATCTTCATGCGCTGGGGTTATTTTGGAAGGAGGAAATTAGTTATGGGGGGTGGGTGGTGGTTGGTTTGTAGGACTTTGCTGAAGAAGTTGCTTGTGCAGGGGATGAGGTACCGTAGGAACCGTAGGAACCGGTGTGAGATAGGCTGCTCTGCATATGTACATGGCAAGTATGGATGTTTCGGTGGAGATGCCGATTGCTCAGAATCGGAGGCTAGTTAGGGACGGTATGCGCCACAGAGGGCTGGGTGGTGTGCTAGTTGTTGATCCGGTTGCGGGAAGTACTCGCTTGAGTGCAGGGCAGATACACAGTAGTCTAGTTGCTAACTGTTATTAGTAAATTTGGCGTGGGATAACTACTGTAGGATTTCACAATCTTCAAGTCTACTTGCTGCGAATGTCGCACATGAGCCTGCAGATATGGAGGAGAGGTTGAAAATGCTTGATTCTAGGCTGCACATCGTATTGCATAAAAGGGCAGTAAATCTTGGACTACGAGGGTAGAAGCCATGACGCGATAGGCCTCGGTTCGTATTGAGTTGATGCGAAGCGAAGTCAAGTGTCGATCTTGTCCCTGTCAAGGGCCATGATCCATGGACGATGGGATCCCTGAAGGCATGTTGAGGGACGAGGTGCGCGGATGGATAGGGCCGGGTAAGCCATTTTACGGCCCAATGAACGGCGTGACCAACCGTCGATACGGATGTGGCAGTAGCTGGACAGAGCTGTGCGATACAGGGACGCACAGATGGATGGTCGGAGGCGCGCGAGGATCCGAGAACCGGTGGAGCAACGGGTTTGTGAAGACAGCAGTGTATATTTGGGTGGTTGTACGAAATAGTGCAAAACGTGGCGCACGTGAGCACACGTGAGTTGGACGGTAGCTGTGGGCGGCGGCGGGGACTGAGAGCGCCCTATGTTAGCGGGAACGACGACCAGGATTGTTGTGTAGCGTTGTCTGATTTGAGATAGGGATATGATATTCTGAGCAGTCCTACTTGACGCCATGCATTGCCTCTCGCTTGATTGACATTCTCTGATTGATTAAAGGAATCTGGGTGGAGTGCAGTCGGTGGTTCGCTCGGTGCTTCTCTCGACTGCCATGCGGTGGACGATGGGTTCCTCAACTTGGCACTGCATCGACATTACACCGCTGGTATCCGCAAGCATCTGGGTGGCATCTAGGTGGCATGGGGTGGCATGATTGGACGTGTATGCGCAGCAAGGTGGCAGATGGCAGGTGAATGACGTACACGTGCAGAAGGGTAGGCCTGAGCGCTAAGGTCAGTGGTCCAAGGTCGGATCGGCCTTAAGCTAGCTCCGCTCTTGGCAAAGACGCCCTGTTCGCTCCTCTCTACCATGTCCCCCAGCATGTACGTACATGCTCAACATCTTCATGCGAGCACACGATACAGGCTCGTCCACCAGAGCTTGAGCTGCACGCCGGGCCCGGCGGTACTTTATTCCAAACCGACCCAGAAAAAAAAGTCGACGCACTGGGCCAGGGGCATGCGGAGTGGTCTTTGGTCAGTTCATTCACAACAAAGACAGCCCACTTGGCGGCAGTCTCCACACTGCCTAGCGGACCGCACGCATTGAGGCTCGACTATCCAGGCCTACTCTAGTAAGCCCCAGCCAGGCCGCTGGCGAGGATAGCCTCACCGACTTCGCTCAAGAAGCGCCTTTGCGCCAGGGAGCACTGACAATGGCGTTTGGACGACCCTCTTAGCGCGCTGCAAGAGAAGGAATTTTCGAAAAAAAGCCGCAGCTTCTATGCATGACGCCTTGTCGCTCCTGGCCTAGCAGGTTCAACAGCGCTGCAAGCTGAGAAGTCTTGACCCCTCGTGCATTCAGATTGGCTAGCCTGTGCCAGGGTGCTACTACACTGACCAGATGCCTCCGCCTTTTCTTAAGCATCGCCCTCAGGATCGGATGCAACTACCACGCCATTTTCCTACGGACATCCGCCTCCGCTGTATCTTGTCGTTACCTTTTGTTGGTCATATTTGTAGCGTTTGCCGCTCCCGCCATTCCTATCGGCTGCCCTGGGCCATGTCGATTTGAGTATCCCACCCGGCCTCGCGAGTACTGTCTGTTTGTCCACTCATCCTGTTTCTTGGCCTATCATCATGAGCATGGCTCCGCGTAAGGGCACCCGACGTGCATGTGACCCGTGTTCCGTCAGAAAAGTGCGATGCGACGGCAACCAGCCCTGCTCTCGCTGCGAAGCTGCAAGCTGGGAATGCACCTACCTCAAGACGCATGGCAAGTCCGGGCCCAAAGGCCCTCGCAGAACCACCGAAGCTGCTATTCGACGGCTTCAGGAACGCAGTAAAAGCAGTCATGATGGCTCGAGGAGCAACAGCGAAGCCAGCCTTGATCCACGAAGTCCAACTCCTACCGAAATCCCTTACATGGACCATCTCCCAC
This sequence comes from Shiraia sp. slf14, assembly GCA_000498155.1. Classification (NCBI taxonomy): domain Eukaryota; kingdom Fungi; phylum Ascomycota; class Dothideomycetes; order Pleosporales; family Shiraiaceae; genus Shiraia; species Shiraia sp. slf14. The sequence goes on from AXZN01000048.1 coordinate 317,188, forward strand.
CTATGACCAGTGCAGACATGGACGCAACTGGCTGGCCCGATATCACTCCCCCCGCTTTCAACGCAGCGCATATTGAACCTCAGAGACTTTCGACAGCATGCATCTCACAGTACCTGGACATTTACTCAGCTCGAGGGTATGGGATCTGGCCGGTTGTCGACGGAGAGGCACTTACAGCACGCCTCCTTACTCACCATGATGACCTAGAAGCCTACGCACTTGCAACAGCCATGTGTGCTGCTGTAGTAAGCCAGTTCTGCAACAATTCACAGCCGGGAAGTCCGGTGGAAGGGCACTACCGAGTTGCAAGCAGCGTTTTTGAAGGCGAATCAAAGAGAGCTCGAAAGGAGGCGGATCATTGGGAAAACGTCTCCATATTCTCGTTACTGAGCAGCTTCTTCCTTCACGTATACTCGGCCAATGTAGGTCGCATGAACGCATCCACTGTCCTGCTAGGAGAAGCCATAGTCAAGGCACATATCTTGGGCCTACACAAGACCAGCTATTACACCGGTATGACCCCGGAGCAGACGCAGTACGCCTTGCGAATCTACTGGCTGCTTTTTATTACGGAAAGAGCACACTCAATCCAGCACGATGTGCCCACCACTCTCAAGCGTGCCCCTGACCTTCCACGCCTGGAAAACCTCAACGATGGATCGGTTAGTCCGGCTTTTATTCAACTTTGCAAGCTATTTAATATTCTAGACGTCACTATTACGGCCGACCCAGCGACTGCTCGCCATGCATTAGCCAGGGCCCAGCAGGAACTGAGTGCTGACGAATCTCCCCTGAGTCTTGAGAGTGAGCTGCAACGAGCAGATATATCCATGACTCAACAATGGATGCGCATCTTTTTGTGGCAACATGCCCTAAATGTTACCAACCTCAGCAGTGCAAACGCACACGACGAATTCTCCTTTTCTTTTCCAGCACAAGTTGCACAGAACGTGCTTAGCAATCTGAGCAGTCTGTCGAAACAAAGTGTCGAGGCACATGGGCCTGGGATGGTATGCATATAATACAGTCAAAGTTTCAATGGCTTACACCGAGTGCAGGAGTCTAAACTCTTCGACGTCGCCAATTCGCTCGCCGATGTCATGATCATCATGCCCTCGATGAACCACGAATCACATTTTGGTATCGGCCCTCGAGACCTGATCCACAATCTTTCTTCAGTATTGGCCAGCTTTCGCGGCGGCAATACTGCAGTCATCAGCATTTTACAAGACAAGCTAGCGACACTTGGAATGTCGGTCGGGTCACCGCAAAAGCTACTGGAACTCTCATCACCCGAAGAAGAACATGAGGAATGGCACGACAGATCCATGTCAGCACCGCAATCAAGCTACGCGCCGTATCCCGAGGTCCACCCCATGTCGCCATCGTTCCCCACAAGCATGAGCATGGACGGTCGATACTAAATAATAGTTGGGTATACTAAGATTACATGGATTATGCCGCGTGCAAGGAACATGATCGTATTCTGCCTTAAGGAAGTTGCCGCTCCGCCCACTATACTCCAAATCGTGTACACACGGCACATCGTACAGAAGCACCTTCCAAACATGAGGATAAAAAATCCCAAACGGATGCACGGTTGAAAAATAGCTTGAGCCCAACAAACTGGATCAAAGAAAAAAAGCCAGTAAGCCTCGTATCGCAAAAGAGCATTGCTAGTTGACTAGCGCTGCACCTCCATCACCTTACCCCGCGGAAATGTCACACGAGCCTGTCCCACGCAACAACCTGACTCCTTCACACGCCAAGACCCTGCACGACCGTTACGTCGCGATCTACCCAGCCCTGCTTCTTCAGATGACGCAAAACTACACAGTAAAAATAAAATCCCTGGCAGCAGATCTCATACAACGTGCACTTTGTTTCGCACACGTTCTCGACGAAACCAGCCAGGGAATCGCGGCATGATTCACCTTTTTCTCCGCAGTAATACCGCAGCAAGACCGGGGTCATAGTGTACACGTGGGACCCAACGGTTTCTTCCGCCGAGAACTTAGGCTTGCATCATGCCGATACGAGAGGCTCGTATCTGCTGGTGTTTCAGATCGTGAATGGCTTCATCGTGGTACCTCGATTTTGGCGTTAAGGGGATGTATACCGCCGAGGAAAAGGGGAAGGGGAAGTTTAGGGTACCACGAGATGGAATAGGGACGATAAGAGAATATGGACACGTGGAATACCAACGCATTGAATTACAACGCATCGCGAAGATGTATTGCAAATGGTCCTTTTCATTAAGGATCGAAGGAAACAAGGATATTTTTTAAACAACCTAGAGTTTTCTGGGAATGAAGCTATGAAGTCATTGCATTGCTTGCTATTGCTCATCCTTAATCGATGGGGATTTGATTAGCGTTGAAAGATATTTGTATAACTGAAGAAATAATAATAAATTCACAACTCAGCTTCAACTACTCGTCTGAGTACTCACTGCCTGTTCACCTGGTGATCACCAAATGCAGATCTTCGAGAACGCGCATACTCACCCTGAGGACTGCAATCCTTCAAAAGACATCCCAGCAAAGATCGTAGATCGACATCTGCTCGTCCCACGTACGATTGGCGAGGGATTGGCGCGAGGATGAGTAAGTGCCAAGGGGATAGGGTTGTCAACATACATATCACCCATACAGTGCCAACAAGTATGTCATCCATACATCTTAATTCCCTGATATAGTTACAATAGTCGAGCCAACGACAAGTCGTGTCATTCCAATTTGACACTCCATCTTTAAATCTTCTAATTCGCTGCATTCCTATCCTTCGCAGCCTCGACTGCTTTCTCCCAACTCGTGCGCCAGATGAATACTCCTTCAATGAGCGCTACGATGGCAAGTGCAATCGCCGGGCCCTGTTGTGCGTCAGTGGACATATTTTCAAGCACCAAACTCTCCCAAACGCAGAGATACATTCCGATTTAAATGGTGAAAGAAGGGAAAAGGGGGGAAAACTCACACTCCAAAGCCCATACAACCCCCACCCCGCCCCAAACCCAGTCCCAAAACTAATCGGAATCCCCACAACATAATACGCAAAGAGCCCAACATACCCTCCAATCTCCTGCCTACCCAACCCCCTCAAAATACCATTACAATTCGCCGCCAAAGCATCAACGACCTGGAACGTAGCACACAACGGCAACAACGCAGCCACCAACCGAATAACATCCGGATCCGGCGTGAACAGCCGGGGAATCTCCTCTCTAAAGACAGACAGAAGTAGCAAATTAAACACACCCACCCCCACGGAAGCGAAAATCGCCACTTTCGCCGCCATCTTCGCAGGCACCGCCAACGTAGCGCCTATAAGATTCGCAATGCGCGTCGAAGCCGCCACACCCATCGGAAACGGAATCTGAAAAGTGATACCCGTAATCGATCCGAGGACAGATTGCGCCGCCAGTTCTGTAGGACCCAACCAACTAGAACTCAAAGTGAGGATTTCAAACGCGAGGAATTCCGCAAGGACCATGACGAGGCCTGGCAGCGCGAGTTTGATCATAGGCATCCAGTTGCGGAGAGCGCGCCTGTCGAAGCCGCCCCAGCACTGGTGGCCGTCGATGAAGATGACGTATAGGAGGAGGAGGAGCGGCATGATGTTTTCGGTGATGCTGACTGCGATGGGCGCGCCGATGAAGCCCCAGCCCAAGTGCCAGACCATGAACCAGTTCAGGAAGGCGTTGAGCGGCGCGCAGATGAGCAGGATGTACATGGTTGCGTTGAAGATGCCTTGGGCTTGGACGTAGCGTTTTCCTGCTTCGAAGGCGGCGTAGCCTGGGGCGCCGGCGATGATGATGCGGAGGTAGAGGCCGGCGAGGCGGGCGGTTTCTTTTTCAGGGACGATTAAGGAGAGGATGCGGGTTCCGAGTGCCCAGATGAGGGCGATGGGGATGGTGATGAGCATGAGGAAGCAGAGCATTCGTTGGAGTTGGAGGCCTACGAGGTGGCGGCGGCCGGAGCCGTAGGCTTGCGAACAGAGAGTGTCGAGGGAGGTTGCGAGACCTTGGTAGACGGAGTAGCCTGTTATTGAGGCTGTCATACTTGCGAGACTGACGGCTCCTAATTCGGTCTTGCCGATGTGGCCGACTGTGAAGATGCTGGCTACGGGTAGACTGTATTGGAGCAAGAAAGTGAGCATTAAGGGAGCAGAAGTTCTAGCTAAAACTTTTGCTTCTCGATTCCAGCTCGTGTTGATTTGGCCTGCTGTAATTGCTTCGTCCCATTTTTGATTGATCGTCCGAGGTGAGTCGAGTCCGCCATATGGTTGATTTGGATCTCCACTTTCTCCCAGCAGCGTTGTTCGTTCGTCTGCTGGCGAACCAATTCCCGTCTCTTCATCCGGTGTACTTTTAACCTTACGTAGACGAGAAAATGAAAGCTGAGATGTCAGGCGATTTGAAGGTCCTGCACTTCCCGACCTCGGATGCTTGGGTGGGAGAAGGTTGTTATCTCGGAGCAGGCTCCGTTCCGCCTCAAGCATTGCATCTCGTTCTGCTTTTGATAAGTGATTATGTTTTTTCCATGATGTCGAAAGATGACTTCTTTCTGGTACGCTTGAAGAGATAATTGAGGTTCCTCGGGCTCCTGAATTTACATAGGATGGTCGGCGATAAGAATTGATCATGGAAAACTGGCGCACTGTTGATGAACCAGAAGACGAGTCATCGTCCTCTTCTGTCTCTGATGTATCTTCTTCTAGATCTCGTGCAATGGCCTCTTCAGCAATATCCTGTGACTGAGAAAATCCCTCCATCTGGGACGTAACTTCGTTGGCGAAGTCGGTGACGGAGGTGTGCGCCTGAGAGGATGATGGTGGGGCCATGGTTTGCAAAATTTCCTCCCGTCCAAGCTCAATGGCTATCTTCCAATGCGAACACCTCGTAGGTCGGTTACACTTCAAATATCAGAGGCGGGGTGATTAAATAGAGTGAGGGAGAGGAGCGGAGTTGGAGTAACTTGTCAGAAGGCGGGGATGATATGACATGAAGGTAGGAATCGTTCGCATTAGTCGCAGGGCGCGGCAACCAATCGTGTCAATCTAGTAGCTCCATCCGACGATTTTTAGTCTAATTTGTACTTAGCTCTCCGCCCTTTGACGCCTTTTTGACAGAGCATGAGACTCGCACTACATGTGTGACTCGAGCAAATGTTGCAGCTCTCTGCCATTGGCCAATCGCTACTCATGACTATTTCTGAAGCTCGGCTGGGCTTCCCTTCCGCCCATCTTGCAGTAGCGGTTCTTCAAGTCGGTGGAGATCATGTATCCACTTTCAAATGGATAACTGTGGAGAGTGTTGCTGCTTATAAGTGAATTTGTAGAACATCCTGTAAGTTGACGTTGCGTAGGACCGATTGTGTTACAGGGTTTTCTACAGGGTTATTTAGCACGTGCGATCTCCATCACAAGACTTGAGAAGGTTTGTATCTTTTGATTAAATAGCAAGGCGAATGGTATTTCATGGGTATCTCACACAACTACCCTCCTCAATCCTTCAGTTCCTCCCAGAACTCTTCTTCCTGTTACTGCGTCTCTGCCCTTTCCACTCTCCCATCGTCCCTCACGACTACCTTCTTCCTTGCCCCAGCCGTCGTCTTCTACATCACCTGCATCATCAGATTTCTTGAAGCCAGCTGCACCCTCCATGAAGGCAATCTGCTTCTCATGGTCTCCTTCTACCCATCGATGTATACATGTGTAGCAATACACAAAGCCTGTCGGTGAGGCAGTAGGTGTTGTAATTGGTGCCACACAAATTGGGCAAAGTGTCGACGAAGGAGGTCTAGGGACTGTGAGGATGGGTAAGAGGGTGGTGGAAGAAATGGGAGGGTCGATGCGAGCAGGCTTCTCTGATGTGGCCGTAGAAGGACGGCCTTTCTCGTTGGAATCGATGTCTTTTTGCTTCGCTGCAGGAGGTAATGATGGTAATATGGGCGGTGGTAGATCGATATTCTCTGCCGCCTTCTTGGAAAGCTGACGAGCAAAGTCGGAGGCGTGCCACCACTCCAAAAACTTGAGTGCAAAGATGCTGGTTGGAAGGAGAATTTTCAGCGAACTGAGCAGTCGCGGCTGTATGGTTCTTGCTAGGTTCCTTGGTGAAAAGATAGATCCACCTTCGCCGGGTCTTGCAGGACCTGTCTTTTTGGGCGCAGTGGCAAGCTCGATAGCTGCATAATCGGCTGCTCCCAATCTTCGTATCCGCGTCCCAATCAGCCACATGAAGGGCGAGTGGTACTTTGTGCTGTCGAACAAGTACGCCATGTTGAACATGATGAGCGAGAAATAATACGCAGCATTGACGCTGGGGTAAACATTCCGCAAGAACCACTTGTAGTAGAACATTAACCTCTCCTTGATGCCAGCGCCAGCCCTGAGGCCCTCTCTGTCTCTGTTGTATCCTGGTCCCAGGAGGTTTGCGTGAGCAGCGTGCACATCGTAGCCCTCGTCCAGCTTTCTCTTCAGCCAAGGAATGCCAACCAAGACGGCCAGGTTCTTCCAAATGTCACCTTCACCCAACTTGACCGCCTCTCGCACAGTGTCGCTGGCGCCGAGTTGTGCGCGTGGAATCTCGCCCCCTTTGACCCTCAACACACGGGCGCGTTTCAAGCCATAGAAGTTCTCCGTAAAAGAGCCGCCATAAGTCCGCAAGAAGTGGCGCTCAACGAGAAGTAACACCAGCGCATAGACTTCATCGAACGAGTTGAGCACTGGCAGGAGGTAGCGTGGGTATCGGTGGGTGGAGATGGCGAGGAGGTAACGGAGGGATGGCGGGAGCAGGGACGCAAGCTGCTGTTCTGATAGGAGTTCGAAGAGGGAGGGTTTGAGGTCGTCTACGCCATTCTGGAGGGCCGGCAGAAACTCCATTGTGTTTCTGCGGGAGGGCGAGAGGGTGAAAGGCGCATTGGGAGTTGGGTGAAGGATGGAGGTCGGGGGAGATGGTGATTGTGATGGGAAGCGCGATTCAAGAAGCCGAGGCATGCGCGGTCGGTTGCACCTGCCGTCCCGTCGCGCCCGTCGCGTCACACGTCACAAGCTCCAGCCAGCTGCGACTCCAGCTTCACAGTGCAGCTGTGTTGAGCTCTCAGCCACCTCTTTCAACTCCTTCCACAGCCATGACTGTCGCCATGGGTCACCCAGATCACCAAAGATGTAGGGAACTAGAGCATCCAGATATTATCAACTTTTCTGTTTCTGTGTAAGACTATATCTAGCCATGATTGCATACAGCAGACAGCTAACCGCCCAGTTGAATAGCTTCATTGTTGTTGGTATACTCGTCTCATACCTCCCACAACACTACAAGATTATATCTCGTCGTTCTTCTCGAGGCCTCAGTCCACTCTTTGTCCTCCTGGGAACAGTATCTGGCACAGCAAGCATAGCCAATATCCTTACCCTGCCCGAAAGCACCCGGGACATGGGATGCTGCAAAGAGATTGGTACATTTCCATGTGCAGCAGCTTTGCTTGGGATAGCGCAGATCGGTGTGCAGTGGACATGTTTCTTCTTCATGTACACCTTCATCCCTATCCATCTGACTTGACATAAGCTGACAAACCCATCCAGCATGCTCCTCTTCCTCATCTTCTTCCCACGCAACCCGGATCTCACTGAAGTCGATGAGCAAGACACCAGTCTACCAACCTGGAAAGAAGCCATTGTAGTCCTAGCTGTCTCCTTAGCTTTCTTCGTCGTATCGCTCCTCGGTTCCGTCATCTTCGTTTACGCTGCTCCCTCCCACGTTCGTGCCTGGGCCAACTTCCTGGGTTTGCTCGCCACGGGCCTTGCAGCTATCCAATACATCCCTCAAATAATTATGACCTGGCGACTACAAGAGACAGGTAGCCTCTCCATACCTATGATGTGCATACAAACACCAGGTAGCTTTGTGTTCGCGGCCAGTCTGGCTGTGAGGTTGGGCCCAGGAGGCTGGAGCGCATGGGGACTTTTCATTTTCACAGGAATATTACAAGGATGTCTTTTAGCCATGAGCCTGGGATTCTTATGGCGAGACAGAAAAGCAGCAAAGAGCATGGACGTAAATGGCAACGGCGCAGTGGGACATAATGAACGCGCACCGCTCCTCCGTCGTGACAGCAACGAAACATAAAATCTGATTCGCCAAATTAACCTACTTTATCGCAAATATACACGATTGTAATTCCCCCATCTCTAGCCTATCACACATCCCTTGCTACACACCAATAGTGCAGTAGTCCTCACGTGCCAACTTTCTCCCTTCTCCCTCACGCACCCCTAAAACACCCTCCCAACACCTTACCCCACCCCCACCGTTTCTTCCCCCTTCCCTCCACGTCCTTCTCCTTCCCCTCCACCTTCCCCTCACCCTCTACCCCACTCCCACTCCCAGCCCTAGTAACCGTCACCGGGACAACATCCACCTGCTCCATCTCCCCACCAACCTCAGGAATGCAAACCTGCATATCTTGCCTGGCTTGGTTGCTAGGCGACTCGTTTTCCCCCTCCGCGGTTAACGCTAGGCCTGAATCGCGACGGGGTTCGCGAGAAGTAGGGTGCTTGGCTTTACTTCCCGTAGTGGTAATATCACTGGCGGTGGTGGTAGTGGTTGGGATGGTGCCGCATATAGCATGGTAGGGTTTACGCGCGTAGGTGTGGATGTCTAGGTTGGCGATGTAGTCGGGCATTATGAAGACTGTGCTGCGGGATTGGTCCATTTGTTTTTCAGGGGAGGGTGTGGGATTGGATGGAGGTGGGGTTGTAGTATCTTGTTGTGTGGGTATAGGTGGTGGTGGGCGTGTGGGCTGAGGGGGGATATATGATAATGTTGGTGTTGAGTCTGAAATTGAAGATGTTTCTAACTCTGGTGATTGGCTTGAATCAATTTCATCTTTTGAACGTGATGATGACGCGTCTGAATCTGAGGGCGTTGATGGTGGTGTTGCGAGTGTTGTTGGAGGAAGAGGGAGGTGTTTGGCTTCCACGTAACGCTCGTAAATTAAGGGTTGCGTGTGGATGGTGCTGTAATCTGCTACAGAGCGGGTATCCGATGTGTATTCGGATTCGCATTGTGTGCTGTGGTGTGAAAGAGCATAAGTTTTAACGGGGGTGTTAAGGAGAAGTTGATATACGGTGTTGGGGTCCATGGCGTTGGGTTGGGATTTGGCTGGAAAGTGGGGGTGTGTTGTGAATGGTGGTACTAGAATTGGAAAATGAATAATGCAAAGGCGATGAAAGTCTTTATATCATGCTACTATCTGCTTGGGGGAACTGGCACTGCAGTGTGTGGGAAGTGTTGGGTACCATGGTTGAGTACAGTGCTGAACTTTGGTCGACGTTGATTAGCATCCATAATGGAAAGATTTACATCTGAATCTCGAAGTAAATGACTCTGTTCCAAGATCTGTAAATTTTGTATCATACTTTATGCTTCGTGTTGAGATGGCTTTGATGTAATCGCCACCAGCTCAAACCATAACCTTCATCTCAACATCAACTTCCCCAATTAATAACTTCATATCAAGAACCCCCTTCAACAGCATTCCCAAGATATTCGGTACTCTACTCTTCCAACCCACAATACACTCAAATAGCCAACCAAAAACCCCAAGCCCAATCAACACCCTCTCACCACACTCTTGACCACCCTCCCAATGCCACCCCCCAAACACTCTCCCATCCATCCCATCCCAAACATACCAAACCCTACACTTCAACCACATAATCAAAAATATACACACTATGTAATTCCTCTACCTTCCCAATCCATCCCCTCCTTCCCCAACGCGCCTAGCGCAGCGTACTCGAGTTCTAGACGAACTCAGGTCCCATAAGGCAACCCAAGTGCAATTTCCCGCACCAGCGCTTCTCTCCACATGGCAAGGACGCTTAACGTTTAATGCGAAACACGAAACGCAAAACACGAGGTGAAATTCTACGCTGACGAGCGGAAAGGATGCGGGACGGGAAGGAAGCGTGGTTTGCGTTAGTATCGTGTGTGAATAGTAGGCCTTAATGCTTGTTACGACGGCGCTCAGAATACATTTTCGCAGCATTGTACAAAGTCATTGTACAAAGTCACATTTGTACACTATCACGCACGCATTGAATCTTCAAGGGAGTTTGTTGTGAGTAAATAGTAAAATAGCTGAAATTCTCTAGAAACAAAACATTCTAGTAGTATATCCAACTTTGGACGTATACAGGTATATACAAATCCAAGCGAGGTGATTTGTCTCTCAAAAGACAAAAGTAGTAGATCCGAGTCAATCCAAAACACCTTTCCTTGCCTGGCTTTACTCAAAACAACGCACAAAAAAAAAGCAATGTTGTTGATGTCATATCACGTTCCTAGATGAAGAAAAACCCAAAGAAAATAGTTCCTCGCTGGATTACCCTTCCTAGCCAAAGTTCAAATCTCCCTTTTCGCAGGGAAAGGAGTGTAGCAAGTTCGATGCTGTTTGGAAAAAAGCAAAGGATATCCCAGGAATAAAACGCCGTTTATATGCTGGAGCTGGTGCTGCTGATGCAAGTGTGTTTGGAATCCAAAAGGAGAATCCAAGAAAGAGAACGCCGTATATACAGGGTCATGCAAGTTGGTGTTGAAAGCAAGAAACAGAATTCGTCACATCTATGCGCCTACGATCATGGCAAGGAGCATAGCTGCAGCGGCGGTCCAGATGGCAGTCCCTGAGCCGGTAATGGTAGCGGCGGCAGCGCTGCTCTTCTTGCTCTGTGTAGGGTCGGGCTTCAAGACGAGGTTAACGCCGAGTTTGGATCCAATGTTGGCAATAATAGCTTGCGAGTCACGGACGGGGACGGAAATGCGGCCGGAACCATCGGCGGTGATTTTGTTCTCGCTGTCGTCGACAATGGAAGAATGTCCAGTGATGTCATCGTAGCTCATGCCATTCCAAGTTACGCCCTTTTGGCTCTCAGCACCATCTGCAGTGAGGTAGGAGAGGTAAACGTCCTTGTTAGCGTTGGCGGATCCAAGGTTCAAGTTGAATGTGAACGACGGCTTGTCCGTAACGGAGCTGTTAGCTGGCCTGGAGTTGATCATGACAATCGAGGCGAGGTTGTTATTAGCGTAAGAAGTGTAAGCACGGATGCGGCCACTGTAAGCAGAACCGACGTTGCTGACGCGGAGAGACGAGATTTGAGTGGTGCCATTGCCGTTGCCGATGAGTTGAGCGACGGCAGCGTGGGCATAGTATTGTGGGCGAACAAAGGAAGTCTCGCTGCCATACATGGGAATAGGCTGCCATGCGGAGGCGTTGGAGTTGTCCGTCATATGCATCTGTACAGATGAGATGCCAATGGAAGCGGCGTAGAGGAAGAAGTTGAGGGTCCAGAGCGAGGCGCCGAATGTGTCACTGACACCAGGCATACCGATGGGCCCGACAGAACTCATCTCACGAAGAACATAGGGGAGACCCGTGTTCTTGGCAACCTTGACTTGCTTCTCCCAGTATGCAAACTGCGTGTTGGTCTGGTCCATGTCCATGAGGTCGCTGTTGGTCAGGGGAGTCGGGGTGACGCCGATGACTGCAAGGTGTTAGTCATGTCTAGAAAATGGTTTAAAGTGAACATACAATAAAAGTAATCATGCTGATTCCACACTGTCATGTAAGCGTCGCCGTTCCTGCCTGTCATGATGCCATCATCGACCAGCTGTGCGATTTCGAAAGTGGTACCAATCGTGGATGCAGTCGCAGGGGGCTCGAAAAAGGTGCAGGGGAGGTTAGCTGGCTTGAGGACGCGGTTGCAGACCTGTTCGCAACGATCGAGCCACTGATCTGTGTACACCTTGCCTGACCAATCACCCGAGCGAAAACCGTTTTGCAGCCATAGATCAGGCTCGTTGCCGACCTCGAACGAGTAAAGCTTGACATTTTTCATGCCTGAGACAGCGCCCTGTGCGAGGGCGACGATATGATCTGCCCAGTCACTGTCCATGTAGGCCATGTTGAGGCCAAAGGTGACGGGAGTATCTTTGGGGAAACGGTCGAGGGCAGTAAAGTAGCCTGGGCCTATAATCATGGAGTCTGCTGCGATGGCGCCTTGGGCCTGCGAGTTCTTGTTTGCCGTCCATCGTAAACGGGGGTCGCTTTGGTTCCACACCATGTAGTCCTGGGTGTTTCCTCCCAGGCGGATATGGGGAGGGGCGCCCGAGTAGTCTGCGAGATTCTGGAGGAGCTGTACCGAAAAGGTGTTTACATTGTCGCCGCCAGTGAAGGAGAACAAGTTGGAGGGTTCGATACCAAAGCCAGCATAGGATGGGTCGAGATAGTCGGAAGCGCCATTAGGAGCCTGTGTGCCGAGTGAAATGGATATTGAACCTTGAGCCAGGGCAGCCGGCAGAGACAGGAGGGCAAAGGCCGCGGTGCTGCGTCGTAACGAGGGGACCATGGCTGCTGTGTTGTGATGGTATATGTGTTGTTGTGTTGCGGGTGCAGCAGCGACCACACGTGCAAAGGATACACGGGAGAGACGATAGAAAAAAACCCAACTTGTCAACAAAGCACAGGGTGGATCGTTAGCGACGGGGGGTGTGGGAAATTAAGATAAACGACAGAACACAGCAGCGGGATTCGCAGCGAGCGACTTGGACAGAAGGGAAAAAGCGACAGGTTGGGTTGGGGTGGGTTTGGTTGGGGAAATAGAAAACCAAAACAGGGAGGAGGCCAGGCAAATGGCTGGTATGTGCAGGTCATCCAAGCTCCGGCTCGCAATGCGTCACTGCTGCTGTCACCTCACAACTCACACACACACCCACACTATTCACGCTTAGCTGCCGGCTCCACCCCCGGCCAACAGGCCAAGCTGCCCTTTGATTGCGCTGCTCTGCCCTCTGGAAGCCTGCGGGAAGCGCTACAGCGGGACTCTGCGGAGCCTTGACTTGGTTGCTAACATGGACATGACATCACCAGTGTAGCAGCCCTTCTCCACTCGCCGCGACTGACTGGCCTCTGCCTTGCCCTCGACTGCGCTCCCAAGACTTTTCGGCGTCAAAGAGCCCTCGATTGACACCTGTTGCGCTGCGTCACAGTGGGTAACGCGTCACTCCCGTCTGAGCCGCTCTGCATCAAGACTTCCATGGTGGCGTCTCGCACCCGCGGACTGGCCGGGCGAAACAAGCCAATCTAACCTCAGGCATATGGTGCGCAGATCGACCTAGCACTGCCCGAAGCTTGTTTCGCCTGTCTGCTTTGGATATTCCTTCCGGCGCATCCATGGTGCTGAGCAAATGTCGACATTTGCGTCTTGAAAGAGCTGCTCGAGTCTGGCCATCACTCATAACGCAGCACGATTCCACTTGTGCTACGCCTGCGATACGCCATCAGCTCACTCCAACAGCCACCTCATTTACACCTCGTCTTCAGCCTCAGCGATGGTACCTGATGATCGTGCATCGCATTGGCCCGGCATGACGCCGCGGATAAAAGCTTGCATCTATTGCCCAGCCTCTTCCTCAGCACTCACCCCATCAACAAATCCTCTAGCCGCTGACCCTCCGTTACAGCTTTTGCTCCTATGCTCCACCATGACATAATCATGTCTCTCTTCCCACCTCGCTGCACGCAATCCACTCGTCGCTCACGTCTCGTCACCAGCCACGCTGTTCCTGCAAGCGCGGGCGTCTAATGCTGTGCTTGCACGCCATGCACCTGCCATCCCAATACCATGGTGGCGTCGCCTTGATCGAGGAGGCTGCACAATGGGTCCTGAGATAGCGCGACGTCGTGACACTTGTTACTGACGGAGTTTCTATAATTACGCTCGATTCGCCGGGAGGAATACGGTGGGTTCGTGTGGCGCGTGGCGCCGCTGCCCAGCCCAGCCCAGACTTCGATAAGAGCCGCCCGTTTTTTGAGACTACCCCTTTCGAGAACGAGTGTTCATTTGAAACGAAACATTCATATCGGATTTGGCAGATTGCTGTGTAGACTTGAGTTGTGAAGTTGTAAGCTACTCTATTGCAATAATTATTTCCGACATACTGGTTGTATAAAAATATAAATAGAACAGCTTCTCCAACTCACGCACGTGACCCTTCACACACCTTCCCCAACTCCTCCCCTCTCCAACCCATCTCACCTATCATCGCCTCTCTCCCTCTGGTTCCTCTCTCCATCCACCTCCCTCGCCAACCACCCACCACCCACCACCCGCACACCATCATCATCATCCATCGTCATAACAACCCTCACCCTCATTCCTCCCCACTAATCCGGCAAACACGGCACCTAGCCTCCCTGCCTGGCCCTGCTTGACCCTGAAAATCAAGTCCCAAGTCCAAGCTTTTGATCATAAACCTACGCACGTTACGCTACGCTATGCTACCACTACGTAACATGCATTGCGGCTCAAAACTTATACTTTTTCGCTAGCGAAATAGTTGCGCTTGGGGGATGCGGCATGACGTGTGGATGGTGAGGGGGTGATGTAATGTGAGGTCTGGATCGTGATGGGATGGTGATGGGATGTGAGGTAAGGAGGAGGAGGGGGGTTAAGAATTTTTATTATGGAAATTGAAATGCGTGGTTGAGAGGGTTAGATATGTGAAAATGTGTGAGGTATAGTAGATTGGTATTGAAGTGGTAGGTCATGTGACCTTTCTGTTAAATGGAAGGAACGAGGTAGGAGTGTGTCACATGACTATTAGGAAGATATGATCTTGGTAGGTTTTTGTGAGTTAAATTTCGTATAAGGTTTATAGAGTAAGTGGGGGATTTGATGATTCTGTTATTCGATATTCTTTCTTCATTGAGATATAGGTATACGCACGTGTTAAAGACGTGGTAGTGTCATAGCAGAAGGAAAAGATCAATTGCTAATACTGATGTTCTTTCCTTCACCTGACCTGAATCCTCCTCTCCTCTCTCAAGATCGCAGTCTCTCGACTTGCCTAAGTAGTATTCCTTTTTCAATCGTGCTAACGATGTGTCTCGCTCAGACCTATAATCAAACCAGTGCTACACCCTTACCTAGGTAGTTAAGAAAAATCCAAACATCTGTTCGATACCAAACTCAACTCTTCATTGTATTGATACATACATATTACGATACTAAGCCTTTGTCGGATCATCTCTAATCAAGTCACTCCGTCAATATAATAGAACGACGCAGAGAACAGCAAAGATTTAATTTGACAATCGGTTACTTTGTCTGATGCATCATAAATGGACACGAGTAAACGCATCCCTGGTACTGGAGTAATTCTCACACTTAGTGTTTGAGTTTTGCAGGTATTGCTAGTATTGGTACACCTTCCTTTACAGTGCGATAACTACTTTGAAATAATGTACGATCGTACGATTTAATATCAAGTTGCAAATGATTCTTTGAAGTCTGTCTGTCTACATACGAAGGAGTGTGTGCTTTTATAAAGGGGTAACTCTACCGCACGAGTCCTTACGGACTCGTGCGCCCTTTACGTTTCCTTCTTCTACATATACATATTGTACGAACAGTTGGGTTATTTCAATTCACTTTAGTACTGCGATATTAAATGGTGTACCTGATGCTGATATTCAATGCAAGTTATTTCGCGTGACTTAAACCATACACAGTAAGGTATTTGTTATTCCGTGCTTCACGAATCCGATTCGAATACTCCGAAGTCATGTGTACTCGTTTGTTCTGGGGTCTCGAAACTTTATCCCAAATTTCAACGAAAGATCATGCTACTCTGAACAGCGTAGTCGAAATCATTTTGTCAAAGATTTGTCGGGTGTCAGAATCGGACGTAATCGGCATCTTGAGTGCTTTGTTGTTAGCAAGGTATAACTCACAGTATTAATCTAGACAGCAAAGAAGGTGCTCATTTGAGCTTTCGCATCAAATCAATGTTGGTATGATCCCAGCACTTCGCTGCAGGAAATTGGGGAACTTAGCTATTCAATTGTGTCAAGTGTGCTTTTGTTTGAAAATTTGAAAAGAATTGGAATTCACTTGTCTTGAATGGGATCTGATCGCTTACGCCAGTAAATCCAATGATCCCATGAGACTTATCCGACACTAAAATCAACACGTAGCTGTGTTTTCCTGTAATATTATCAAAAAAAAAACGTATCCTTAGTTAGGTCAAAATGCATGCTGAAAAGTTCTGGCATAGATCCATCCTTCTCTCAGTCAATACACTCTGTCAATACACGGAGAATACTGCTAAGCTAAACTTTGTCTAAGACTTTCGAAACGTAAATTCGTCACACTTTCAATATTCATACGTATAAGGCGTGATACAATGGAATTACCCTCCAAATATTGCATCTTCCCAGCACAAATTTGAAAAAAGAACACTCTTAGCTAGGGCCTTTAGCACCAAGTGGTCGTCGATACAAGAGACAGTCACAGTTGAACGCCGAACCCCCCCGGTGATCGCTGATGCGCCAAAGTATAATAGAAAAACTAGCTTCGCACATGATACAACCACCGTTTGACCCATCATATGCAGCCTGAGAAGGTAAATCCCTCAACATTTAAGTATTGCGGCAGTTTCACCTCTTTTGTTGTTATGCTATCGCGTCCTAAGAAATACTCTTCAAATTGCAATTAATTAGCTCTCTGGTTCAGACTTCACACTTTTCAAATTGTGCCATTGCATCGGGCTTACTCGCCGCTCATGAGTATCTCGGTGATACAGCAGGGCTAAACGCAAGAATGAATTGCACAAACTGCACCTTGCTGCAAGCCAATATCGCAGCCGACTATCAAAGCCTTATTCTAAGCAAATGCTTATCGTGGACAACTAGGAAGGTGACACGACCAAAGTCAGGTGCAGAATATGCGCCATATTATCGGCCAATCTACAAATCTTTCGAGTCATGGCAATCCAGTTCCACGGCTATCTTGGAACTACCAAACCTATTCTCTTCTGCTTTCATACCACACCCGATATCTTTTCTTATTGTGTATAACATGAACAGTTTTCAACGAATAGCATGTAAGCACGAATATCTTTGGGCCAACATCACCCACGTGTGACCGGTATGAAGCATTACACATCTACGTGTAAGCTGATCAGGGACAACTACCGTCGCCATCGTCGATTAGGCTAAGATCGAAGAAGAAAATGTCCAAAAGCATTCAAACCCGGCTTTTCATTCATCAAATGATCACGTAACATCATGATCCGGTGGCGTGTTTTTGGGTCTGGGGTACATTGGCGATGTCTTGGGTCAATTCTAGCCTTCTTGGTCAGCGTGTTGTGGCTCGTCACATGACGCCTGCACAAGACTTTGGCGAGCGGAGTGCTTGGTCCCAAGGCCTTCCGCTGCCACACGCAATTTACCGTACATTGGCCCCAATCTTTTTGCCTCCCCTCAGATTCCTGAAGCAGTACCGACATTCTCAAGAACCTCGCAAACTCGAGGCTAGCGATGCATTCACATTGCATAAAAAGCAAGCTGCATCATGGAAAAAACCGGTATCGCAGCAAAATATCGGTGAGCATCACGATGATCACACAGAGTTTCATTCTCGCTTGTACCTCTATCGTGAACATTTCAGACGTACCAACGCATACATACGCAACACACATCATGCAGCGGGGCCTATCCGCCGACCTCTCATGTAACAAGATGAAGAGCTAGGATTCTCCTGCCTCGTTAGGCAAAAATGCCAGTGGATAATCGAAGCTCACAGAAACTTCGGTTGTCTAGTCATGTGCCCAGCAATGCATCAAGGTCGCCCAAGACCACGCCCAGCTGCAGGCCGTTGCACATTACCCCCACACCCGTCATTGTGAACTGCACCCCCTCACCACTAGAGATTGCATCGTGTTGGTGGCTCGTCGTCTGGCTTCAAACGATAGACTGGGACATGTATTCGAACGATAAATGCCGCAAGGAATTGAGTTTGAGTCGGACAATAAACAGCTCCGGGAGCCTTCTGAGTCACGAGTTGGAGAGCGAAATGTCCGAAGCTTTAAATACCACCAGAACATTGTGATCATGTTAGCGACACGCCCGAGCACCGACTCGAAACCCTATCCCCGGCTACAGCCAGCTTAACCACTCATATCGCCTCAACACCATGCGTCACCCCTGCTCAATATTACACCAACGATAACAGTGTCAGAGTCCAGACTCCGCTGACAATAAACTAGCAACAACTTGGCTGCCTATACCGCACTCTGCTTGGTTCACGCTCGTCTTCGCACCAAGTTCTCGCCCTTGGCTGGCGGAGAGGAGAGGACGCTAAGTCGACGGGACGGCAGCCATTCGTCACAGCGGTCGTATCGACCCTCTTTATCGCCGTGCCAGCAGTCGGAAGAAACGGCACTGGTACAAAATCTACGCCGACGCTTGCAGTCGCCACGCGTATCTGCAGGACTGAACCGTTTGCAGCACCGAATCAGCGCGCCGGTCGTAGCCAACGGAGATAGTGGGTGCAAGGGGTTATGGCGTGACAGCTCGCTCATTGGCCGGGGGCAAGGCTTGAAGCCGTAGTGGATTGCTTGTGTCGGGGATAGGGTTTGGGCCGTGGGGCTAAATGTGGCATCAGTCAGCTTGGGGATGCCATTGTGAGCGGTTGCGTGAGTTCGTGTGATGGTATATAGGCAGGCCGTTCCCCACCTGGAAACAATGGGCATATACCATCACGATATCGAGTAGCAGTCTTCATCACTACTCCTTACAATACTATCAATCTACTACTAGTACTCCATCTATCAATCATTCTTCACTCACATCACATCACAATGTCTACCCCAGCTACTCAATACGTCTACATCCCCAACCTAGTTGGCCGACAAATGCTTCGCATCCCAATCGACGACGTCGAAGCAGAAGGCCAAATCTCCGTCTCCAACACCACCTCTGAATCCACAATGACACAATCATCAACCTACGCGCGAGACTCCTCCCCCTCGCCCAGCGTCTCCAGCGTCGAGGAAAGCGAGTGATGAAACCCAACCCAACAACCATAAACTACCACTTCGCAACACAAACAGTTGCTCTGAAAACAACCACCCTAGCTCTGCTAGCCCATACGCTTACCCTTAAAGCCGGACCAAGATCTGTTCCTCCGCCTGCCAAGCACACCAAGACCCTGGGTTTGACATCATCATACCACACAATTGCAACCGCGACGCACCGGCTTTCTCCACCCGCGCGCCACAGGCCAGACGCTTCTTTTTTCTTCCGGTATACATGTCATTCGACCCGCAACATTGCCATCCTTGGGCCCACTTCATGCAAACTTCTCCTCTCTGGAACAAAAGACCCCCTCTAGAAGGGGGGGGGGGCAACGAAAAGTCTTGGACACCGGTCTCGGATACCGAGGAATGACGCAATTGGATGAGAAAAAGGTCGAGATAGATGGATGGATTGGGGGGTAAAAAGGGATGGGATGGGATGGGAGGAGAGGAAAATCTTGGCTGATGCGGGGAAGATTCTTCATTTTTTCTACTGTTTTGGGAAAAAGTACTGGGATAGGGGAAAAGTTTTGTGCTTGGGTGTGGGGAGATGTGCAGGGGATGATCTTAGTAATGACGATAATCTTAATAATACTTTTTCACTTCTCATTCGTTGTGTTTGTTGTGCGGTGTCTTGTGTGATGTCTTGAGTGGACCTTGGGATGAATGCTCGATGCGAGCTTGGGAAGGGGGAGTACACGTGTGACATGAGTTTAAATGTTGTGGAGTGTATCTGATTTGTAGGATGTGATTTGCTTGTTGGTGTAATAGTAAGTAATACATAACCTTTGTACTCCGTTATAATCGAGTCCAATCGGCGTCGATGGGCTCGTCCTCACTGTCAGCAATTTTCGTGTTACTAAAATTTATAATCCCTTTTTATAATCAGTTCCTTCAAATACATCGGTGAGGTTTTGATCGTACCTGTCCGTCAGCAGATCCTGGCAAAGCTGGTCGATGCCATGCCATAGTGCAATCTAATCATGTGTGTCATCGTATTCATAGTACTCATAGTACAAGGTAGGTTCTGGGTATATCACGTCGTCCGTGGCTCGGCGCTGCCGGTATTGACTTTATCACCAGGGAGGAAGTAGGAACATGAATGCTTCGATCGTTTAATTATTGCGATGGATCATCACTAGTCACCATGAATCGGTGCTATCTTGCGTGCATCGGGGTTATTCCTATTACCTCTCCAACCCCATGCCAACCGTTCCATACTTTTGTCTTCATCTTTACCCGGCCACATTACTTCTCCCATGTAAACCGCACGCACGCCGCATGCAGCTACGAAAAACCACATGATCACTATTAGGATCGTCAAAGCGCTGGCGACTCCGTTGATAGCTTCACTTTTAAGACTTTTGCCCGCTTGTATGGTAGCAAGTGTCAGACCAACGTTTGGAAATATAAACGCCCACCAATTTAGGGAGAAATGCATCTTGCGGATGCCAAATAATACTGCAATAGTTGTGACGCAGAAGAACCAGTATGCAAATAGGAGGATAAAAAGCCCAGCTAGGATTCCCAAAATGCGCACAATATCGCCATCTGCGACAGGTGAGTCTGACCAATAATTCGGTGGGATTATCTTGGGTGCTTCATTGGCTAGGGACATTAGCCCTGCAGCAGTGTAGCCTACGTAGTGTTAATGAAGCACTGGTTCCCGACAGAGTTTAGAAAACGTACCAGCTGGTCCCACGGAGACGAACATACCCGGGCGGACCGGTGCTGCAGGCAAAGCGCTCGTCATCAAACGTTGCATGTAGATTCCGTACATCAGAAACGAAACTGACCATGCAACGCCTTGGACCATAATACCCCCAACAAAGATGTCCCAACTCTGTTTCTGGGGCTGATCTGGAATGATAGTACCAGCCAAAGTACCGACTACCAGCAGAGGGTAAATCGGGAAGATCCACGCAGGCATTGCATCTGTGACTTTGAGATGTTCAAGCCGAAAGAACAGGGAGTATTGGACTACAGATACGATGAAGGAAACGCCCACATAAATCCAAAAACAAATCTCAAGAGCTTTTGCAAGCCATGGCCCAACTTTTGAACTTCCATAGACGTGTGCGCCATTGAGGATCAGGGCAATTGAGACCCAGTAGGTACCATGGAAGAGTCCTTCAACAGGATGGTGGAGCGACGCAACGAACTTATGCGGAATTAGAATAAACCGAGTGATCATCAAGATGTTGAATAAGAGGAAGAGAACAATGTCCAGGATGTACACTATCTCTCCAATGGTCTGAAGTCCTGAGAAGCGGTTAGGTGTATTCCCCAGAAGCACCGCGAAGGCTCCAGTCGACATTGTACACGCGAACCATGGCCTGCATCTCGTCAGTCAGCTTCTCAATTGCAACATTGATTCAGTCAGAAAACGGACCAAGTAAAGTGTGCGATGCGATCACGAAGCCCCACAATCATAGGCGGTCTCACGCTATCATCATCATGAACTTGATATGCTTTCCTTTCGTGGAAATACATTGTTGAAGCCCTGCATGGATGCGAGGGTACTGGTCAGTTTTAAAGCACATATTTAAACCGCTGCGTCCCGAGCCAGAGTCCGCGGATGTGCGGGGATAGTGGTCATTGGTTGAGTTAGCGTACTGAGTCTCGTACTTGGGCTGATCAAGTTGGCATTGCTAACAGACGTCTGCCATGCGCTAAACTCGGCTAATCGGAAGGATGTAGCCTTGACAAAGAAATGGGCACGAGAGCATCCAGTATATATTGTGATTTGAGTAGATTCAGGCGATAAGTATGGCAGAATTGATGACTTGATTTCTACTGAACAGTTGTTGTAGGACTTTGAGAATCACTCTGAGAATCATTTTGCGTAAATTTTCGAAAAAACTTTGACCGTAGTTTTGGTTGCTTCGTCAGAAGCATACGTCGCGCATCGAATGGAGGTGTGGAGGCCTTGACGTCATTCACCCGGCTATCTCAGTCCAGTGCAACACAGATGATCTAGCACACTTGGCATGCCGAGCCAGATCAGACTCCACACACTTCGAGATTCCGTCCAACATACTTGCATCTCTAATTTTCGTTATGAACAACATTACATTTTCATGCTGGACATTTATGAGGACTGTTTTTGTAGCGGTATGCCAACATCGAAGCGGGAAAAATTTGCTCGGGCCGAATTACGAAGATTTGGGCGTTGGCTTGAGGTTTTTACGGTCAAGATCAACTTTCCACCCGCATCCCTTAACCTTATTGATCGGCCTTGCAGCCCTCAGGAAAAATGTTGCGATCGAGACTAGACCTGTCGTTATCGCTCTGTGTCTCTAGCTCATGCGGCCCAAATCCTCGTGCTTATCAGAACTTCACTCATACTTAATCACTAGGGTAAATGCACCAATTGAAGGCATTAGCTTCACGTAAATCAGTACTCGCCAAGTCTAAGTAGATGTCTTATGTATGATGTTGTTGATGAAGTGGCATATGATTCTCGTATTTCATGCTCAAGCACATATCCTATACAGCCATCCCATCTTCTACAACTGGCTGAACGCTTTCATCATGATTTTTCTCCATAATGCCCTCCGCCAGATCCCGATTTACTACACCAAACTTACAGCCGCTGACAATTCCATCTTGGTTATGCATTCAGCAAAAGCAACACTATGATGCCCACTACCACACAAGCATCCCATTCATATGATGATTAGAATTAGTATCAAATCTCTCGCTGCACTGACCGGTCCGTCAAATGATTGGGCATATTATTGGCGTTCGGAAATGCCATAGTCGTCATCATAGTATTCTGAAAGTCGATCTGTATCAAGGAGGAAGTCGCGTGTCCCCACCAACTAGTGGTGCCGCTTGTGTGCAGCACATCTGGGCACAACGCCCACGGCATGTTGCATCCGCAAAGTTACGTCAGAATTGTACGCACGTAGATACGATGTATGCTTGAGATTTTTATTGGAACTGTGAAATGAGTTCATATATGCTTGCATCGGTGATCGTATACTGGGCGGTTTTAGACTTGCCCGTCGCTTCTTTAGTCCATTTTTAGAACGGAGATTCTGAGAATTGAATTATTTGAAAATCCACCACTTGTTGTCTCGGTGCATCTGAACCATACGACTCATTTTAAATCTAGCTCCCTTCATTGGGTTCACCATATTGACTTAGGGTCGTGATATACAATTCGCGCAGGCTCGCCATAATGTGTATCAGTGAAACACTTTTGGCCCTGTTACTACAAATATCTGTCAGTTCTCAGGTGTGAAATATTCGAAATGCGTCATCAGCGTGATCTGTAAAGGGTATATTGCTGCGAAGAAATGATGTAGTATTCGTTTGAGAACAATACGGAATAAAAACAGTTCAACTTCTGAAGAACCCACAAATGGGAAGCTATAGTATGAATAGAGAGATGCAAACTTTCAACACTTGTTTTTGTCTCTTCTCTTCGCTTTCATTACAAATTCGTAGAGATGAGTTGTGGTGCAATGCAGAACGACCATGTACTTTCGCAGGTCTTGGCAAGCATGACTCAGTCCACACATTTCTTGAACCCCTCCACAGCTCATGAATGTTCTACACTGCATTTCCCCACCGACATAATCGCAACAATGAGTGCCGAAACAGAGCCAAAGCCCCTTCCGGAGTTCGACATCGTCGCAGCCTATCGCAGAATTCTCAAAGATGACCCCGAACTTACCATGCCGGTCGCCGCCATCGAGGCACTCGTCGAAGCCATTGCTCAGAGCTCAGTGTCTACCGTCGCCGAAACACTCGCACTTCTCGAGCGCCATACAACCGCTTTGAAGGCCTCAATAGCAAACCCAATCTCCCTATCTGCCGGTACCGACCTTTTCCAGCGATATTTGATCACCACACTCAACCGACCCGCAAGTTTGAACTTGGGCCCAGACGATGATTTCCGTGCGATACGCAACCACCTCTTGTCTAACGGAAAACTTTTCGTGGAGCGTGCGAAGCAAAGCAGGGAAAAGATTGCCAGCTTCGGCAAGCACTTCATCCGCGACGGAGCTACAGTACTTACCAACGGTGGCTCACGAGTAGTTGGCGCCTTGTTGCGAAGAGCAGCCGAATCAAGTACCATGCGCTTCAAGGTCATCTATGTTCTCCCGTCCTCCAGCTCCGCCGATTGCAGGGAAGGAGATCAAACTGTCGAAGATCTGCGCGCCAACAATGTCCCTGTTGCAACAATCAATGACTCTGCTGTGGCATATTCACTCGGCAAGGTTGATATGGTCATTGTGGGTGCAGAAGGAGTTGTAGAAAATGGTGGCATAATTTCGCGCATTGGGACATACCAAATGGGCTTGCTTGCCAAGAGCAAGGGGAAGCCATTTTATGTTGTTGCTGAGAGTCACAAGTTCGTCAGGTTGTACCCACTCAGTCAGTTTGACCTCCCTATTGAGCAAAAGGTGCTCGACTTCAGAGTGGCAGATGACCACAAAGCGAAAGAAAATGATAAGAATCCATTCGACGAGGCTATTGCGGACATGGCGACCTCAGGGAAAGCGACTAAACTTTCTGCACATGATGCTGTAGACTTTACTGTGAGTCTTTCTACAAAGATTGCAAGTACCTCGCTAACAATCTGCAGCCACCAGACCTTATTTCCGGAATCATCACCGAGTCAGGTGTTCTGACTCCATCTGCTGTATCAGAAGAGTTGATTAAAATCTGGTTCTGAGCCCTTCCTGAACACCAGCCTTCTCGACCTCATATCATATATGCTTATTTAGCGCCACATCGCCGCATGCATCTGTTTGCAAAGTACTCACAGAGTTTATAGGGCACTCGTCGGTGAAGAGCCGTTACTCAAACGCCGATGCAATCGTCGTGATCAGGGTAGCGCATCACAAGAGAAGCACCACACGTAAGAAGGAGATGCATTACAGGATGGCAGAAGCTGTGGTAGTAGAAAGGGAGCATTGAAGTCAAAAATTTTGTCCTGAATGGAGTGGAAATGCCGACCAATGGACAACACCTGTCGAGGTGGAGGTGGTAGTTGCATATGATACCCGTTACTACTTCAATACACACACTGGAAATTCAAGAGCAGAGCAAATGTGATATGTCAGACTGCAGTGTTCTGCATTGTGTGAAGGTCTTCACAGATGTTATCAGCACGTATCTTTATACAATTCTTACTCTGTATACTTCATGACCACTTCTTGATACATGACCTGCATATAAGAAGTATTGGTCTGTGTTCAAAATGCCATTCATCATCCGGCCTCCTGAAAACCATGAGACTACGCAAAAATTAGCAGTGATAGTACAAGACCAGAATGATCAAGAGATGCTACAAGATCTGCACAACTGGGGCTGGGAAATCACAGTACTTGATTTCAGTAATGAAGAGTTCATAAAGGCGCTCAACTACATCGATAAGACCGCCAACAAAAAACGTCGCCGTACACCCTACATTGCCAACGAAACACAATACCCCACCGAACGCCCAACACTCCTCCAAATCTGGAGAAAAGAAGGCAAAAAGAAATTCCAACCCCGTCCATGGCCGCACCAAATCCCCGATGAACAAGCCATACCCACCCCCATCGAACAACCAATACCCAAACACCTTACTGAAGCTGAGAAGTATGTGAGTTGAAACCACAGCACCTACCTCCCCACCCACAAACCTTTCCAAAAGCAAGAATTAACACTTCCAGGCAATGGCTCAAATCCATCGACCGCACACGGCAAACAAACGGCCTCCTAGACTACAACGACCCCTTGCTTCAAGTCCCTCGCTTGCTAACTGCAGGCTTAGACCACACACCCGATAAAGCTGACGCGGCACACGAGCCTGCACATACTGTTTATGCAAAGGAGGCAGATCCTCGGGGGCTTTGTGGGCTGTTTAGGGTTTGCAGGAAGAGGGAGATGCGGATGGTAAGGGTGAGGACTAATGAGAGAGTGGGAGAGGGGGTTGGGAGGGTGAAGAGGGCTTTGAGGGAGAGTGTGAGGATGGGGCCTGTTGGGGAAGGAGGAGGGGAGGGGAGGAGGTAGTGCTTATGTATGGGTATACTGGTGTTTTGTATGGGATTGTGGACAGTAATGATGGTGATAATTGGCAGTACTAGGAACAAGTCACAATGCCGCATGCGGTCAAGTAAGATTAGGTAAGTTGGTAGCTAGGAGATACATTAAGACAACATGTGAATGCGCACATGAATTCCAAGCAGTCAATCCTGTGCCTTTTCGCAAAACAGATCTGCACTCATCAAGATTCAGCAAAGATGTGAAGTACTATCTCTGGATGAATGCGTCTCTCTGCCCCTTCTCCGCACGCGAGCCAATCAAACCAGCCATGACGTTTCCGGGACCCCTAGCTCCAAGCTTGGCCCTGTTACCTTGCACGTCAAGCATCTCCACGTAGCGCAACACCACAAACGACTCAAATCTCAACAACCCAGCTCCAGGTGTCATCTTCTTTTCCCGCCATCTCGCATCTTTCCACCCCCAATCGTCAAACGTACACGTCGTCAAGCTGCGGTTCCCACATCTCGCCGACTCCTCCGCCATGGACTTCTCCGATATCTTGTGAGTTGGAAAACCAGGCAGAACTGGACAGCTGGAAGCTGGCTTTGGTAGCCTGATTGTTGGGTGATGGCTGAGCTAATGATGATGTTAGTCGCATGGTGAATTTCGCGGTCGCCGTGTTTATGGTCCTTGGCGGTATCGCGAAATTGTTCCCATTCAATGACTTGTGAGTCTCCCACACGCGCGCACAGCACGTTTCTGTTCGACGCATCCAACCACGCATCACGAATCCAGTCGCATCGAGTATGTGAATACGGGAGCCACCATAGCTGTCTAGGAAATCGTTTGGAGCATTCTAGTGGTACCACGCCCATGGCGCAAAGCCATCTGTGACCCTGGTTGGATGCTGTGACACGATTGAAGGCTGGAGGGGTTGAGTTGATGCATGGCTGACCGTCACATACATGTTGCGATGGAAAAAGATTGGGCAATATGAGCTAACTGCGAGTGTAGCTCCAACATTATTCTTGGAGTTTATCTGATAATATTTGGTCTTGGTAAGTAGCTGCAAGCTGCATCGGCGTTAAAACATTGGCTAACTGACTCTCTAGGTACTGCCTTGCTCGGTTCGTAACGACCGCCCATTGCGCTTTGGCTACCAGCCAGTGCTAATCGTCTACAGAGTTCCAGATTCCCCAGCAGGTGGCTCGTTATGCTTCCTTCATGTTCTCTTTCCTCGGCCGTGGAATCTGTAAGCAGTTCATCTTCCTATCAAAATCGTTTACTAACGATCCAAGTCTACATCTTCATCGGCTCAGTCATTGTTGGTGAGAAGTGGTTCCGCATCATCCCTGGTACCATTGTTGGCATTGTCGGTATTGGCTACGCTGTTCTGGAGTACATTCCCTCCATTGAGCCCCCAGCGAATATGCGGTATGTGCAAAGTTACAAAAGGATAGGTTCATCATGGTCTGACAAGTATTGTAGTGATGCCGACGCCGGTTGGGGTGCTGAACAAGTCTAATTTGGTCGCATTATCATCGAGGACGGCGGTGGAAAGACTCCTCATACCCGACCGTATTGAGGCCCACGGGCGTTGGAAATTATATCTCGTGCGCTGTTCATGTACTAAATTAAGTTTTGGGTGGCATCTGCCGGGTTTTGCGTCACATGTTATGATGGATCAGGGCGAAAGCCATATTTTTAAGAGGGAGATGATGCCAAAAAGGCATTGGGATTGGATGGCTAGGAATGCCAATGGTGAAGCATATAAGTCTGTAGAGAAAGGTTGTATGATAGTCGTAGTACCTCTAGACCAACGAGGCTGCATTTGGCACAGGAAGCACGTGTTCGCTTGTTTGTTAGTGTCCGCAGTGCATAAGACGTAACGGTCAGTCGGTTCAGCCCTTGGCTAGCGTGGACATGCTGTTGACGAGCGAGACTTGATCTTCGCCTAGGTTGAGATTGCGGACTAGAGTCTAATGCGTGGTAGAGAGCATCGCGTAAAATCGGCAAATATCCGTATACATGGAAACGTGCGGTTGGCCTCGTATGTGCATAGCTGCAGGTGCGGCGTGTAGGCTCAAGACCGACCAGAGATAGGCATTACAAATAGGTAAGCTGAGACGAGTCGGCACCGTACCCGCTACCCGGCTAAGGATGCCAGCAAGGGTTGCGTGGCTCAGGATGCCCGGTGATGCATTTGGTTTTTCTGTTTGTTATTCTTTTTTTTTTCGCCGCCACGGGGATCTTTGTGAAATTTGCACGCCGCCTTGCCGCATGAGGAATTGGGTAATGAGAAAAGCGCAGCTCGACGAAAGTGCTAGAACCGTTGGTGGGTTGGTGGTTGAGCGGACTGTAGCTAGTCGTCGGTGTTCAGTGAAGGTCAATTTCGGGGCCAGAGCGCTAATGTACCTGCTTAGAATATCAGGGATGTGATTGGCTGGCTCACCTTCACCGCTTTCCGCGATGCACCCCCCAGGAAGGCTGCAGCGTAACTAATCCGGCCTCAGCGACCGCGTCGAATAATGACGAGTTGTGTTGCGAGCCCGCATGACAACTTTCTTGGATAATCGGACCACAACTTCCTCCAAGCCGTCGTGTCTTTGAGTGTGCCACACCACCTGATAATCCCCGTTCAGGCCCCGGCGATCCGCATATTCCCAGCAGTCACGTTAGACGCCACTCGTGCCCTTGGCCGTTGTTATCAGATCTACTTCACCGCGACACCCTCTCCGATCCATGCACCACTCCCCACTCCTTGACAAAGCCGATCATTTTGTCCCGACTTCTTTCTGGACTTCACTGCTTGACTACGCGCAAACAACGCGTGCCACAAGCCCCCTTCTCCCTTCCCGCACCACTACTCTTCAGGGCATGGCACATCGCTCCAACAGTGGAGGCACCTCACTGGCTCCGACACCCACTCACCCACACCACCTTTCTCGGGAAGCCAGCAGAGACGAACTGGAAATGGCTGAGAGCCTCCAACGCCTGAATCAAGCACATGACAGTCAACTTCCCCGGACAGAGTCCCCATCGCACGTGCAACAGCCCATGCCTTCCAAGGAGGACGACAAACCCGAAATCTATCACTCTCTCGAAGATGCTGTACCCATCTCAGAGGACCCGGCGTCACCACCAATGACTCCTGCATCTGTCCCCCCAGCCCCAAGCAGTGTCATTGGAGCCAATGCACCTATTTCCGGGCAGGTTTGCAGGTATGTTCCCTCTCTCTGTTCCTGCTTTGCCACTTTTTTGATTCTGCCTCTGTCATGTTGTACACTCTGGCAGATACCACGTATGCACGCAGGCGCTAATGCAACAAAGCAATTGCAAAACAACACAAACTCCGCTGTGGCGTCGATCACCCATTGGCGAAACTGTATGTAACGCCTGTGGTCTGTATCTCAAGGCGCGCAATCAGCATCGCCCAGTGAATCTCAAGCGTAGCTCTCAAACACAGCCAATTGTGCCTCTGCAACAGAGCCCCGCACCAGGTCAAGATGAAAAGGACCGTACTTCACCCGGTGTTCTAGCGGCATCGCCGCGAGTTGCGACTTATGTAGCTGCCGACCAGATGGCCGCGGGGACGTGTCCGGGGGGCGGCCGATGTAATGGCACTGGTGGTCAGCAAGGCTGCAGTGGATGTCCAGCGTTTAACAACCGCGTCGCCAAAACAGCAAAATTCGCTTTAGCACAAGCTAAAGCTACCTCCAGTGGACAGCCAACAGACACTACTAATGGTAGTAATGCAGCTGCTGCTTCTGCAAAGGGATCACCTTCAACAAGTGTGATACCAGCCTGCCAAAACTGTGGAACCACAATAACGCCCCTTTGGAGAAGAGACGATGCTGGCCATATCATCTGCAATGCATGTGGTAAGTTATTGTTCTGTTAATGTAGTCCGTTTCGGCCCGATGACTGATGACCCATGTAGGACTATACTGGAAACTCCATGGCACGCATCGTCCGGTAGCAATGAAGAAACAAGAGATCAAACGACGAAAACGGATTGTCCCCGCTGGCGACAATGCTTCTCAAGCTGCACCATCTGTTGCTGATTACTCACCTCCTCAGCGCGCTTCACAGACACCAGGCTTTGAGCAATCAGCATCTCCCGATCCGTCGACGGCTATTGAATCTAGAGAGGAACTCACACCTGAGCCAAAGGGCCCTCTCGCTATTGACTTTACTCATTACTACGGCCCCAAAGCCTCGGTCACTTCACATCCCGGCACTCTTCCACATCCTGCGAATGTACAACCAAGCGCCCCTTCACCAAGGAAACGCAGCCGCAGTGCTACTTCAATGGACCACCAGGAATCTCCTTTTACGCCTGTAAACCCAGTCCCGCATCGACCAAATGCCATCTCATCGATATTGAATCCAAGAACCGAGGAATCGAATATCGACCCCTCGCTTGCACCACTTAGATCAAGCGGGGGGCCATCACCGAACTCAGCAGCTTCGATGGAAGACAAAGCTGTCAGAAGAGAAAGATTAAGACGAGAGGCTGATGCGATGAGGCAAGAGCTAGAAAGAAGGCAAAAGGAGTTAGAAGATTTGGAAAACGATTAAAGCACTCTCTGGCGTTTTTTTTTTCACTTTGGGTGGGCCCTGTCCTTTTTGTTTTTGTTTTAGCAAGCGAGGAGGTCACGCTTATTGAAAAAGCAAGGCGCTTTATAGATTAGGCGTCTTGATGACACATCGATGCGAACGATCAACAAGACTGGAACGCGTATACGAAAACGACAACATACTTATCCTCTCCTCCTCTCCTTGATTACCTACCCATACGAATAACGGATTTCACTTCTCAGGATGCTTTTTCCTGGATTTTAAAAAGCTTTTTTCACACTTTTGGGAAAAGCGTCTGTCATTTTCTGGTGTTCAATCTCAAGATCGCTGCTTGGCCGCATTCAACACTCCAGGCGGCACTTTTCTGGGCGCAAAAGAAATAAAAAAGTACATAATGTACTGGGACATATCAGGGGGGCACAAACTGTAGAGCAAAGCCTGCATTGCTAGTTTGGTAATTTGTTATATTTAGGGGGACAGACAGATGAATAATGCTCGACACAGAATATATGAATCAAATCTATCAAGAATCAATAGGTTTCAGACTTGGAAAATAATCGTGAGGAAAATGCGAGCGAAGAAACTTCTTGAAGTAATCACCATATTCAAGGTCACATTTCCAAGCAAACAAAATCAAACCCTCACAAGAATCAATAGTGACCCTTGCCACACCCTAGCAAACCACCCACCGGTAAACAACATGATTTTAACTTACAGTTCGATGGACTGATACTCTCCCCCGCTTTTCACCTTCAAGCCCTAATCTAACCATAGTCTTAAATACACACCGCGCGTGCTACATACCCCTACTCCTCTACAGCTAAACTCACAAAATCATTTTACCCCATCATCTCCATCCATACATACATACACAATTTCCCTAAATACTTCTACTTCTTCGCCTATGCTTGCCTGTAGTTTCAGTCTGCAAGGTCTTGAATGTCTACATCAAATGCCTCTCTATTAATGAACGTTAACCATGTAATAGACCGCGCAAGGACGCCCAAGCTACCTAGGAAAGCTACTCGAAAGGACCGAATTCATTGCGGTCCCTGTCTGATAAGAAGGCTTTCGAATGGAGGGAAGGAAATATATGTTCAGCTCTTTTGTGTGAAGGGTGTAGCACGAGTTTGATTATAGGTCTGAGCGGAACACATCGTTAGCAAGATTCAAAAGAGTGAACACTGATTTGAGAGATTGCGGTCTTGAGAGAGTAGAGGTGAAAGAAAGGACATTAGTATCAATAATTGACTCCTTCCCTTCACACTCTCCCTGCTGCCTCTTCATGGACAGAAAGAGACTATTGAACATGTACAGTTCGTATGTCATTTTAAATTACCAATACCTTCCTTCACATCATCCATCAAAAGCCACATGACTACAGGCATCACTCAAGATATAGTCTACGATATATATATATGAATACTTTATTTCATTCACATCATGCATTGTGCACTTCTATGTATACAAACGACGGTATGCCTCTATTGGTTTGATTTCGCAGGGATGAAGATGATAGTAGTAGTAGTAGGATGTGTAGTGCGAAGATGTACCCACATCGGCTAGGGACCGTGATGATGCTTCAAAGTGCTCTGCTGATTACATAGCCTGTTTTCATTTGAACGGCTAGGATGTAGCTTTTCCCTTTCCACATTGATTACGCTACGGGGTTTCAGTCCTCCCATTCGGGGTTCTAGAGATACTCGTTAGTTATGTTTTAGTAAGTGCTTGAAGTCAACAATGACGTACCTTTCTCAGAATCACTACACCCTCCAGTACGTTCGTCAAGCTGAGGTACTTCTCGTCTTCAAGCTCTGCCCTCTCGCCATGTGCGAGCAACACTGGTGTGCTCTGTGTCTGCCATCCGGTAATGGTCTTTGGTCGACCTGCTTGTCCAACAATATCTACTGCTTGACCGACGCGGACGTTGACGGTGAGTGGCTTTAGGTCTTCGTCAAGAGTGATCAACATTCGTGGAGCCATAGCGGTAGCCAAGAAGTAGAGTAGGTAATGTGAGTCGCCAACGATGAAGGATTTGGCGTCAATAAGCGAAACAAGAACAGTGAGGAGACCTGCAGCAGCAACACGTGACAGAACCTGGCGGTCGGTGTGGAATGGGTTTACAGACAGGGTGCCCTTGCCCATGTGGAGGAGACCTTGTGCAATGCGGACCATGAACAAGGCGTTGGGGTCGCGATGATAATAGCTGGCCAATTGTCGGAGGAGCTGTGCAAGACGGGCGTTGTTAGTACCAGCACCGCAAAGACCCATTGCAAAGATGGCATTGATGGCAACGTCGTTGTCGTTGTCGTGGGAGTATCTCGACAGAGTGTCGTAGATCTTCATCTGAGGGTTGCTGGGGCTGATGAGACCGAGGGCAAGGGGAACGGCTTTGCGGATGTTGGCTTCGCCGTAGTGCATCAGATGGCCGAGAGTGCGAAGAATCATGTCTTGACCGACGTCTTCGCCCATGGCAACCAAAGAAAGACCAATGACAGCATAGGACTGGAGTAGCTCATCGCCCTTCTTCTCATCACTGTCTTCCTCAATGTGCTCGTTGCAAATGTGGAGCAATTGCTGGATCTTGAGCACAGCACCAGTACCTGCCCAGGCGCAGACTTCCGTCAGGACTGAAGCAGACTTGGCTGCTGGATGATCCAGTGCTTTCAGAGTTTCCAAGATAACATCGACCTCTTCTTGTTGACCGAAGAAGAGAAGAGCAAGACCAAGGGCCATGAAGCGAGTCCACTTGTCCTTGAGCTGCTTTTGCCTATCATCATCCAGAAGAGTGTTCATGAGGGCATCAGTCACGTCACCATTGGCTGATCCGACAAAGATCATACCAAGGGAGAGTGCTGCCATAGCAGAAAGTTGCATATCCAGGCTTGTGTCGCTGACGATAGGTAAAAGGAGGTCCAAAAGCTCCTCCTTGTTTGATCCAGCGTATGCCAAACCGAGACCCATGATTGATGCCAGGCGAATATGACGGTTCTTGTGGGCCAAATTATCCTCATCACCCAAAAGTGCCAACGCAGGATCAGAGTCCATTCGAACACCAGTGTTGACAATACCCGTAGCAAGCATAGCACCAGCTTTAATGATATCGTCGTCCACATTGGTGTATGGATCAATCTTGTCAAGCCCATTTTCAACATCCCATAAGAGCAGCATACCCATTGAAGCGGCTGTTGAAAGCATACCCTCCTCTTTTGTCTTCCATACCCAGCTAGTCCTGCTGTCTGCACTCAGCATGAGCTTATCATCGCCGAAACCTGTGTTGACAAATGCATTGACAAAAGCTGAAGCAAGATTGTGCCTGGCAGAGTCGGTATTAGTGAGGCCTGCTGTCCTGCTACTCTCAAGATGAGTCTTGTAGATATCGTCAGGGGTCTTTGGATCCAGGATATTAAGTTCCTTGCCAAGAGCTTTGAAGTAGTCTGGTAACCGAGTGTTGTTCAGACACTCCTGGAGCTCTGAATCATCATCCTCGGAAACATCGAACCATATCCTTTGCTTAGCGATGAGGAAAGCCATTTGTCTCCTGATTGCTTTGTCCTGGGTGGAATTGAAAACATCCTCGATCAATTCGCGGTCGTTGAGCCGTATCGCCAAAGCTACGGCTTGTGTGTACTGGTTGTACCTACGGTAGATCTGATATGCGGTTCGAAGGAATTTGTCGTTGTCTGGGTATGTGAGGAGGGGTACAATGCTAGGAAAGTCAGTACTACATCTCCAATACAAATCAACTGCCCTTACCCAACCATGTACAGACACACTCTCGCGTATGTGTTCTCATCAATGTACTGTTCAATCTGATCAATCATCTCCAACTCAGACAAAATGTCTACTGCATCAGCCTCAGCATTGTGCTTCAGGAAGAAGGGAACGAGAGTCGCAGCAAGTTCAGTAACATCGTCTGTCGACTTGTCCTCGTTCAAACGATTTTGAAACTCTCTGCCAATTTCGAGAGCAAGGTGGCGCATGTACTCGTGGCCCCATGAGCCCAGATCTGTCGATGGCGCTTGTAGGCGGTACTTGAGGCAATCGAGGCGCTCCTCATCCGAGTAGGTCATTCCGAGAACAGACAACATATCCGCAAATGATTGCTACTCATTGTCAGACGCTGTTAGAAGCACACTTGATTCTCACCACATACCTTGTTCTCGCCCTCTGGCCATGATGCGTATGCCTTCTCGAGGTTCTCGTAGTGTGGCCGGAGGAACTTGAGGGGCTTCGGTACAGCTGTCATGGAGCTGGTCGATGTCTTGATGAAATCCTTGATCTGTGCGAGGGCGGGCTTGTACAGGCTGGTGTCGGATTCCTGGGAGCAGTTTGGTCAGTTCCAACCGCGGGGACACGAGACAAGCTTGCAACATACCAATATCCGCTCTACAAGCATATCAAGCTCGCTCTTGAGCTGCTGATCTTCTTCGCTGAGCTCCTCTGCATCATGAATTAGTATGGCTTTCCGATACTATCAGGAATCGAAGCTCTTTCGCAGGTGGGACGTACCTCCAGTCGTCGCAACACCGCCCTTCTTATCCTCTGAGTCGACTTTGCCATCTTTGTCCTTCTTCGCATCCTTGTCAGCCTCGCCATTCAACGGAGCCTTGCCCTTGCCCTTGTCGACGGCTGTGGGCTTCTTCTCGTCTTCCTTCGCCATGTTGATTACGTGTGGTTGCTAGGGCAAGCGGCGAAGTGAGTCGAAAGTGCGTGCGGGAAGACGGGGGATGCGGGAAGAGTAATCCAAGAGGTGCCCTGTAGCGAGAGGATGGGGAAAAGGAGCACCAGAATGTGGGCGGAGGTGGTAGGTGATGCGGGTGGGTCAAGCGTGTGGATTGTTGTAGATGAGGCAGCTCTGCACTCACGTACTCCAGCGCCAAGCCCTCTTCCGCCGATCACCAGCGGCGGAAGCTTAGACTTTCTCGAACCCTCCAAAATTCTTATTCCTCCAGCTCGACCCCCCTGCAAAATCACCACTTGACCCTGTTTTCTGGCCTGAAAGTACCGCCAAAATGAAGCTCAACGTCAAGAATATCCGTTACCTGACTCCAGACGACTGGAGGGTTTTGACTGCGGTATGCTTCCTCCCCCGCCGTCCCTCCGTCGCACTGCGGGGAACTAACGCTGATGAAGAGAATGACAGACAGAAATGGGCAGTCGCAACCATGAAGTTGTACCCACGCCTTTGATATCGCAAATTGCTTCCCTACGCTCTGGCAATGGTGTGCACAAATGCATTTCCAACCTCGCCAAAATCGGCCTCATTGCAAAAGTCAAAAACGCAAAGTACGACGGCTACCGACTGACATATGGTGGACTCGACTACCTGGCTCTGCACACACATACTAAAGGAAGCGTGGTCTTCTCTGTCGGCAATCAAATTGGCGTGGGAAAAGAGTCGGACATTTTTGTCTGCGCATCAGAACAAGGCAGACAACTAGTCTTGAAGATCCACCGTCTGGGTCGTATATCATTCCGCACAGTGAAAGCAAACCGCGACTATCTGCGAAACCGACAGTCAGGATCATGGATGTACATGTCCCGCCTCGCCGCCCTCAAAGAATACGAATTCATGAAGGCCCTACGAAGAGAAGGCTTCCCCGTCCCCGAGCCCGTGGGCCAAAACAGACACACGGTCATCATGGGCCTAATCGACGCCTTCCCCATGCGCCAAATCTCCAAAGTCGGCGACGCGCAAACCCTCTACGCAGAACTCCTCGCTCTCATCGTGCGCTTCGCCCAACACGGCCTGATCCACGGCGACTTCAACGAATTCAACATCCTCGTCGAAGAGCGCGAGGAAAAAAGCGGCAAAATCTCCCTCATCCCCACTGTCATTGACTTCCCGCAAATGGTCTCAATAGACCATGCAAATGCAGAGTACTACTTCGACCGCGACGTCGCTTGCATCAAACGCTTCTTCGACCGCCGCTTCGGCTTCACAAGCGACGAGCCCGGCCCGTTTTTCAAAGACGCCATCAAAACCCTCGTCAAGAGATTAGACGTCGAAGTCGAAGCCTCAGGCTTCAGCCGGAAAATGGCCAAAGAACTAGACGCTTACATGAAAGAGCACGGCATCGACGGCGATGCAGGCGACGCAGAAAGGGAGGATGTCGACGAAGATGACGACGATGT
Source organism: Shiraia sp. slf14 (assembly GCA_000498155.1). Taxonomy (NCBI): domain Eukaryota; kingdom Fungi; phylum Ascomycota; class Dothideomycetes; order Pleosporales; family Shiraiaceae; genus Shiraia; species Shiraia sp. slf14. The sequence continues at coordinate 353,813 of AXZN01000048.1, forward strand.
TGAGGACGAAGACAATCTCGAAGTCGACGCTGAAGCTGAAGCTGAAGCTGACACCCTTCCTGATGACCCAGACTTCCCTCCCAACCCCGCCCTCGAATCCATCGCCCAAAATTCGTCAGAGTACACGCAATCTCCATCAGCACTCGCCTCACAAATGACCATCCTAGACATTAGAGACACAGACCCCCTCCCTAGTCTGGATGAAGTCAAACCCCCCATGCAACCTTCCATTTCTACAAAGGATGCGAAGAAGAAGGCTGGTTGGGCTCTTTGAATATGGTTGGTTCGCCTGCTTTTTGTAGCTCTTGTTGGTGGTGGTGGTGGTGTGGTTGTTCTTTATATCGACTTTTTTTATTATATTCAAAAGTCTTCTACTTGTTTTTCAGCGATACCCACATCCTTTTTGACTTGCTCGTTTGCATTGCAGTCAAGGAATTTTGGACGTTTCTCTATATAGACAATGATATGAAACCGAATACATACATTTACATTTCATCTGGGCATTTGTTAATTGGTCGATACTTTCTCCTGTCCACTTCAAGTCAAGCAAACCCAGTCGCAATGGAAGAGCGAACGAGGTCGTAGTCATCACGGCCCATAATCGGGCCAAGGGTAAGCAAGATATACTGAATTCATAGAGGTTGCATTATACGTTGTTAACGAAACTACAAGATTTCGTCTCGTTAACTACTGGCAGTAGCTACCTTTTTTTTTGAATCTATTTTGCCATCGATGAAAGGAACTATACTGCTTCATTCACAAAATCCCCTGCTCCACTGTCGGCTTCATATGTTAATATATACCCATAAGATGATTGTAAAAGTCGCCCAAGCCGACTGACAGAGAAGTTACGAAAGAGAAGGGGGAAGGATATGTTCAATGGACCGAGAGCCAAGAACAAATATTAGAGCCGACCAATGGCGTGAATGATGGAGGTCGAGCGAGTGATGAAAAGAATGGCAAAGCCAATGGAGACCTGGGAAATGTCGCGCCATGGTGTGCTGAGATGAACGATCACTCTCGATTGAGAAAGTGCTGTCAGCAGCGGTAACTGTATACTTTTGATTGAATGTAAGCATCGACGCCAAGAGAAACCTGAGAAGATGCCATGGTGGATGCTGAAGGAGCAATCATGAAGAATAGAGCGTACACGAAGGTATAATGCCGGGCTGAATCAAAGAATTCGGATGGCAATGGAAAGTTTGTTCAGTCATCTCGACCAGCACGCTGACTTGGAGGCGTAGTAGTATCATCAGCCTTGATAGGGGTTGCTGGGCTGGTCTTGATGTTCACGCCGTTCTCCGAGACACCGTCATCGCTCTTCATAGTTCCGGTCTGGGCCATGTGGTACATGGTAGGACGAGACGTACCAAGCGTCGAAGGTACAGCAGGGGCCCACGGCGGGCGATAGCCACGCTGCATGAACATCTCAAATTCGTTTGGTCCGCCTTGAGAGACAGGGGAGATTGTATGGTAACGGTCGGGCGTGCCTAGTGCCCTAGCCTGAGCAACACCGACCTCGTATTCTGCAGCGCGAAAGACACGGCCAGCTGCTGTCTGTTGCTTGAGCATCTTCTGCTCATGGGTGTCGGAGAAGCGTATCTGAATGAGGTGCTCTTCGCCGCCGGTTTTGCAGACGGGCTTGTTGTTGAAGTTTTTGATCACTTCATCGCAGATATCGCGAGACTCGAAGCTGGAAATGGTCAGTTCCATGAAACCAGTGCATTTGCGGGATAGACTTACCGAGCGAAACCTACACCACGGCCGGTACCGGAAGAGTCGCGCAGGATTCTGCTGGAGCAGACCTTGTGAGGCGCAAAGATATTGGCAAGTTCCTAGAAGATGTGTGAGAACAAGCTACAGTCAAGATGCAGTATATAGCTTACATGCTCATTCATGTTCTTGGGAATGTTGGACACATAAAGATTTGTGTTGGCTTCATCTGAGAATTTCTTGAGTTTGGAGTAGAAAGATTCCTACACAATCAGCTTTGCAAATCAAATGGGAAAACGATGCATAAATACTTACTCGAGCAAAGCTGACTTCGTATCCAAGGTAATGGAAGCCACGAATACAGTCTTCCGCATCCTCAAAGTTGTGATACTTGATGAAACCAAAACTAAAAGCTCAAGTTAGCGAGACAAGCGAGTATGAGCAGAGTTGTGGACTTGCCCTTTGCAAAGATTGGTCTTCATATCGATGATTGACTTTGAGCTCTGAATGTCACCAAAGCGCTTTCCCCAAGCTTGAAGCATCTCGTCTGTCGTCTCAGGCAACAGGCCTCGAATGTAGACATTGGTCTCGCCAGTCTTGTTCTCAAGGCTGCGGTCAAGTGGCTTGTGAGGTGAGCTAGGAGCAGGAATAGCACGAGGAATAGGTGGTTCCTGGTGTACCAGAGCTAGCAAATGGGGTGGCAAAGTGGGCATCGATTGCTGCTTCGCCATAGGAGCCATGAGTTGATAGGGATGAGCCAATGAGGACGGGGAAGGTGTCGCACTGCTGGTGTAGACTGCGCTCGGGGAACGATCCATAATGGTTGCACCGGGTCCGTAGCGATAGATGCCGCCACTGCCATATGGTGTACCAGGGATGTCATTTTCATTGGATGAGACCGAATCGCGACGAGGGGTCATGAGAGAAGGCATCTCGCCAGAGGACAGGCGCCCAGCCCAGGTTGGCGGCATGGGACTGTTTTCCATAGCCTGGCCATACTGGTAAGAAGCCTGAGGGACGTAGGCGCCTGTGTGGTTGTACATGTTTGGCGAGGGCGTCATGCCAGCGTGCTGTTGGCCTCCTGGCATTACCTGATACATGGAGTTGAGGACATGCTGATTCGGAACCCACAAGCCCTGGCCCTGGAGTTGCTGAACGTTATTGTAGTCGGAGTGGCCAGACATGGCTGAATTAGCAGACTTGGACGTAGACGACGAACCGTACGAGGCGTGCATGTTGAGAGCTGCCATTGTGTTCGTCAGACCCTGCATGTTACCATCACCGTTGGGAGACATGGGCAGACCTCGAGGGAGGTACTGGGCTGAGCCATGACCCTGATTTCCACCGTAGGCGTTGAGCATGTTATGTCCCTTGTAGCCAGCGTTGGGTGGTGCGTAGTTGGCCTGGCGAGTGTTGGCTGCCATCTTCAACGTCGATTTGGCTGGTGCAAATGGCAGAATGAGAAGCTGGAGAGCGTTGCAATCAGGAGCAAGTGCTCAATGAGTGGGTGACCTTGATTCGGGGCAGGCAGGAACAGAGACTCCCAAGGAAGGACTGTGTAGGCGAGGTGGTTGAGATGCAGAGAAGAACGTTGCTCTGATATTTAAAGTTAGTCGTAGTCCCATACTGCCAAGATGGGGCAGTGAGAGTGTCAGTGATGAGGGGTGACGAGTGAGGAGTCAGGAGTGAGAAGTGACGAGTGAGGAGTGAAACGAAATTGACTGCATCTAGGCTTGACCAGAAAGACATAATTGCAAATCGTTTTGTGTATAGAAGAGAAGCCAATGTGCAGAACCAAGAGCCATGAATGAGAACTTACCGTGTCGTAAATGTGAAACTTTTGCAATGTGCAGGACTGGTAGTGACTCCAAAGCTGGCAACCACGTTAGAATCTCTGAGCAGGCAATAGATGCAGCTCGAATGGGCAGCAAACCTGTGAAAAGCTACAAAGAATGTGGCCACTGAAGCGTATTTGGAGAGAAAGAAGTGAAGTGAAGAAGAAAGATGGAGGAAGAGAGAAGAAAAGACAAGACGACCAGCGAGCAGGCTCGGGGAAAGAGGGCTCGGAGGCGGTCGGACGTGGTCACATAGAAGGAAGGAGCAGAGGTGTCGATGTCTCGGTGGAAGATCAAGAGTAACAGGCGCTGTACACGAACAGCAGCCTCGCCCTCCACCAGGGAAATCGCCAAGCAACGGACCAGATCAGAAGAGAAGGAGCTCACCTTGTTGAGAAGTGCGGTGCAAGCAATGCCAGGTAAAGACCAAAATAGACGACAGCACACGATTAGCAAAGACGAAGAATAAGACGAAGCGAAGTGGAGCGTTAGCTGGGTCCCAGCTGAAGTGGTTGCGGATGTCACGCTGTGAAGTCTAAATAATGCTGCGAAAAGAACTGTTTCAAGTAGCAATGGAGAAGTTTGGTATGTGGAAGAAGCTACAGGAGTTGCAATGCCCTCTTGACATGCCATGGGCGCAGTACTGCTTTAATATCCCCAGCGGATACATTGTGCTGGGTCTTCTGTGGAAGCCAGGGATGTGGTTTTGCGTGTGCTGCATATCGATGCAGAACAGTTAGGTCGCGTCAGTCGTGTACTGCTGCCCGCATCCGCTGCGGGCAGCCATGCCTCTCTGAGACGAGCGTGTACCATTCTGCGGACGACGAGGCGCCCCTATGAACAGTTGCGCTTCTGCTTTGAGCGTCATGTTCCCCGCAATGGTAGAGGCAATGCAGCCCGCGCTGCCCTTGCAGTAGGGCTGAGCAAAGCAAAAAGACGCGACAGCAATTTTCTTGCAACAAACACCACCTGGGCCGAATCTGAGCAGCCCCTTCTAGTACTGGTAGGCAATGTACTTGGCAGGGGACAAAAACTCAAAGATGTGATCTGTCGCTTTCTCGTCCTCGCCTACGAGCCGGCCACCCACCATGCAAGATAACCTAGCCGGGCCAGAGGTGCATAGCTCTGATTGACAGCTTGCATCTTCTTAGTCTGGGTACACAAGGGGCTATTGCACTGACAATGAGCTGCATCCCAGCATCTACTTGCTTGGATACCGCTTGAAACAGCATGGTCGATGGTGGCGCCTGCAAGATCCTGGATCTCCCGCATCGAGCCGCCGTAGTGCAGCAAGCGGCAGCCGTTACTTGTAGCCTTTGAGATGTATTTGGGGTCGAGTTGCGAGGTCTGCAGCCACCCGCTGGCGTCCAAGGCGTCTCTTAGGCGACGACGACAAGACTCCACGAGTTGGTAGCCGTCGTCGCCGTCCTGAAAGCTTCGAGCCGGATAACAAGGAAATCAATTCTCCGCTCGATCTGCAACGGTAATGCAGAAGCAAGGGCATGCGCCGGCACCTGGTCCACATTGGCCACTCAGGCTGTAGCCAAATGTTACGCCTGAGAGAAACATCAATTGATCTGTGCGTTTTGTGCGAATGGAAACCTCGCAATGCATATATACCTTGGGACTCAGTCGCTGGATATTCTCCTCGGCCAGCAAGCAGGTGAGCACAGATGGATGAAAGAGAACATCCCACTGACCATGAGCGCTTCCCTTGTCCATCCAGCATTCTGCAAACCGCCATTTGAGGCCTCCCCTGATCAGACGTACTACATGGCTTCGCTGGATGGAGAGCTGGCCGCTTCTCTACGTGCTGCGTGGGCGTTGGCGCACTGATTGCCGTGTCGCATAGACTGCTACCCAACGATCCGGAAAGTCTGCTCACCGCTCGATGAGGAGTGTGGGGTCCAAAAGAGAGGGTTGCGGGGTCGTTGATTGCTCATTCAGTGTCGACGAGTGAGAAGTTGGAGATACCCGATGTCCCTGTAAATTATGGCATACGAAGAGAAAGCCATGGAAAGAATCTTCACATGGCATGCTTGCCCCAACCTCCTTGAAATGTCACACATGCTGTGCACTGTTAGGCGCAGATAGCCCAATACGTCTGCATAGGATCCACACTTTCTGACGCTGCGTTCAGGTAACTCAAAATTGCTTCGTTGTGACTCAGATATTGTTACCTCAGCTCAACCTCATACCTGGGAATCGGAACCTGTCGCTACCGCGAGCTATTCGGGATGGTCCTGAGCCGCTGCTTGGTGGTGGTCCATTGGTATGCCGCATCCCCGATGTGGCACCAAGGCGCCCCGCTTGCCTGAGGTCAGCCTGTGCATGGCTTGCAAATTCTCAAGCCTGTCCGCTCAACGCTCGCGTGGTGCATACAAGTGACGCCATGCCGTGATATGCTGGTTCAGAGAACATCAAACGGGCGTCTAGAATACGTTCCGGTAGCTTGGGTACCGCGATAATATGTCATGATCCCAGTCGAGAAAAGTCCAACAGTCTTGGGTCATGCGGTCCTGCATGGGGTATCAACGAGTCGGGTTTGAAGGACAGGCAAAATTCTCGATTTGGCGTCTATTAAAGGCTACAAAGTGGACAGGTGCTTCCGATGGGATCAGGTCCTTGTTGTGTCAAGTATAGACTGGTGTGAGTGGGTTGCTTGGGACCCAAGACAGTTACAGTAGAGTGTCGTTCTGTCAAGGTATTGACCGGCTGTCTTGTACACGAACTGCTGCAAAGGGAAGGTGCAACCCAAACGATTGTGGGGCGCAGAAGACTTGGATGCTCAGACAGCGAGACCAAATCATCATAGTAAATTGGAAATGGTGAAAGGGAGACGGCAGTTTTGTCAGCTCTTTCTGACACAGAAAGACAGTGGGGATGAAGTTGGGCGGAATGTACGCGAAGCGGCGTTTGCCTTGGACGCTCAACCAATCGGTGTTCGGCGCGGCTTCTGTGTCTTTTTCTTACTGCAGGGCAGCACAACATTAGTTGCAGGTTAAGGTAGGTGGCTTGCGTCCCTGAGACTCAAATCTTAGGAGAGGAACTAGAACGAGTCATCTGCATCGTCATAATTCTAGACTGTCAATTATAAAACAGGGTCTAAGCGCTATCTACAACTGGCCTCGCCGTATAGAGAAGATGTGCAAAGCGGTATATAGGAATCGCTCCAATGTTAAGCAACACAACCCCAGTCCTCAAAGCCACGGCATGTAGCCATTGGGCACCCAACACGACGCGAAGCAAACGCCTGCTCACTCCAATCTATCCGTTAAATGCTGGAAAATTTGTACGTTGATATAGCTTCTTCATGACCAGACGTCCTCCTGGTATTGGTTGGATGCCCTCATGGCCTTTACAATCTCCTCACCCTTTGTTTCAGACACATTCCTGTACTTGGAAATGAGCTTGCCAAGGAGGGTATTGACCTCACGAGCCATGTGTGCGGCGTCACCGCAGACGTAGAAGTAGGCCTTTTGTTCAAGAAGCTTGTTAACCTCCTCGCCATTCTCCTCAAGCTGGTGCTGAACATAGACCTTTTTGGGGCCATCACGTGAGAAAGCAGTATGAATTTCAAATTTGTCGCCGAGTGCTTCCTTGTATTCCTACCAAAATATATTAGTAACCGTATAGAGCGCCACAAGGGGGTTGTGAAGACTTACAGCCCACTCATTCTTGTATAAAAAGTCTTCGCACGCTCTTCTGCAGCCAAAGAACAAAATGGTCTTTCCAACATTTTGGCCAGCTTTCGCTTGTGCAGCTCGTTCTTGAACGAATCCACGGAAAGGCGCGACACCCGTACCTGGCCCAACCATGATGATGGGCTTGGAAGGATCCGATGGCAGCTTGAAATTGGAATGGCGTACATGAACGGGAACGTGGATACCGTCATACTTGTTGCGGGGACCTGTGATAGCGTAGTTCAAACCATGAGGATCTGGGCTAGGGTCACCGTGCTGCTTTTGCTTCAAAGCTAATAGGTAGTTTGTAGTAACACCCTTGAGTACGTGTGGCGCACCGGGCTTCTCAATGGACTCAACGACAGCCGTAATGGAGATCTTGTTCTTTTGGACGAGCGACGAGGAAGAGATGGAGTAGTAGCGAGGCTGGATCTTGAGGAGACTTTCAAACATGAACGAGAAGGGAACCTTGGACCATGTTTGGCCTTTGCCGGTGATTTCAAGGAGCTGGGCCAGATTGAGGTTGCGGTCTGTCACATGCTGCTTGAAGTAGTCCTTATCGCTACCGAGCTTGGTCAGTTCAGCTTTGATATCTTCACTGGGAGCGAATTGAGCGAGGGTAGACACGAGCTGACGAGACACGGCAGCACCAATTTCGAGATGGTAGCGAACAGCAGCATCATAAGTGGTTGGGGATGGGAAGGGGACTTTGGCAGTAGGATCGAGACCCTTGACGGTGATGACAGTGTGGCGCTTGTTCTCTTGACCCAAAACCTTGAAGAATCGATCGACTTCCTTGCCAGCATTGTTGGGCCAGATGGCGATGTGGTCACCAGTAGTGTATGATAGGTTGGAGCCGCTAATGTCGATTTCCATGTGAAGACAGTTCCTGTCCTTGGCAGTGAAGAGCTCGTACGATTCAGCAATGGGGGCAATGTAGGGGTTGTTGGCATTGAAAGGACCCTTCTGGTTGCCCTCAAGGTGGTTCTTGTTTGGCTCACCAAGGTACACAGTGTCATCCTCTGCGCTCAATTCTGGCTTCTCGGTGACCTCAAAGACAGGCTCGTACTGTGCCTCACGCTCTTCCAAGCCCATCTTGTCGGCCACAGCAACCCACATGGGCTCCTTCCAGGCGAGAAAGTCTTCTTCCATTGTGCCAGCACCATCGTCACCCTCACCAGCAGCACCGAGTCTGTTGGCGCCGAGCTTCGTCAAGAATTTGTCCACATTGCGAACCATGGAGTTGTAGTGCTCGTAGGTGTTATTGCCAAGACCAAACGCGACATAGTTGAGCTTGCTGAGGGGCTTGTCTTCGGCACTGGCGCCTTCGCTGAAGCTGATGTCGTCTGAGCCAATGAATTCGTAGAACTCGACAGCGTTATCGGTAGGCTCACCCTCGCCGTAGGTGGCCAGGACGAAGATGGCGAGCTTGTCGTCGGGGAATTGGTCCAGGTTGTCAAAGTCGTACTCCTCCAAATCAGCGACCATGGTTTTGAGGCCATAGCGAGAGTGGCCTTCCTTGGACAGACGTGAGGCGTAGTCCTCGGCCGTGCCTGTCTGGCTGCCGTAGAAGACTACACAGTTCTTGTCCGACTCTTCCATCTTCTCAATGATGTTACGCGACTTGCCAGCCTTGGCGGCGCCATTGCCGTTGGCCAGCGAACTGCCGTAGGGGTCTGCATAGACAGCCCAGTAGGTGCCCTTGGTGAAGTAGGCGACGGTACCGAGCAGCAGGGCGGCGAGGACAATGATGTCGAGGGTGTCGAGTTGAGCCATGGCTTGCTAGAGACGGTGCTAAGGGCCGCAAGGACACGGTGGGAGGAATATTTGTACGCTGACAGCAGTGGAGGGTCGGTGGAGGGTCGGTTGAGGCAGGGTCAGTGCGCGCCTTTCTACAAGGACAGGACGCACCAATACTCCGTGGGAGGGGCGGGCGGTGAGGCTGAGAAAGGGAGCTTATGTGTGCATCTGACTGCGGAAGTTAATACGCGCTGGGCGCAGGTGTTCTGTGGGTTTCTATAACGTTGACGGCCCGCTGACTGCGATGTGGCCACAAGTGTTGCCGTCACTATCTGCCTTTCCGCACTGCTGCTGGTTGTTGGCTGTCGGGACCTCGGACGTGTTTCGGAACGCAAGATTTCCGCTAGTCGTCAACTCAATCCAATCCCGTGACACTTGCCTGGTGGGACGACGTTGTGTGGATGTTCGCTACGCTTCCCGTCAATCACTGCTAGAAAGGACCCCACACTGCCCAAAACGTTGTCTGCTGTGGGGTTAAGCGCGTGTGTGTGAGCGGTGCCAGACCAGACAAATCGCTTGGGTGCTGGGGTGCTGGGAGGGAGACCCAAACAGAAGCAAGGTCCGGCAAGTGTGCAGACCCAACAAACTTATCTTTTCTTTCCAGGTGGTTCTTCTGCATACGTAGTATGAGGCCATGGCAAAGGGGGATCCAGGCAGCTTTAAATAGTACCCAATGCAACACCAACGGAGACCGAATCCAGAGCTGGAGGCATCGCATCTTCACAAGCACGAGCATATAGCCTTCTTGGCTTCACTCCGGCCGAGCACCACCCCATCATCAGCAAGTGTGCCGTCCATCTTTCATCTCTCCCTCTGTCCTTTCGTCACTGCTCGCAAGCCCAGTACCTATTGGGATGGGCACATGCTTTCCTGCAGCGTCTACACGAAGCAACTACTCGTCCATGCTACTCGTCTAATGTCACGTGCGTGCATTTGGCCCGTCTGCCACTACCCAGCGATGGACGGTCCAAGGTCAAATTTTCAGAGTCGTGATGCAACTCTCTCTTTTTGCATGTGATTGACGCACAGCGTGGGCATTAGGCTACAAGTGTGTGCACAATGACTCTGTGTCGACGAACCCCCCGCCAAGTCTGCCTGAAGTATCGTAATGTAATGGAATGGAATGTCGTAGTTGATAATCGCGAAGTCGGACATGGCTGCTGCATGCACTTGCGCTTGGATGGCAACGCACGCTCGACAACAGTGCACACCAAGCACGCTTCCATCTGATAAATACATAATAATAAATTAGTCGAAAATGAAAAGACTTGCCGCGTGCAGCGTGCCTATGGGATCTCCAGGTGCCGCGCGCCCCAATGGCGATCAAGCCGCCAGCTGATTGGGGTTTAGCACTCGGTAGCCTTTCAGGAACGACGGCAGGGGTTACGTGCATTTCGTCCATGACTATGAGCCCTGATAGCAGCTGTCTTTTGTTTTGTTTCCGTCAGACTCCAGATCGAACCTCTCTTCTTGGAGCCAGACCATGAGCCGCTTCATGCTGGGATGTGTAAGTTGCCCGTCTTGTATCTGTGCTGCTGCAGTCCTGTTTCCATTTCCCCATCCATCCCGCAGCATCCAACCCTGAAACACTGCTCTGGACCGGCAGCGGCAGGACTGTCTTACGTTGGGTGTGCTGTCGGTCGACGCGTTGCCACTGCTGTCTTCTCCTTGGGCTGATTTGTGCTGACTGCTGTTGTGTTCCTGCAGCTTCCTTCCCGCTTCTGCAAGCTCGACAGGCCACCGGTCCTGGGAATGCGTCGCACCATATAGACCACCCCTCATCAGCCTCGCGCGAGCCCAGTCAGACCCGTGGGCGTGCTCTCACGGCCTCTTCTCGCACCAGATCCCCGCGCTCCCAGACGCCCGCCGTCGTTGTCCCCAGCAGCAATTCCAGCCCTGACCGCACTGTCGGTGGTGGTGGTGGTAGTGGTGGTGGTTCCCTCGAGCGCAAGCCTTCCGGCTCCTATGCCCACAACCGCAACACGTCCATTGTGCATGGCATTCAGCACTCGCGGAACACCAGCTTCGTCAACTCGCCCGCTACCAGTCCGCTGAGCCCCCAGGCCATAGCTGCGGCCGGGGCAACGCTAGATGGAGCCGCCATGTCGCAGGAGACCATAGCGGAGGCCTTCGCTGCCAACGGTACCTACCAGGGGTTGAACATCGCCAATGGACTTGCAGGCACTGCGGGTCCTCCAGCTGGCTCGGATGCCAACGCCTCACAACGCAAGCCCGAACGTGCCCCCAGTGGCAGATCTTCTCGCAAGGGTCACAATCACCATCGCTCTCAGTCGCGACACCACCAGCATGCGCACGAACTCAAGACGGTTGGCGAATATGCCTTGCACCACCTCTTCAATTCCTTCATTGGCCAGGCCGAACAGAAGATCAATCAATGTATGACAGACCGAGGACAGCCAGAGGCCAAGGTCGAGCTTGTCTGTGGACCAGGAGTCGACACCAACTTCGATCAACTCATCGCTGCCTTGGGCCACATTGCACGCCCAAAACCCAAGCCCCTGATCGACTCGATTATGCTATGGAGAAAGGCCAAGAGTGAGGAGGCTTCCAAGCAGCGGACGCAACTACTCAATGTACGTCCTCCTCTACCCAGAAAAATTGTATGATAGTTAACATGTTCAGGCTCGCCAAGCAGCGCCACTACCTTCCACCGTGCTACCTCGTCGAAACACTGAGCCGCTGCACCACCATGCTGACAGCCAATCTACATCGTCAATTGCTAGTCCTGAACACATGCTTGCGTTACAACAGACAGTAACCCACGCAGAACAACGCTCAACCGTGTCTACCTACATTCTCTGTCGCGTACTCATTGAAATAATGACGCAGACCGATCTCCAAAGCCTAACTCTTGACATGGCAGATCGATTACTCGGACTCTTCTATGGTCAACTTAGCACAGTCGACCCTGATTTGGTCGATATCTCTCCCTTGAATCTTGCCAATTGGACGATTTACAGCCAGCTTCTAGGTGTCCTGAGTGGACTGATACCTGAACTCGTGCAAGACAAATTCATAGCTGATCTCAAGCACGTAGATAGTCAAATGTCCCAGAAGAATCAATACAATAGGGACATTGAAGCCAAGGGAGACTTACTCATTCGGGCGTTGCGTTACATCAAAGTTAAATCTTATCCTGAAGATGCATGGGACCGCACGTGCGAGTTCATGCTGGCTCTGGCAAAGCTTTTCAATAATGCTCACGGTCAACCCATCAAATACAGATATTGCCAAGTCTTGAGAGAGCTTTTCCTCCGTATTGCTTCGAAGGCTACTACTGAAATCAACGGTCCAAAATGGAAAATGGTCGTCGATACCATGAAACAACGAACTGCAGTACTCCTTGGCAAACCCAAACATTGGCATGAGGCATTTCCCCTTATGGTTGCACTACTTTGCGTCTCGCCAACCGAATTGTTCCTATCGCAATGGCTAGCACTGGCTCTCTCCACACAGCCCAAATTAAAAGAACGCACTACTAGGGCTATCGCACTTCGTGGCATCTGTCGCCTAGTATGGACCTACCTGTACCGGAGAGGGACAGAGCCACCCAATGTTGCCGTTCGCAGGTTGGAGGACATTACACGCATGGTGTTTCAGCCAGGCAAACGATCATACTTGTCAACTGAACCAGCCATCGCAGAGCCCTTCATTCAACTGACACGCATCATTGGCTTCAAATACCAAGATTTGTGTTTCAAAACCATCATCTTCCCTCTGCTCAACTCCGAAATGTTTGCGTCAAATCGGGAACTCCGCGTTGAGAATCTCGAGCCAGATCGCATGGTGATTGGCATTAGGTCTTTCCTCGCTATCATGGCGGATCTGGAAAACACAGCACAACCACCATTCCCCATCAATTTTGACTTTGATCCGAATGCCATATTGCCAGACGTTCCTAGCCTTCCTATGAGTCCACGGCCGATCCAACACCTCACGATGAAGTCCACGCTGAAAGAAGAGAGACTGTCAAGACCAGTAAACTTCAGTGGGTTTGCTGAAGTGGCGAAAGAGTATTATATTCGCTTCTGCAAGATTCTGGGTGAGATCACGATCATCTGTGACAACGCTTTTGGTGGACAAGCTGTATTGGACGAGAAGTTCTCACTACAAACCCCCAAAACCCCCATGTCGGAAGCTTTCAGTTTCGCCCGACGAGAAGACCATCAAGTTCCTGTCGATCCACGGCAGGGCTTCTACGACCTCCTGCATGTTGCCGTTCAGGCGCTACCTCGCTGCTTGTCCCCACACATCCCCTTCAATTCTCTTGTTAACCTACTCTGCACTGGTACTGCCCATGTGCAAAACAACATTGCCGCATCATCTGCACAATCGCTAAAATCAATTGCAAGACAATCCCATGCACAACAGGTCACGATCGGATTCGCTCGATTCATCTTCAACTTCGACGATCGTTACGCAACCATGTCTGATGGTGGTATGCTCGGTGCGGGTCACATAGAAAGCACATTGAGGCTTTATGTAGAGCTCCTCCAGATCTGGATCGAGGAGATCAAGCAGAAAACTCGAAAAGCAGCCCTGGATACCCCTGATGACGGTACCGGCAATCGCGCCGTCCTTCTGGATCTGTCCTCCGTTTGGGCTCATGTCGACGAGATCGAGTCCCACGGCCTCTTCTTCCTGTGTTCACCTTCGCGCCGTGTACGTGCCTATGCTGTTACTGTTTTGCGATTAATTACCGAATTCGATACAGCTCTCGGTGGGACAAATACACGTGTGATTCGTGTGATGGAAGGAAGCCCCCAAAGAGTCATGGACATCAGCGATGAAAAGCTCTCTCTTGCTGAACGCAGCCGGTTGCAGCGTGGCATGCGTAAGAGCAACGTCCAAAGCACCCTGGTCGAACTCTGCAGCAGCGACGTGCCTTATGACTCGACCTTGTGGTTCAAAATATTTCCCAACCTTGTCCGTATCAGCTTCGAGGTCTGTCCTTTCGCTGTCACACTTACCAGAGACATTGTCTGTGCAAGGCTGTCCCAGATGCATCGCACTCTGTTGCTTCTGGCTGATGGACATCGCGTCACGCCCTACTCTCCATTCGAGGCAGGGCCAGGTAAAATCAGTGGTCGCCTAGCTTCAACGTCGCCGGAAATCGTTGTTGAGCAGTGGAAATTGTATCTGATTTTCGCCTTTACAACTCTGACCAATCTTGGGCAAGGCGCGTTGACAGCAGCACAGAGTCAGGCTGCACATTCAAGAAAGAACTCCAAGGCATCTCAAAACGGCGCAAACAAGCTCTATACAGCCACAGAGTTATTTTCCAAAGTGCTTCCGTTTTTGTCCGCTGATAATCCAGCGATACGAGACGCTGCTGTCGTTGGTCTTGGGTCGGTTAATCTCAACCTGTACCGCACACTTCTAGAAACACTCCAAGGCCATGTCGCTGCATGTGCAGAAGAGGCCAAAGCGCGGCTTGCGACACACAATCGGACTTTGAGTAGTCCTCGTCGTAATGACCGCACGGATCATCTTCGAACCGAGATTACTCATGTTTACAAATTGACATCCCAGTTTCTAAAAATGCCCGAAGCATACAACGACGAATGGATCTTGAACAATCTGGTCAATTATACGAAAGATTTACGAATCTTCCTGAGCGACACTGATATCCAGAACGAGGGCAGGTTCTTGAAGCTGCGTACGCATTACTGCGGCCTCGTGGAGGTTTTGTTTGAAGGCATCAATAAGACGAGTGATCCGCTCCAATGGATGCCGTTCCAAGCCCGCAAAGCAGCATTCACTTTGATGGAAGAGTGGTGTGGCTATTCTGCCAATCCAGCCCAAGTCCGTCAGCGCGAGGAGCACATGCGTCGATCCATGCTCGATCGCGAAGTGGACATGGGAAATAAGAACATGGCTAATGCAGCTCATGAGATTGAGAAACGAGATCTGCGAACTGCAGCCCTTAGTGCTATGGCAGCCCTATGTGGCGGGCCGGTGAGCATCACGACTGACAGCAAGGTACTACTGCAGTTTGACGTGCGTCGAATGCTGTCTTGGATTGATAGTATTTTCGAAACACCCAGTGATAGAACGCATGCTATCGGTCGTCGGGCACTCACGAATCTCATCATCCACAACCGAGAGCACCCTTACCTGCTGGATCGGGCAATTGAAATGTGTTATCTCTCAAAATCAGCAAAGGCCCTTGAGAGCTACTTCGAAGTGGTAACGCAGGTTCTCACGCAGCGTGAAGATTATACCTTGCCCTTCTGGAAAGTCCTGAGTGCAGGTTTATACACCTTAGGCCACGAAAATAGCGGATTGCGTATGAAATCTGCACGCTTACTTCGAACTCTTGAGGCGCGAGAACAGAAAAACTCCAAGCTTCAGGACCTTGATATCAGCATCTCAGATAAGACGATTGCTGTGTATAAGCTTGCTCAATTCGAAACCTCACGAAGACTGGCAAAGCAGCACGCAGAGCTAGCATTCTTAGTCTTCTCGCAGTTTTCATATTACTTCAAAGAACTGCAACCTGACCATCAACGAAATATGGTTGCAGCGATGCTGCCTTGGATTCAAAGTGTCGAACTCCAAATTGTGCCTGGAGGAGGTCCGACTGCCAATTCATACATGCTTTTGGTCAACCTTTTCGAGATTACTGTCCGCTGTGGTAACGCTTTGCACAACGAAATCCAAGCTCTGTGGCAAGCCCTAGCCACGGGACCATACGGAGGCAATGTCCAATTGATTCTGAACTTTATCATCAACCTCTGCTTAGATAAGCGAGAGCAGAATTACGTTGATTTCTCAAAGCAAATCGTAGTTCATTTGTCAAGCACGCCAGCCGGACTGAAAGTGGTTGAATTTTTGTTACTGCAAATTAACCCCCGCTCCATGGTCAGCGAGAAACGTGAACCAACACCTCCTCCTCCAGATGCGGTCAACCTGCCGTACCTGGCTGATCTGAGTGCCCTTCTTCCTAGCAGTAACAAACAGGTAAATAGCGACCTCCTATTTGCATCATTTATTTCTAACTTGATTTAGTCCGGATTTGCATTAGGCCAGATCTGCCTCATCCTCCTCGTCGACTTAATGGTCTCCCCCGTGCAAGTCACCAACGAACAGATTCCTCTTTTGCTGCAAGTCATCCTCGTGCTTTGGGATCACTATACTCCGGTCGTCCAAGATCAAGCGCGAGAAATGCTGGTTCATCTCATTCATGAGCTGGTCATTTCCAAAATTGAAGACGATACAACGGGAATCGACAAACGGTCTATTGAAGATTTCGTGGAAAATGTCCGGCAACACGATACCAAGGTCGTATGGAACTACGACGACAAAAATGGCAAGGATGCCGAGGACTCGAGTTCAAAGGTTCCTGATTCGATGGCATACGTAGCTGGCGAAGTGTTGAAATTCTTCTCACTTGCCTATCCCGGATTGCGGGAAGCCTGGGGCCGAGTAGCACTGAATTGGGCGACGTCTTGTCCAGTGCGACATCTCGCCTGCCGATCGTTTCAACTTTTCCGCTGTATACTAAGCTCCCTTGATCAGCAAATGCTCTCCGATATGCTCGCACGGCTTTCAAACACAATCTCAGACGAAGAAAGCGACATTCAGACCTTTTCTATGGAGATTCTCACGACCTTACGGGCTATTATCGAGGCACTGGCTCCACAGGATCTCATCCAATACCCGCAATTGTTTTGGACCACCTGCGCCTGCCTTGACACCATTCACGAGGGCGAATTCATGGAAAGTTTACTCATGTTAGACAGGTTTTTGGACAAGCTCGATCTTGGTGATTCTACTGTGCTACAGATTCTCGAGGACAGTTGCCCAGACAGGTGGGAAGGCAAGTTCGAGGGTCTGGCCCATCTTACATACAAGGGTGTTCGTTCAAGCCTCTGCCTGGACAGATCACTGCGACTACTAGAAAGGCTAGTTGTGTTACCGTCTAGCCGGATTGTTGGTGGTGACAGCCGGCTCGTTTACACCATCCTCGCAAATCTGCCAAGATTCCTACGATCCTTTGATTCATCAGTCAAGTGCACAGCTGTCAGGACTACTGCTGAGGTGTTGGCTCGTGTTGCTGAGGAGCAGTTTCAATGTACCTCACTATCAGAAGCTCTAACTGCGTTCTCTCTGAAAAGATATCGACAAGACAAAGACTTCCTTGCACAAACACTATCTGCCATCCGGGCTGCATTCTTCCCTGATCTGGAGTTTGGAAGTCTGGTATTCTTGCTCAGTCTTCTCATGAACAAGATCGATTGGATGAAGATAAACACCATGGAGGTGCTCTGCGTTCTACTGCCAGAGATTGATATGCGCAAGCCAGAGATTGCTTCCAAGGGACCTGATCTCATCTCTCCACTGTTGAGACTTCTGCAAAGCGAGTTCTGCCCGCAGGCTCTACGCGTTCTTGACTTCGTTATCAACTTGAACATGACAAGCACGCCTACGCCCTTTGAGAAACAACACATCCGCATGAGTATGGCCGGATCTCACTCTAGTCGAGGTTACAAGAAACAATTTGAGAAGACACAGTCACTGTATGGTATCCCAGATGAAAGTGGCTGGTCAATCCCGATGCCTGCGCACCATTCGCATCTGACAAGAGCCAACGTTCATGCCGTCTTCTATACTTGCGGTAATCTTGATGAAGGCGATGTGCCAGAGGCAGCTACACCAAAGATCGAATTCCGTCAAGAAGAGTTCCCCTTCAGCCCTATCTCAGACTACCGAACAGCAACCATGACATCGGAGGATACACGTGGAGACAGCCATATTGGCGAGCTAGTCATGAAATTGGACAGCCTTGATGATTTCTTCGAAGACGACGATGATGCAGAGACGCTCACAGACCTTCCAAATTTCACGTCAAATTCAAGGTACACGAACGGTCCGTATTCAAACGATATGAGAGAGAATCTTTACGACCAACAAACTGCGCCAATACTCCATAAGTCGTTGACGCGCAATGCCAGCGTCACGTCCTTCCAGTCTGGCTTCATCTCAGATGTGAAGCTATCTCCTTCCAGGGACCCTGGCGTGATGACGCCCGGAGCTTTTAGCAGCTTCGCATCATCAGTGGCTTCCTCAGTCGCCAGTCACATACCGTCTCGTCCCGGGCTGCACGCGCGATCGGTTACATCACCATCCGCGCCCAACCAAGTCCAGCGCATATCACCCAATGCCTCATTTTCTGCACTCGACGAACAAAGCGAGTCTTTCTCGGATGATGAATATGCTTCTGGCCGTACTGGCAGTGTTGACAAGGGTAGCTTCAATCTAGAAAACAACATCAAGCCCCCACCCTTGGACACGCGAAGTCGAATCCGCAACGGTATGAGAAGACTTACCGGAGGAGGTGATACGAAAGAAGGCAGTAAAGCACGCGATGCAATCAAGCAAGCGCTCCAAAAGAGTCCACAAGTTCCCAAGGTGCCGGACATCTATCTTGTGAACCCCAAGAGCGCCGAGATGTGAAGAACAGCCCCTCTCATCTCCAAGAGCCATAATACACTATGAAAAATTTGCCTTCTCTTTCCTTTTTTGTTACGAAAACGTAGTGGCAGGGAACTGTAATGTATGGAATATGTAATGCCACTTTTTTAACGTTCAAAAGATATTTCGGTTTTCGACGATTTATTGAAAGAAGTTGGTCTCTACGTTTTGGGCGTGGCGTTTTTTTGTTGGAGGGGCGAAATTAGATACTTTGACGCTCATTTACTATACTATTGCGGAGATACCAAATGATTAATGCGAATGACATTGGCAAAATCCAGTCCTACAGTGATAAAGTGCATGTGAAGTGTTTGGTGGAAATGTGAATGATTTATGTGCCTTCAAGGCATAAATCTAGAATCTCTATTATGATTACATTTGTACTGTCTATTTCTGACCTTGTCTATTCAGACTCCCAATAATGCTGCACCCCCTTCTTACTCTTCCACCTCATAAACCAACAACAAAACGGGAACAAAGCCGTATTCACCGCTCCCCAAGCAATCAACACCCCGAAATCCAACCCAATCCGCGAATGCAATCCAAACAAAATCTGTCGACTCCCCTCCACAACTGTAACGCATCGTTAGCCCAAGTCTTTCCATTCACCCCCACCACTCCTGCTCCCCAACACAGGGCGCAAACGAAACATAGAAAGTCAGAAAGTATATGAGATGGGAAAAGACATACCAGAATGCAACGGCCAAGCATACCCCCACCTATAAAACCCGGGCGCAATCTCCACATCATACAACCCCGTACTAACATTCGTAATGACCCAAAAGATCAAAAACAGCCCCATCCACGGCATCCCCACCACCATGGCCACATTCTCACACGCCAGACCCAGCGCCACCATCCCCCAGAAATTCAGCATCCAGTACACGACAAACGTCGCCGAGCCGTAGGATATCGGGTTGCCCGCGGCGAGCAGCGTGGATTGTGTTTCAGAGGTGATGGGGTTGGTGGTGCTGAAGTTGAGTTGGAAGGCGAGGCTGATGAGCGAGTAGGCGAGCGAGAGGAAGAGGTAGGCGGTTAGCGTGGCGAGGTAGCGCCAGAGGATTAGTTGGGAGAAGTGTAAGGGGGGGTGGTTTTTGGGGGTGAGGTAGGCCATGTGGATGGGGAGGTAGAAGGAGAAGGAGAAGAAGGAGATGATTATTAGGTCTGGTTTGGGTAGGTTAGTATATTTTTATGTTTTGTTTCTGAGAGCTTTTATGGAGACTGGAATGGAAAGGAGGGGTTTGTGGGGGGACTTGGAAGTAGACGTACAGATCAATCCGATAGATACAGCTGGAGTGGCGACGTAAGGATAAAAAGGCCTGAGATTGAACTCGCTGAAGCCTATCGCGGGGTTGATGGCTTGTGGGACGGATCGAATGTTTTGTAGTGTTGAAGAGTCGCTTGCGTTTTGCATTACTTTGCTTGCCCATTCTTTTCCCACGGTGCTTTGCGCTTGCGTCATGAATTGGCTGATGATGGGGAATATGAAGTCATTCCAATTGGTGCTATCACGCGCATCTTGGTACACGAGCTGGCACGCACCGAGCGGATCGTAGCTTGTGTTTCCTGTAGAGATAGCTTGGTATAACAGTGCTGTTGCATTCGGGTTGATGGTGATTGCCGCCCACGCATCGAAGTTGTAGACTGCTTGACGAACTTGTATGGGATCGTTGTTGAATTCTGATGCGGATCGGATGCGCCAGCCTAGAGTGGGCTTGTTGCTGCTTAGTTGCTGTTCAACAAGTCGAGTAATTGCAGGTCCAACGAGAGGCTGGTTTCTCGTGTTCTCGTAAGGTGCAACGCCATCCATGTCCACGACGTAAATCGCGATGTGTTTGAAACGGTTTTGTATATTGAAAAATACACCCCAATATATTGATAGGATACCAATGATGAAGGCCATGAGAACTGTTGTCGTGATAGCCCATTTGGCAAAAGCTCGATTCCTCACTTTGCGCAATTCAGGATGCCAGAATCCAACTGGCTTGGGCTTCGCATCTTCTTTACTTTGCCCATTTTCAGCTTCTCTAATTCGTTCTTCTCCGTTTGGGCCGTCGGGCTGGATTTCGCTTTTGTTGTAGAATGGGCGACGAAGTCGCGTTGGAATTTTCATATCTGCTAAACAACTAAAAAATTACAGTGAAAGACCGAGAAAAGCCACTAAAAAGCCAATGCACGATAAAAATTACTTTAAGGCTGGAGTTTCTTGTTTCAGTCATCTGGGCAAAGCTTAATAACACTTTTATTCTAGTTTTCTCTTTCATTGTGGATTGTTGTAGTGTGGTGGTAATTAATGACGTAGATTAAATTCTGAAATCAATGAAGTGCGTCATGCTTTAATTCGTCCACTAGCTCCCGACGATTCATCGATCGCCCATTGAGCGGGCCGCATCGACCCTAAATTCAACTACGTTAGTGTATAGAAAGCGCCCTCGAAATCAGCAACACGCGACCACTTGTAGTCAGTTAGTGAGATCCGATTTGTTATCATTCGGGGGGGTCGGGAGATCTGATCGATCAAGATGCCCTATGATGCTTTTGGCTCTACTACGAGTATTATTGTTTAAAAAATTACTTTAGCACATTGGTTAATAAGTGTGTATAGTACAAGTAATTGGCGACTAAGATTTGTCACCGTATTTATACCAGCCTAACACCGCTCGAAGACCCTATACAATCCCTTGAGATTCGCAACCTCCATCACTCCCTTGAGAAGACCTTTGGTAGCAACTAATCTCGCCTTGCATGCGGGGAATACAACGTGTTCAATTGCCTTCCGAACTTTCTTTCTTCTCTTTGCAATCTCAGGATCCTCTTGGACAAGCGGCTGCTTACCTTTACCACTATCATCACCGACTGCTGATGGTGGTAAAGGAAGACTCTCTGGAACATAGAACGACGCAAGCTCTTGGAGCAGAGTCTGGAAACAACCTTTCTCTTCTTCCCAATTGACATGTGGTCCAAGGCGAAGCAAGAATTGGGGAAGTTTGGCCATGGAAGGTGTATATCCCTTCATTAACAATGGAATTGAGCAAAGCTCACCTTCAGGGGTGATTTCCATAGAAAAGTACTCTTGTAAAAGTGCAGCTTTAGATATCAGATGCCCCTCTACTGTGGTGACAATCTCCTCCCAGTCCACTTCGCTGGCTTCATCGCCTGCGTTCTTCTTCTCTTGCTCTGCTCCTATATTGAGTAGATCATGCAAAGACAGCGGCGGATTGAAACGTATGGCACCGTAGTTTGAAAAATCAGTGAGTCCAACTTGATAGAAATACTCGTTGCACAACATGCCGTAATCCACAAGGAACAACTTGACGCCTCCTTGAATTGCTGCAATGCGCTTTTGTTCATCGACAATGCCCACAAATGTATGTGTAGAAAAGATATCAGTCAGTTCATTGTGCATTGAATCTCTGACTTCAGCACGCAGTTCCTTGATGGAGGTGAGGCGACAAGGCATCTGCTCTCTGTCTGTAAACTCATATTCTGTCTCCTCTTCGTCAATCGCTGTCTCCTCAACTGAGCGTTGTGGCTGCAACATTGATGTAATTTTGCGGGCTGAGGAATCTGTACGGACCAAATTGGTCTCGTTTCGTTTTCTAGTTGCGGTCATCGGAGCTCTTGGACCACTGCGATCGGATACATCGCCCGTGGCAGGTGTTGCTGTGATGGGGGCTGTCTGCTTCATTGGTGTTGCGAACGGGACCTTGGGATTTGACAACAGCGATTGCGTCGTAAATGACCTGCTCGTGTCAACCTTGCTCATGCTGCTCCGAATCTCGTCGCATATCATTGCTACGATTTCGTCCTCGTTGAGAAAGTGCACTTCGCGTTTTGTGGGATGGACATTAACATCGACTCGCTGAGGTTCAATCTCGAGGCTGAGGTAAAAGAATGGGTGGCCGCCTTTCGGTAGGAAGGTAGCATAAGTTTGCTCGACGCTCTTCTTGATAACAGCGGATTCAACCGACCGATGATTGATGAACAACAGCATTGTCGTACGCTTTCCGTTGTAATTCGCACTGCTAATCCAGCCATCGCACTTGAAGCCCCAACGCTGATCCTCAACATTCAACGACACTAATTCGCCAGCAATAGCGCTGCCATGGATTTGACGAATGCGATCTTTGATGGTCGCTGATGCAGGTACTGATACACTGCTACCTGAGTTATCGCCTGCCTTCTTGCAGGAAAACGATACACCTAAACAGTGAACGGCATATTTCCCTACAAGCTCGAGGATCTTTGCGTACTCTTCGCTTGCTGATCGGAAGGCACGGCGGCGAGACGGAACATTGTAGAAAAGGTCCTCAACTGTTATTTGTGTACCTTGCCGCCCAGCTTTCGGCTTTGGTTCTGCACTCTGGCCAGGTTTTGGACTGGTGAGTTTTCCATCTGCATAATGAGCCTCCCAAGCACAACTGGATTCCTTGGTCCGGGTGGTGACTTTGAGATGTGCAATGTGACTAATGCTTGCAAGAGCTTCACCACGAAAGCCATAAGTACCAATCGAGCTCAGATCTTCAAAAGACTTCAATTTAGAGGTGGTGAAGCGCTCGCAAAGAATAGGAAGATCTTCTTTCTAAACAGTTGTAAGTCATGGGCTGAATTGAGTTATGCGCCACAACTCACGTCGATACCGTGTCCATTATCGGTTATTTGCAGCAACTTCAAGCCACCATCTTTCACCATAACTTCCAGTGCAGTTGACCCTGCGTCTACGGCGTTCTCGATCAGCTCTTTCAGGGCATGGAATGGCGAAACAATGATCTCTCCTGCAGCGATCTTGTTGACTACATCTTGCGCAAGTGCTTTGATTCGACGTGGCGCTGGAAGAGGTAAATTCTCATCACCTTTGCGTTTCGTGCCGCGTGGCGAAGGCGGCGAGATTTCCATCTCTTCTGCCATCTTGCATTATTAAGTCGCGTGCCGACTCTTGTGGTTGTGGTGTAGGATTCGTGGGTTGACGCATGCACGAGCCAAAACGGTAAAGAGGATGACGCGACCCCACGTGTTCACGTGCTTTCAACCCAACCACTTCCCTTACGATAATAACACTTTGTATGGTACAATCATCGGCACAAGCTCAATCTCACGCCAGACAATAATGTCTGATTGAATAGTTGAGTTTCTGCATCTGGGGATCCTCTACTTCGCCATTACCAAATCATGCATAACTTGAAGTTGCTTTTAAGTATGTCCTTCACCGCACTACATGGATTACAAAAGAGATGAAACTTATAAATTGAAGAAAATATGCTATGAATGTCATAAATCGACACTATAGAGAATCATGGCGCTCCCATCCTATGCTCAAGCTACTTCAGCCTCAATCCGCAGAGCAACCCGGCCATCAAACCAAACCAAAGCATCCCCATCAGGCTCAATCCCCAAACCCCCAAACCAAAAACAACCTCCAACATCAACCCCCAAAAAGCTAAAACGCCCCTCAACCCTAACCCCCAAACGCCGACAAACCATCGCCTACACCTCCACCCTCTCCCCCATCCTCCCCCAAAACCCCTCAAAACCCTGCCCCCTCGCCCTCCTCCCCTCCGAACTCCGCACCCAAATCTACACCCACGTCCTCGCCGCCACCAGCCACATCCCACAGCCGCGCTTCATCGCCCTCAGACGCACCGGCCGCACCGCCTACGTCTTCCCCCACCTGCTGCACATAAGCCACGCAATCCGCATCGAAGCTGCTTACACCTACTACACGACCCAGCCCTTCACTTTCTCCGTGTCCAATCTCAATTTCCAGCCTGTCTACACATGGATCGCCACACTCCCGCCCGCGCACCGCGCGCTGCTTGCTATGAATCGCTCCATGTGCATTGATGTCGCGCCCGAACTACGCCATTTCTTCCGCTACGCGCCCAAGGGCTGGCTTTTGGACGACACGCTAGAAAATCATTGGAAAGCGTGTTCGTCCGTTGGGAATATTTACGCTGTGCCTAAGGAGTCGACGCTTAGGGAGCTTTTTATTCTGTATTGTAGATTGGTTACGTGGTTTCGAGTCAATGATTCGAAGCCGTATAGGGATATAAAGTGGCGGTATGAGTTTCACATACGGTCGTTTAATTGTTTTTGGGAGAGGGCTACGCCGGGGGGTCTGTTGTGTATGTTTCTGAAGAAGCAGGTTGGTGAATTGTTGGTGGTTTGGGGCGATGCGGTTGTGAGGGAGGGGGTCGACGGGAGGTGTAGAGAGGAGGCAATGGTGTTTTTGGATTGTTTGGATGAAAGATTCCAGGAGCTTAGGGAGGGGGGTGGGGAGCGTGTTGAGAAGTCTTGGAAGAGGGAGATGAGGTTGCTGAGGTCGGCTGTTGAGAGATGGAGTTGAAATTGAGTTTGCAGTGAGCTGGCTATATCATTGGGGTGTGATTTCCCTTTTTATTATGCTATGTTGGGAAGATATGCTTCCGGGTAATGTTTGATACAAAAGTTTCCTGCGCCTTGCCAAGTATGTAGATCGAAAGTCGTGAAGTCGTGAAGAGGTTCAAATCGCTACCAACATTCTGATGGACGAAGTACAGCGATGTCATAATGTCGCTTATTTCCGCGCGAAGGCAGGGTCGTAACCATAGATAGGTGTGCCTCGCTATACATAATTAGTACATGACATAGAAACATAAAGGTACGTGAAACATACGCGTTGTAGAGCCCAAATAACATCAGTGACGCAAATTGTTTTCCGACCACAGCAGTCAATTATGTTTATAGCATCACGCATGACCTAAGAAATATTAGTCATACTTCCACGATGCACGGAAGATAACTCACATCTGTAAGAAATTCCTTCATAGCAACTCTGATATCGTCGTAGACGAGTGAAGATATACGCTTGACGCCACCACGACGCGCTAGCCGCCTAGAGTTGCAATCAGCGTTTAATTCAAGCACATGTAAAAGCAAGATGTATATCAAAATTGTTTGCAAGATGTACGCCAGATCTGCGGAGGATTTCAAGAACAAGTGGTACTTGGGTACTTACCGAATAGCACCCTTTGTAATACCTTGAATAGTGTCCCGGAGAATCTTACTAGAATTTGACTTAGTCTCAACCCAGCCATGCTTATTACATTCAATCCACTTACGCATGCCTCTTCGGAACCCTCCCTTTGCCCTTGCCTCCCAGGCCGACGGCGCCTTTGCCCCTCCCCAATCTCGGCTGTTGTACGCTACTTCGTGACATAGCGGGTGTTGGGGTGGCAGATGTTGGGATAGCACGAGCTCGGTTAGCAGGTGCTGAGGTAGCCGATGTTGGGATAGCAGCTGTTGGTGTAGGACGTGTTGCGCCAACGGGTGTTGGGGTAGCAAATAAGGGTTCGTCTACTTGTCCACCCAATCTTTGAGCGCGCTTCCAAGCAGGGACTGACCTCGCCATTGCTAGAGTGATGCGTGATTTGTGTGATCGTTATGTAAGGGCAGAGTTGGATCCTGCTTGTCTGCTTGTGTTGTGATGTGATGCACGTGTGCACGTGCCCTTGTATCACCTCGCGCGTGTGGGAACGCGCTCGCTCAGTCATGTGAGAGGGTGGGATTTTAAGAGTATACTACGTAGTATGTATAAGACTTGCTACTTTTTAGCTTATCAAAATACTAGTAAGGTAATTTTAGATATAGTGTTATAATACTAGCAAGCACTGCCCGATAGGCAAGTGCACTTACTTCTAAGCTAAGAGCTCCTGTACACGAACATCACATTATAACAACATATAGCAATATACCTATTTATCTAGAATTTCTTATTAGTAGTACTAAGGAATAGGTCAATCCTGATGTATTAAAATTTCAGACTATATCACACCAAGGCCAGCTGATCCTCAGATCTTCAAAATAGTTTCTATTACTTCGGTTACATCATACAGCGTCCCCGAGCTGCGTAATGTCGTCTTTGAACGTGCTCTTATAGGGCAGGAATCCAAAGTCATCGGGGAAGCCTTGAATAAGTAACAGTGATGAATTCGATGGAGGAGAGAACTATCTCAGACCAAGGCGTATTTAATATACGTAACTCGTCGTGCTTCGAGAAGCCTCGCTGAGGTTCCCATGGATTTTCCAAAGTTCTTGTCAACGCGCCGAAGATTTCTACCAGGAACACTCATCAGGGCATCAGCCCCTTATATTCTCTAAATTATACCTGCATCTTAACAGCACGAAGGAGAAACTACATAAGGTGTTTTTCTTCACGTAGTGACGGAAATTAGACATAAATTGATGTCAAACGGTGTCAAGCTCTCTGAGCCGCCAGGCTGTGCATTGCAGCTGACTTTCTGACGTCTCGTCATGAGCACAGCTAGGCTGCCTCGACAAGCGCTTCCCAGTATCACCAACAACGTCCAGAAGGTCCGCAAATATAACTTTTCTTAAATGATCTTATCTTTGAGTTTTTGTCTCATCTTCGACTACTGTTAGTAACACTAATCTCCTCACTCAAACATCATGCGTCTCTTGACACTTCAAGATGATGATGAGTTCACTTTTGTTGAGCATGCTAATGAGGACATCCCGTCCTATGCGATCCTTTCACATACCTGGGGAATGGACGTTTGCGAAGTCACTTACAAAGACGTGCTAGAGGGCACAGGCAAGAACAAAGCTGGTTATGCGAAGATCTATTCCTGTGGGAAGCAGGCTGCGAAGATGAATCTTCAGTACTTTTGGGTAGACACGTGCTGTATCGATAAGACAAGCAGCACTGAGCTGTCCGAAGCAATTAACTCCATGTATCGCTGGTATCAAAGAGCAGAAGTCTGTTTTGTCTACCTCGGAGATGTCTCACCGGGAACGCTCATATCTTTGTATTCAATGTCCACGGTGAGATGGTTCTCGCGTGGCTGGACTCTCCAGGAACTTGTCGCATCGCGAAAGGTCGAGTTCTTTGCAAACGACTGGACTTTCCTTGGCACCAAATCTGATCATTCAAGCGCTTTATCCTCGATCACCGGTATACATGCCGAAGCACTTTGCAATAAGCCTGTTGAAGAGTTCAGTATTGCTCAAAGAATGTCGTGGGCTTCCAGGAGGACGACTACAAGACCAGAGGATATTGCCTACTGCCTTCTTGGCATTTTCGGCGTCAACATGCCACTCCTGTATGGGGAGGGAGGAGTGAAAGCATTTGTCAGGTTGCAAGAAGAGATCATGAGAGACTCTGACGACCAGTCGATTTTCGCATGGATCCAGCCATCGACACAGAGCACTACTATGCGAGGTCTCCTAGCAGATTCTCCTGCTGACTTTGCATCTTCGAGCGGTATTATCCCGGTTCGCGACTGGAGGAGAAGCAATCCGTACTCGATGACAAATGCTGGCTTGCGCATAACCTTGTTGACAACCGCCCCCGATACTCAAGGACGCCTTCGCATTGGCCTTTTGGATTGCGTCACTACAGAAGGTCCAAAACAGCTAGTGGCTCTGCGTCTATGCCGCCGTGCAGGTGAAGGAGATCAGTATGGCCGTTTGAATGTTGGCAAAATGGTGTACGCGGGCTGTGAGCATAGGCCTGAGTGTTCTTATCGAACCATTTTCGTTCGCAAACAAATCATGCGACATGCTACGGAGGAATTGCTAGAGCTGGACGAAATGTTCAAGGTCGACCGCTATGGATGGCTAAGTCGAAATCTCTCTATCTGCCGGCTCCAGTACTCCGAGGCTCGCGGTGAGCTTGTCGCCAGAGTGCCTGCAGTGTACGTCGCTTACTATCACTGCGTTATTATAGTGGTGCATATTCCCCCCTTGATACGGTGGATACAACTTCATCCGGGGGGTCTTCAAAACATTTCGGTTCCAACCACGATTGCTTGTTTTCTGTTCTCATTCTTCTGGAATGCTGGGTTGGCTTGGTTCCAATTAGATCATCTCATTTGACAAGCCTCGCACGAGGCCCAGCCCAATAGAGGAGCTGAGTTAGCCTATGTAGCACGTGGGTACAAAATATACTGTTTCGCACACCATAATCAATATCCATTGATCCTGCGTACCTTTTTGTTGCATGGCGTAGTGGGTGTGGACCTGTGTCCTGTCAATTTATGCTATTCAAGAGTACTTTACATTGATACTGTATTAAATCACCGTTAATGATGAACGTCCAAATAAACGACCTGGAGGGGGGAAAATGAAGTGAATTGTCGTCTATGGCAAGCAATCACAAACTCGCGGAATCTCGTCAAACTTGAAGTCAAGATTTTGCAGCTCAGAGGGTATAGAGGTTATTCATTAGGTGCTCGGGTACCAGTCCCGATTCGATTAATATACTTAGGATAATGGTCGTAGCGAATGTGGTCATATCCAAACGGAAAAGGACGAAATTAAGAGATGAAGGTTGCTTCGGTGAAGAGAGTGCCTTCTTCCTCCTTTACCTCATCACCTACTTTGACCTTGATGGTCAGTTTTGGTGCATATTGGTAGATGTATGGCTTCGTTCCAGCGGCCGTTGCAACAATGGCCTTGACAAATCCTGGCACTTCTGCCATTACATCCACACGATCGTACTTGGGACCAAGCGCACCGACCAGATCTGCAGTAACTTCCTTTCCATCTGCGGTCTTGCCTTCCCAGTGGTAGGCAGCTGAGGTTGGTTCGGGCCAATCGGTGTCTGAGTCTTGCTTTGTCGCAGTGTGCTTCACATCGCCGTTGATACCAGCAAGGAGCAAGTTGTTGTCGGTAGCAATACCACCAACTCTTACGACAGTGGAGTTGTAAGAGGCAGGAGTAGTGAATTCCATGAGGATAGCAGAGTATGATGGCGACTGGAAGTTGACAAAGTTCCATCGAGAAGCTATATGAATTAGTTGGTGCTGAGGTTACACAGAGTTCAAGCAATTGGGTTGCTTACCAGCGTGATGTGGCTTCATTCCCTGGAGGGCGTGGCTGAACATGCCTCGGCCCTTCATGCTGACCTCGCCTTCCTTGGTGATGATGGAGCCTTCCACATTGGCTCTGGGCCAAAAGTGGTGGTGCATGGAGCCCCATGGAGCCTTTGGATCAGTACCATAGTTGGTAGTACCATTCTTTCCACCCATGAAACCAGGCGCAGCTCGAGTGAACTTGACATTGATCAAGCTGTTGTCGTTCACTGCTGCCTTGATGGTGTAGAATGTGCCATCCTCAGAGAGCTCGATGGAAACGCCGTCAGCGAAGAAGGATTGCTGCTCTTCGTCGAAGCCGTAGTTACTGAGGGGGTCGGTTGCCCATAACGCGGGTTTCTCGTTATTGGGGTAGAAGAGTCTGCAACTGAACTGGACAGTTACTCGTATGCCTCTGCTGCCAGTGAGTATGGTAACCAACAACAAGATTTCAGTTATGTCTTACGCTACATTGCTGTATATGACCTGGAGGAAGGCAATGTGGCCGGCTTCGGTGAAGATATAAAAGGTCTGGGTCTCGACATTGGTGTACTCGAGGGTCTGCCACTTGAGGTCCTTTTTGGTCAATTCGGTATACGCAGGGTCGCCAGGGTTCTTTCCAACGGGCTGGATCGAGTCCGGGCCATACTCGGGTTCCTGGGTGCCAGCAACGGCGGCCAGTCTATGCACCGGTAAGTAAATAAATCTTTACAGCAGCTGGTACTTTGACACGCCACTCGACGCCACTGTCGCGCGAGCACGTGGTGAGGGCGAGACTCACGTCGACTTGGCCCAGTTGAACATTTTGCGAACAGGCCGTGGCACTATCAGAAGGGTTTGCGTAAATACAGGCGGTCAAGCTGATTAGCAGGGGAGGAAAACTCTTGAAAGGCTCTGTTCAACAATTTTCCACGGCCGCGGCGAGAGGGCACGGGGCAGCGAAGCAGGGCGGTCAGGGCTGGGCGGTGCTCAGTGCGGTGGGAGAGGCGCAGGAACGGTTGTTGAGGGCGCAGGCGAAGGGTGGAATTGGCTGTGGCGGTGGGTGAAGGTGTCGTCGACGTACGCAGGATAGATTTAGTTTGCGATTTGGCGATGGACAAGGGACAAGGGCGTAATGATGAGGCTCTCCCACCATCCCACATGTGACGCGACAAGCCGGGAAGGCGCGGCATCTGGCGCTAAGCTTCAACCGTCCCAAGCAGCCTTACCTCGACTTCGACATCGCCCACCCCTCTGCCGATCAAGCCTTTTTCCACTCATCACATCCCATTCACCACGCTCTTCCCTCCATCCTGCCAGATCCCGCCCGCCTGCGCTTCCCCAGACTCGCCCTCCCCCAATTGCCTCGTCTCCGCACCCCATCCGGCTCTTCCGCGCTTCTTTGCCCGCTTATCTGCACACAATCGGTCGGCGTCGCGGGGTTCTTTTATGCCGAACTACTTTGGGAGTATGACGGAGTAAGTGCTTTGTCGCCAGGCACATGAGCGTCACTCTCAAAACACCGTTCCACCACGCCCTCCACGCTGCGAATTGCTACTCCGAGCTTGTCCGAGACGCTCCGCTGGCCCTGACTGCCCTAGAGAGCCCATTTGCGTGCTCTTCTGGCCACCTGCAAGCTTAACTAATCACGCCGATCAGACACTTCTGCACTCAAGGTAAGCTACTTCGCACCCGGCCTAGCAGGCTAGCCTTTCGTCATGGCCCCTCGTGTGGTAGCTGACAATGCCATGACAGCGCATCATCATCACCGTCCTCACACGACTAATCATGCCGTCGACGACTTCAGACGACCAACCCCAGTCGGTGCGCTTCAGCGACGTCAACCAGGAGATTGAGCCTGAGGCGGCTGTCCACCAAGTCTGCGAACTAACAGCCTCTGGCAAAGACGCTCGTGATGGCCCATTGAACCCCCATGCCGAGGAGGAACTCCGGAATCTGTCTTCAACCCTCCAAAAGTCTCGTTGCCAGGCTCGGAGGATGGAGAACTTCTCCTTCGAACCTGTGTCGCTTCCGCCCTCAAGAGTATGTATCCAGCCAATCGCATAACCAATGGCCCCCAGCTAACCCCTCCTCATAGGCTCCTTCGCCCTCGCCTGCATCGCGGACGCCATCTGGACATTCATACCATCGCTCCTCTCTTGTTTCAGCTCCTCAATCGCCCGCATCTGCTATGCACTCTCCACCCTTGACACCAGCCGGGACGTCCTCTCGAGAAGACAAGAATGGCGGGGCAGAAGACCACAGGAAGCGACAGAGCGACGCTGCTATGATGACCCCTCAAGTCTCTCCTCCCCATGAACCTCCGCCGACGTCAATGGTATCTTCCATGCAGAGTTCCGATCAGAGCCCACCTTCCCTCGCTGTTCCGAGCTCCCCGAAAGCATCTCCACGAACTCGACCTTCGTCAGGACCTGATGTGCCTGATGTAGTGCAGCCACATCCAAGACATGGCCCTACTTTCACAGTCGGACCAGCCGGCGATTCACTTCCAGCGTCACGAGAGGTCAGTCCTTCCGGATCAGGCGGAGAGCGTACCGGTACATCCACACCAAGCAGCAGACCTTATACACCACAGGGCGACAACCCATACACGCGCTCCAAGCGCGCAGCACAAGCCAGGAATCTGGAGACTGCTGAGGCAAGATATATTTTTGGTGGGCCAGATGGTCGCCAGGGTGGATCCGCAGCTTCCTCCACAACGCTACTACCCCGCTCAAGAGGTGGCATGTCGGATAAAGAAGAGAGCAAGCGATCGAGTCTTTTCGGAAGTAGCAAGTCTAGTCGCCATAATTCTGCCGAGTCTGGAGGTGATTCCATGAAATCAGCTGTTGGTAAACAACACCATGGGTCCATGTCTGAGCTCAAGCGGTTCTTCAAGATTGGACACCGGAGTAAAGACAAAGACAAGGAGAAAGAGAAGGAAAAACGCAAGGATTCTCCTGCACCTTCTAGTAAATGGGACAGGTCCAGCAAGTCCAGCAAATCGGGTACCATGACCCCACCACTGACCGGAAGCGGATCCATGAACGTCCCCTTTGCCGATGACCATGGCTTACAAAGTAAATATGGTAAATTCGGAAAGGTCCTTGGATCTGGTGCTGGCGGTTCAGTCCGATTAATGAAGCGTAGCAGTGATGGAGTTACATTTGCTGTCAAGCAGTTCCGTGCAAGACATTCCTACGAATCAGAGAAAGATTACAACAAGAAGGTCACGTCGGAGTTCTGCGTAGGATCGACTTTACACCACGGTAACATCATCGAAACAATGGACTTGGTCAATGAAAAGGGCAACTACTATGTTGTTATGGAATACGCACCTTTCGACTTGTTCGCGATAGTCATGACCGGGAAAATGAGCCGAGAAGAGGTCACCTGTTGCACTCTTCAAATCCTGAACGGTGTAACATATTTGCATAGCATGGGCCTCGCCCATCGAGATCTGAAGTTGGACAATGTTGTCGTCAACGAACACGGCATCATGAAAATCATTGATTTTGGAAGTGCCGCCGTCTTTCGATATCCTTTTGAAAACGAGATTGTTCTCGCGAGCGGTGAGTGGACCTTCTTGATATCATTTAACGTAAACTGACAAGATTAGGCATCGTTGGATCGGATCCATATTTGGCCCCAGAGGTGTACGATTTGTCCAAGTACGACCCTCAACCAACGGATATTTGGTCTCTCGCTATAATCTTCTGTTGCATGACACTACGACGTTTCCCATGGAAAGCCCCTCGAATCTCCGACAACTCCTACAAACTCTTCGTAGCTCCACCTAACGACGGACCACGTGCGATCACTGGGCCTTCAAAGTCAGCCGTCGATCTTCAGCACGCAGAAGGCCAATCTAGCCATCACTCCGAATCATCTTCTCGTCAGCACACAACTGAGGAGCAACGTGGAGGATCTTCAACCAACGGCCAACAGCCACAGGTCATCAAAGGTCCATGGCGACTTTTGCGCCTTCTTCCCCGAGAAAGCCGACACATCATTGGGCGAATGTTAGAAGTCGACCCGAAGAAGCGCGCCACCCTTGATGAAATCATCGAGGATAAGTGGATCACAGGCAGTCAAGTCTGCTCCCAAGAAGAGGGTGGAAGAGTGCTTCGCTGCGATAATCACAACCACACACTCGAACCAGGCGCCGGCGGCTCTTCTGCGCCCAACACGCAGCAGAAGAAATAATTATGTGCTGCTTCGGAACAACGAACCTCTAACATCGACATGTTCTTCAACCACACTGTCCCAACCACTGGCTGTTAATGCGGACAGACGACACTCTCATCTCTATCTTTTTGGGCTTGATATTTTTGATTCCTTTGATGTAATGACCATTCCTTGAAATTTTTGCAAGCCGGCGTTCTATTTCGGGTCATTTGCGCTTTACGTCAACGTTCTGGAATATCGCGTTGTTTAGATGTATATGGGCTCATGCTTAGTGGCCCTCAGCACCATTAGCTATTTCTTGTAATTTAGATTGCATCTACACAGAAGACAGAGGCATCACTGAAACTGGGTTGGGTTATAACAACGGGATTAATACAGAGAAGGTTGGTATGTAGAAGGGGGAGATGGCGATACCAAATAAAAGCATGAAAGATCTGTTGCAGTATATCACATGTACTATCACTCTGAGAACGGATAAACTGAGTAGTATTATGCATCGTTATCCACATATCCACATCATGTCACTATTAAATCACGGCCCTATTGCTAGGTATCGCGCTGATCAATAGTCAATTCGCGACTATCTGTCGCTTGACCCCGCATTACGCATAGACCTATCAGATGTGTAGTTCCCTACCGCATTGTTGAAAAAAGTTGCTCAAATGCAATCGCAGGCCTCGGCACGTGAGAGGGGGCCTCGTGCATCTTGACCTGATTGGGACGGCTATTGAAACATTGCCTGATTGCACGAAACATTGGGGCCCCTGGTCTCTGAGTGTGAGACGTCTGGGAACATGCCGCTTGAACATGAAGCTTTGACAAGACATGCATTCCCAAACGATGTTGGCACGGCTTAGCCTCCCCGTCCCAAGATCTGTCGTTCCAATGTCTTTTCCCCCCAGCCGTTCTGCTGGTGGGGAAACAATGTGAGCTGATATACTAGAAACAACGAGTTTTTGGGAACACAGTAAGCTAGCTAGGTGATTGTCTCTGTCATGATGGTGATTATTGGTGGGTAGAATGGAAGTGTTATGCTCGGTGACGTTGGATGGTGGAGAACACCCACGTAATGCCCTTTATGCGCCAGCCGTAGACCGACGACCAAGCACTAATCTGGCTATCCAAACGGGATACGGCCTTAGGCAAATACGCAATCGAGATCAAAGCTCCCTACACAGATCTTCAAGGCATTTTCTCCTACTGTACTGTAGAAAAAAATCTCGGGATATTGCTTGGACCAGAGTAAGTAAATCGAGTCAGCTGTTGCGCCTCATCGGGCCTACACCCTGGCTATAGTTGGTATCGATATCGAGGCGCTGGGCTCTTCCATGGCAACACGAATACCAAGACAGTGCACTGCAAAAATCTCATTGAAGGTGAGCATAATAGCGGAGTGGAGCACACGACGCTCACAGGGCAATGTGGAGGCTAGGTGGCGTCAACGGCCCAGCTCGAGCACTCCATGCAAGGTGTGAGACGAACAGCGTGTTGTGTTAGTACAGTAGTTCGTTTCAAGTTCTGGCCAATTCGGAGACTGCGTCCGAGATAGACGAGAGCATTGACAGGGAGAGGGGGGATACCAAGACTTGGTTTCAACCAAGACTTTCGCTTGCTTGCACCAGTGATTGAATATTCCTTGGACTACTCGCTTGCGCTTGCCCCCCCAGTTTCAGGGATAGCCTGAAGGATGCTGCATTTGAGGCGACGATCCAAGGAGACGGGGACTTTTCTGGGATGTGTCATCAGCACGGGGAGAAACTAACGGCTGTCATCATGACAGAAGAGTGGGTTTGGGGTGTACGAGCGTGAGGGAAACGCGCGGGCGGGTTGCGTAAGGCAGATCCAGAGCGAAACGCCGCAATGTGCTCAACACAAGCATCACACTCGGGAAATAGGTTGGAGTCCGAGGTCAGCTTCGGGCGGAATAGGGCCAGAAAAGGACCTTTGGCAACGAGCAGCATGCAGAAATTCTAGGCATGCCACCTTTTTTGCATACGATGATGGCAGAAAGGAAGTACTAGGAAACTAAGGTCGAGGGCTCTGTATGGATCGGTCTGGGTTGTCGTCTGGGGAGCACAGGCTCTTATCTCTAGTCGGCCAACAGCCAATTACACGAGCAACAAACGCATCTTCAAGCCATCCTGGCGCCATCATCACTAGTCTCTTATCCGCGCCTCGTCTCCCGGGAAGAAAGTCATGTTGGCCCCAGCTGGACGCACCCGCCGCCATGACAATGCTTGGCCGAGAGCCAATACTTAGGCGCACGTTCTCCCACCAGCGCTGCATATTCTTCCCTGGGCTTTGCCTTTTTGTTCCCATTACCCACAAACTATCTGCTTCCACTATTTAATAATTTCCTCGTTACCCTTCTTTGACCTTCGTGGCTGGTCCGACCTTACCGTATATGTAATTGGCGATTTCGTTTTTTGATTTGGGTTAGCTGTTCTGGATTCATTTTCGAGGGTCCACGTCCTTATAAAGAAAAACAATGCGTCGCCAACTTCCCCCAAGCCACCTGAAGGCTTTTCCACAACGTCAATTTCTGGGAGAAAACACCGTCATAGTCAATCACTACTCGGGAATTGAAAAAGCGATTCCCGTTATTCCTGCGATCCCGTCGTTGCCTGGATTCAAGACAAGTGCTGGTATGCTACTTTTTTTTCCTTGTCTGCTTTGGGATGGTCGTGTGACTACCGCTCCTTGCCTCAGACACCAGGCCTAGTCGCACAAACACAACTTTTTCGCTGTTCAAGAAAAGATAGACCGTGTACTAATCATATACTCACAGCTTTTCTCACATCGCTCAGCGCAAATCTCAGAATTGACCCCGATTTACCGTCGCCATTGGGTACACCAACTACTTTTCGACACAACAGCTATTCGCATCGACCACTTCCACCAACGCCTTTGTCTTTCTCAACTCTACCTGCTGCACAGAATCCCTACCCTTCCTCTGCACAAACCATCGTCATGTCGTCGACAGAAGCATCTGCGCCAGTCAAGCCCCCAGCCGATGAGCTCCCGGAACTCTCGACATATACCGCTGAGACAGAAGATGATCGCGTGGAGGGACTTCGTCTGGTCGCTGACTCGGTAGCTCAACAACGTCAGGTTTCGAGCAAGATGCTCATCTTTCACCCAATTACGCTCAGTGCTTTCGCCCTCATCGCGGCTATTGCAATTCAGTGGACTTTGAAGACTTACAACGACTGGCTCATCGTTGGAACTACCATGGGAGGAATCATCATGACGTTCTTGATTTTCATCCGATGGATGACTGGACCCTACATTGGTTTTGCCGAAGACATCAACATGGACTGGCTTGGAGACGACAGAGTCATTGTAGTCAAGTGGGGTGAAGATATTATCGGCGCGCTGGTACTAGGCTGGGCAGACAACGATGCAGCAAAGAAGCGCGGAAGGAGAAGGAGAGGAAAAGCCGTTGTTCGCGCTTGGACTGTCAGGTTGAAGTACCGCCATAAGGGCGTCGGTGAAAGTCTCTTAGAGGAAGCTGTCAAGATTGCTGGCGAGAAGGGCGCAGATGGCATTCTCTTTGATGCCAACCATGCCAGTGAGTTCAACCCATCATCCCTTCAATCATTGAACGAAGACGACTAACCCTACCCAGACTCCCAACGCATCCTCCCCTCCATCTTCAACGGCTACATCAACAAACAAGAAGCCAAAGCCGAGAAAGCACTCAAGAAAGTCGCCGACGAAAAAGGCAACTTCCGCCAACGTCAAGGCTCCCCCACCTGGGGCAGCAGATAAGACCTGACCTACCTACCTATCTTTTATTGTTTCTAGAGGGTTCGCAGTCGCTCGATTTCGCTAGGAAATTTCGTTTTAACATGGAAGATACCCCAAATCCCTCATCATTCGTTCAGAGATACCCCCACCATCATATCTATTCCAACAACAATCGCTATTCCATCAACAGCGGGCGTCGTCGCATATAGCGGCTATTTTACCATAGTTTATTTCTATTTCACAAAATATTACATTCTTATCTGAAGTGCTTTCCGCAAACATCGTACTCTACCCTAAACATCGCGCGCCTTTCCGGCTGAACTTGCCCCCCCTCCCCCTCATGACGATATACCAAGCTTCCTAGCTCTCTTAGTTGCATACACCCGAAGACCAGGTGATCGAGCATGCCAACCACCAATCCCACCTCCCAAGACGCTCGCTACCGGCGCTCAGATAGATGAAATTAATATGCCCAACCCCGTGTCCGAGCCGGGTATTGCATACCCTTACGCATATGTCGTACTGCGTTTTGCGCGTGAAGGGCAAAAACGCCATTTCAGATGCGAAGGGCGTGATGGAGGTTGGCAGGTTACGCGAATGGTGATGGGGAGGGATGGCGCGATAAGGTTGAGCGTGTTGATAGCGATGTGAGAACTATGGAGGACCCTGCACGCACATACCGAACTGATAACACTGCATGAATGGGGCTTCGGTACACTGTCTTGGCGTGTGTTTGCCTGGATGGCGAGGTGAGAATGAAAGGAAAATGTTCCCCCCGCGCGAAAGGATTCCACTCTGTGAGACATGTGCTTTCGAACTAAGAAACCTCTTTCCCTCGCGCTGCATGAGGAAACGCGCATCCATTGCATTTCACTTGACCTTTTCCCGTATCCCGTCCCCAATGGAAGTCGCCCGCGAATAATTCCCTATTGCAAACGACACACTTGCCAGCGCGCCCCCAGTCTCTGAATTTGAAAGCATGCCTTAGCCCACCAACCCATGGTAAGCTCCGAGAATGCACCGGCGGTGATGATCAGCACCGCATGATTAAGGCGGCAATGTCGGAGTGGGGGGATTATATTTTTTTTTCTTTTGTTTCCAGTTTAAATCAGTCACAGTCAGCGGGCGCCTGAGTCTGCGTCTTCGGCATCAGATGAGGCGGGATATTCGTCGCGCAGCTGCTGTATGACTTTCTGTTACACGGCGGAAAAGGTATAATTAGCATATCCGTACGTACGTATATCGTATAATCTTTCAAAAAAAGAACGAAAAAGATTGTTGGTTACACATGTGAAGGCGGAGTTCAGTCCCACGTCCTGTGCGAATAATGCACGGCGTAGAAACGCTGGGTTTGATGCTGTGCCTCATGCAGGCATTGACTTTTGGGGGGAGGGCGCCTGGGGCAAAAGTGGGATGAACTTACGGCAAGCGCTTCGGGATTTGCCCCGTTTTCGATGAGCGATACGCAGTAGGAAAGCTGCTGACGGTCGAGGTGCGTGTTCTGCGGCCGGCTTGTCAATCAAGTCACATGTTGGGGCTACCGCTTGGGGGGCGTACCAGGAGAGTAGCGATTTCGTGGAGGATGTCGATGACTTCGCGGGCGGCTTTGCGGCGCGCATCGGCGGAAGCTTGTTCGGCTGGCATTGTACGGATATTTAAGTAAGGAGTTGGTGATGTATTGCAGGGTTTCTGTTTGTTTTTCGTTCACTGTTGAAATGTTTTTGTTTGTGCCTCGAAATCGCGTCGTCCAGTCGTCGACCAACGCGACGTTCCAGCTTGGCATTTGCCCCGCACGCCAAAGTAAGGTTTGGTCCGTGCCCGTTTGCTCAATTGGGCTTGTTATCTTCATCTCGATTTGGAAATTCCATGATGACACCATGATATCGAGCCAGATAGTCCGTTCATCGTTAGCTTGTTGACTATAAATCTGCGATACCAGGACTTTGACTAGTTTGATAGTATGGCATAGAGTGGCATCACCCGACGTACTACTCCTTAGTCCTTACTAACACTTAGCTCTCAAAACATGAAAAATGAACCTATAGGCCTGAATACCACTACGATTGCGGGCAACTCTCCAAAGGCTCAGATGTTCGTGATAACTTTATCTTTACCCTCAGCCGCATCATGTATGTCAAAGCTCGCAAACCAGAATGGCTTAGCGGCCAAGCGGATCCGGAATATTGAATCTGTCCGCAACCAAGATCAACCTTCCACACCACTGACTACAGTGGCTCTTCGTTGGATATGACGAAAGAAACGGAATGGCCAGAAGTTAATATGGACCGGCATGTTTTGCAGCTGTATCACACCTCTCTTCGGACTCCAGACTTCACCTTAGATGACAATCTTCCTGCTGTTGCGTTCCTGGCCAAGAGTGGCCGTACTCGCTCAATTCAACCTAGCCGTTCTTGACAAACTGCCTCTCGAGATATTGCAGGAATTACTCTCCAACCTCGACTTATGTTCTCTGTCCGAGTTCCGACGTGTGAATCGACGAGCCATGGAGGTCGTACATTCTATTCCGCAGTACAAAGCTATCGCCACGCGTGCACCCAATGTGATCTATGCTGCTTCGGCCATCGAAACAGCGCACTCGGTTCCCTGTAAATCTGTCTACCAAGAGTTATGTACAGCTGGGTGTGCATTTTGTGGCAATTTCGGCGGTTACTTGTACATGATCACTTGCAAGCGTGTTTGCTTTTTCTGTATTGTGTACAATACAAAAGTCCTAACTATAAGACATAAATTTGCTATTCGAAAGTTTGGTCTCAACCGCCAGATCGTGAGAGCGTTACCAGGCATGAAGAGCATACCAGGCACATACTCACAGGGCAAACGCGAAGACACAAAAAGGCACAACCTGGTAGATCATGAGTCTGCTTATCAGGCAGGCATCTCGATTCATGGATCTCCTGCCACTATGGCAGGATATGCAGATGCTAAAAGAGCTCGGAGGCAGCAACAGTACGAGGAAAACGCGTCGCAATCGCAATCAGCTGGAGACGAGTCCGGCACTGCTTTCTACCGTCTAATTCGATTTGGGTACGAACAGGAAGAGCATGAGGATAATCGAAGCGGAGAACCACATCGCTTCATGTCTATTGTTCGTATACCGTGGCTAAAAGAGACCTCTCCTGAATCGGTACGAGGTTTACATTGTATTGACTGTGCACAATCAAGGTCTGAGAATGGCCAGTTACGCCCTTATAAATGGACAACATCAGAAGCATCTTTCCAACAGCATCTCAAAGAATGCGCATTCATTCTAGATCATTCTCTAGAAGGCCATGGTCTCAATGAGATATTTGACTAGGTCGAGTGAGATCAAGATTATTTCGAAGTGTCAAGAAAGCTTGAAAAAATAGTCTTTCAGTTTTTTGAAAAGATGGACCCGGTTATACTTGCATATCATGACTCCCAGACGGTACCATGTGTGTGATGCATAAATGCTCCGAACGAGGAGTTGATTTGGAGTCATACGGATGCAATTGGCATCCGTTCCGGACAGAGCAGCGCGTTGCATAATTTATTCCTTCATCTTGCCAACACAAGTATATAGTCTGAATTGCTGAATTGACGTGTTCTTCTAGAATTCACCGGCTAAAATGACTATCACTGCGTAATCTTCGAAATACTTACGCTTGTCTCTTGACCCCCCTGATATATAGTACTCCTGATATCATATTGTAAATTCAAGTTTAGCTCACTTTAATTGCCTCATTACAAGTGAGCGACTAGATAGACTATTTCTTAAGGAAATTACTCGCACAGTCTTGAAGTTTACACATACCTGAAAGTCGCATTCTCAAGGGAATGTGGAGGTGCTTTTGCACTTTTGAGAAGCACCAAATTTGCATAGAGACTCTTGTTCATGTTGTTGTTCTGGCGCCTGGAGCTAATTAACTAACGATGGGAGGCTGAAGGTGGCTTACCCCGCTAACCCCACACGTGCTCTCGAAATTCATCTTGCCTTTAACTTTACCCAATCACACCCCGTAGAAGTTCTGCACTATTCCCCTAAACCAAGAACTTTGTCCAAAATGGTTTATTACTTCTCATCGAACACTACTTCGCCAGCTGCTTTCATATACGTTGGCAAAGAC
This sequence comes from Shiraia sp. slf14, assembly GCA_000498155.1. Classification (NCBI taxonomy): domain Eukaryota; kingdom Fungi; phylum Ascomycota; class Dothideomycetes; order Pleosporales; family Shiraiaceae; genus Shiraia; species Shiraia sp. slf14. The sequence goes on from AXZN01000048.1 coordinate 395,215, forward strand.
AAAGTCGAAAGTAAGGTTCGCGTACTCATGCATGCGATGCTTTATTAACATGGCAACTAGATGAGGAGCTGATCAAACATGGCTGGGATGAAGATGTCTGGTTCCACGTCGATAATCTCTCATCTGCACATATTTACGTGCGACTTCCCGAGGGCGAGGATTGGGAGAAAATGACTAAAGAGCTGATGATTGATTGTGCGCAACTCACCAAGGCGAACAGTATCGAGGGGAACAAGAAAGATAATGTCACCATTGTGTACACACCTTGGTCAAACTTGAAAAAGGATGGCAGTATGGCAGTAGGTCAAGTGGGATTCAAGGACCAAAGAAAGGTAAACACATACATCTTTTAAAAAAAGGGTGTTGTGGACATGGATCTAATTCTAGACTAGGTCAAGCGCATACATGTTGAGAAACGGGAAAACGCCATTGTCAATCGATTAAACAAGACAAAGACCGAGAAATTCCCTGACTTGCGGGAAGAGAAAGAAGCTCGACTCAAGGAGTTGAGGAGACGTGATCAGGATGCTCAGCGAGCCAGGGTATGTATTGTTCGACCTTTGATCCTACTTCTCCGAGCACATCACGCAGAACTACTCGACTATCGCTCCTTACTCCCTATATCATTGCCACATTCCTTCCCGACTTTTAAGCATGTGTAGTTCATACTAATTGATCCGCAGCGCAAGGAAGAGGAACGCATTGCCAAGGAGAGGAAAGAGCTTGCGTGGCAGAAGAATCATGCATACGATGACATGATGACGGAGGAAAACCTTGCCCAGTCAAGCAACCAGGACCGCGATGAAGATTTCCTCGATGATTTCATGTAGGGCCACTCCACTTCCAATATCATAATTGGGTTGGATCAATGGCACTCACATAGTGAACGGCGTTTGAGGCAGTAATAGCGTGAGAATCGAAATCAAAGCGGGTCTCTCACAGTCATGGAGGGAATGCACAGTTCCATACTCTCATTGAGCATACGGATGTTATGGTTGAATACATCGTACGCCGTTGTCTTGATTTCAAGTTCCTCGAAAGAACTCACGGATATCAGTATGTATGAATACCTTGAAGACAAACACACTCACGGGTATTTTTTCTTTTGCTTTCCACGGCCACCCATATCTTGCATCCACCAAACAAAGAGGAGATTTTTTACGATCTTGTGCTCCAAGCCATTCTCCTTTGTGGCATATTGCAGAAACTCAATGGTATTCTGAATCTTTTGCGGTTGGAATTCTGTGACAGAGCTTTTTCGGAAAGCCAGTCGCAGACGGTCACGTAGAGTAAACCGCGCTGGTCTCGAAAATTGAACAGCTCTCAAGCCATGGCGATATAAGTGTCTATATGCATGAAGTATGGCTTCGTCCGACATGGTTGTGACATCCTCAAGTTAGGACGCACGGACCGTTGGCTGTGATATCAAGGTACTACGGAGAAACGTGCTGCCGAGCGCTTAATAAGCTGGCGCCTTGACATATGTCACTAACAACAACTTGACCTCTGCAACAACACCACACTGCCCCGCTCACTTGTTCCGACAGTAGCAGGGGCTTGTAGACACACCTATAGGGTTTCTGAAGGCTCTAACCTCATCGTAGATCTATTGCGACATCAAGCAACGCTAACTCCGTTCTAACCCTCAACCCATATAGCTGTTCGTAAGGTAATCCCAGGCGCAAACTAGTATCCATGAGATAGACGACGCGCGCCGTTATGACACGAGTAAACCACGGACGCCCACCGCGCTCGTCTAGCCGCAGCAGACCACTTGATCAATCAAGAGCGGCTGTCAAGAAGAAGAAGCCGTATAAGATTGTCCTCGAAGCCGTCACGCAAGAGAAGAAGAAGCTCCAGTCTATTGTAAGTCACCACTAAGATCAGTCTTTGTAACTATGCTAATCTCTTATTAGCCGACTTATGCTGCCCAAGCCCCTCCGGGATTCGGATACATCCCCCTTGGTTTTCCCGAAGTCACGGAATGGTGCAAAGAACAATGCCGTCAGCGCAATCTCGATGTCCATGTCGTTTCGGTTCGTACAGCCCAACAAGCCAGATAATGATTTTCACTAACTCAGCCACAGGCTAAGCCAAAAAATCGGATGCATGCTGATCCAGAAAAACTGTCCCATCATGTCCACCGAATTGGACACCATTTCCCTATGGAAATCATCACTCTAGCCAGCAGCAAGTTCGGTTACAGGTACAAGGAGGGCAAAGGCCTTCGTAAGCTGAATAACAGGACAGATTGGATCGCTGAGCATGTCAAAGAGTACTCATCAAGGCAAACAAACCAAGGGCGCCCAGCTTCTGACAAGGAGGACAAGGAATACATTCGTGGCGCGGTACGCGAAATGTTTTCAAAGATCCCCGAAGATGACTTGAACTCAATCGTTAATCATGCATTCGAAGCTGTAAGAAAAGGACCTCTTTCTAAATGAAACATGCTAATACCATTCAGGGTACCAACCGGGTTGGCAACGCCAAGGAGTTACCACTGGCTCGGCGAGTGCAGCTTGCTGTCGTCGCCCACATTCGCCACGTGTATACCGATTATGACCAAATCCTGAAAATTGGTACCTGGACCGAAGCCAGGCAAAAGGTAGAGCATGTGTCTCTTGCTAAATTAAAGGAATGGCGTGATGAAGCTGGTGAACCAACCAATGAAGTCGAAGATACATTTCGAGAGGTCATCGTTCTGGATGATGAAGATACGACTGATGAAGACTCACGCTCGCCACAGCAACAACGAGAACATAGCATGGAAATCGTGTCTCATCGTGCGAATGCACGAGACCTTCCTCCAGAGCCAGAAAGACGCATGGAGTATTCTCGTGTGTATGTGCCACGAGTACCATTTGTTGACCGTGCTCGATCACTTATTGCGAACACACAACCTATCCTGAAGGAGATGAATGGGCGCATGTATCATGTGAGTTGAAAAGAACCTGTGCCGTTGCAGCTCAATTTGAGATGTTTCTTTCCTGTCTTGATCTAAGGCTGACATATAACAGCTTGAACCCATCAGAGACTCACCCCGCCCTCCACGAAGCCAGCACGATCTTCTACCTCGTGTTGCCACTGTTGCGCAAGGTGACTACGTACCACCCCCTCCTACCCAAAGAGCTTACAACCGGCCACCAGTAAATCCTAGGCGAGTATCAGAACAGGACGTTGTCCTTCCTTCTGTTGAGGGTGAGAATGTCGACCTGGACTCGCCTCGACGCATGGCTCGCCATCCTGATGAGCGCCAGGCATATGCGGGACAGCCCATGTTGCCTTCCTACCAAAGCGGCAGGTCTATGCCTTCAGGCCAAAGCACGCAGCGCATAGGTGCCCATGATGAGATGATACGTCGCGAAGGCCATCTTCAGCGTAGCATGGTGGCTCCAGAAAGTGACCGCCAGTTCTTGGACATCCATAGCCCGCGAAGAGCACGACCTTTGCCAGACGTTATTGACCTCACTTTTAGCCCACAGCGGGCTCGACTCGTTGATGAAAGACGTCAGCTTCAGCCTCCCCCTGCATATCCTGCCACTAGGTCCAGTGGCATTTCTTATGTTGCTAGGCCGTCTCGTCGATCACCCATTCGTGATTCGAGAGGCCCATACCATGAGTGTCCAGCTGGTGTAGTGCCACGTGCGCGCATGCCCGACCATGGCATGTTTGACGCCAGGCCTCCACCAGCTCGTGAACATTTTCTTGTGAGAGACGAACAGCGTGCCCAAGAAGAGGTGCGGTACCTACGAAGCGGAACGAAATATGGAGGTCACGGTTTCCATTAAAGCACATTTTTGAGCATGAAGCATAAGCATTGGCGTTAGCGGTTCAATTGAAGATACCCCTTTCTTTGCGTTTACTCGGTACATTGGAGGAAGATGGTTTTCCAACGGCTTTTTTGTCGCATCACAGCATTCCGGATTGGAAATGTGGTAGCGTTTAGTACGAACACCCGGATTTGTTGCATAGACTGCACAAAATGGGGATGGACTTGATGAAAGTCCCTAATGACTCAAGAATTACATAAGGCAGAATATATAATTTTCAACCTCTCGAAGAATTCACTTTGGTGCGTGTATTCGTGTATCCCAGATGATCCGTTCGTCTTATTGCTGCATCTTTAAGTACTTTTCCTTGACACTTTCGACCATCATCTTCACCTCTTTTGCATCTAATTTCTCTTTCCTGTCAGGTGTGTATAACCCGTTGACTTCTTGCTCAATATCCGTGAGTTGTGTGTAAACGAAACCACATATGTGCCCGCCATCAACTATGCCCGTCATCATTTTTTCAATCCTCTTGAGCAAGTCCTTCGAATCCGTAGCCGTCGTATAGCCCCAATCCCTGCCTCCATCCTTCTCAGCTGCCGCGCGCGCAATATTGATCCCACCGAACTCCGTACAGATAACTGGTGCATTAGGCACATGCGAAGAGCCCGGGTCAGCATCAGTAGCAGCCACAAAGAGCGGCCTGCCACCGTGAGATCCCAAGATACCATCCATCGTAGCACATGTCTTCGTCAGGACATCGCCATCAGAATAGTCGTGGAAAGTAGTAAGGTCAGTTTGCACATGTTCCCAACCACAGTTATCGTTAATCGGCCTGGTAGGATCCAGCGTTTTGGTAGCATAATACAAGCTGCGAATATGATTTCTCTGTTGCACATTATTCTGCAAATCCGTATACGCCCAGCTTTCATTCACGGGCGTCCATGCAACTACACACGGATGATTGATGTCACGCAGGACCGCTTCGCGCCATTCTTGGTCGAAGCGTTCGGCGTATTGTGCGCTGAAGGCGTAGGCATTTGCCATTTCGCCCCATACCAGAAAGCCGAGTTGATCGGCCCAGTAAAGGAAGCGGGGGTCTTCAACCTTTTGGTGCTTGCGGCAGCCGTTGAAGCCCATTTTCTTGCTGAGTTCGATGTCGAGCTTGAGGGCGGAGGTGGAGGGTGGGGTCATGAATGTTTCGGGCCAGTAGCCTTGGTCGAGGAAGAGGGCTTGGAAGTAAGGCTTGTTGTTGAGGCGGAAGGTTCCGTCTTTATTGTTCCAGGAGAGTAAACGCATGCCGGTTGTTGTGTTGATGGTATCGATTAGAGTGGAAGAAGAGTCATATAGTTTGATGGTGACGGTGTAGAGAGTTGGGTGCTCGGGGGACCAGACGGCTACGTTGTTTGACCATTCGATAGTTTTTTGTACGTCGGGCGGAAGCTGGCTCAACTGCTGTAAAGAAAGGGACATGTTTGCTTCAAGAGATGCATGATCAGAGTCTCTGGGAAGCTGAATCTTGTCTGTCTTACTGATCTGGCTACCTCCAAGACTAACTTCCAATGAAACACTGAAAGAGTGCCCTGCAGGTCTCCCAAGAACTTTGATGTCGGCAAACAGTTTACCGCCTTCAATATCATTGCTTCGCAGTACTGTCCCGGAACTTGAATCTCCGATTCGAGCTGTTGGCACAGCTTCAAGCCACACATTCTGCCAAATACCACCACTCGGGGTGTAAAAAATGCTCTCCGGCTGAGCTTTCCAATATTGCTTTCCGCGAGGCTGGCTCAGGTCATGTGCAGAGTCGAAAACTCTTAGAGTGAGTCGGTGAGGTCCATTCGACTCGAAAGCATCCGTAATGTCGATATCAAAAGGTACGTGTCCACCTCGATGGCCACCAAAGAATTGGCCATCAACCCAAACTTTTGCTTCGTAATCTACGGCCCCAAATCTAAGTAGGACGCGGTGACCAGATTCTCTTTGTTCTGTTTTTCGGACGTCGTTGATCAATCGCTCGTACCACAGTACTTCGTGCACGCCTGGCTCATTGATACCTGATGCGGGGCACTGGAACGCATACGGCACCTCGATATCCCGTTTCTTGTGCACAACAGCATCACCGCTTTTGAAGTGATTTTCTTCCAATAGCTCTTGCGTACCAGAGGCAATCTTGGCAACGATGTCCTCTGCTCCTGAGTTTTCAGAACTGTTGGTGTTCGCGGGGTTCACTGTGACTTCATCCGGAACTCCTTTACGGTGCCAACCTTGGGATTGCCCAACATCGTTGTCGTCGAAGAGAAATGACCAAGGCCCATTGAGGGAGTGCCAGGTGAGCCCTTCGCGAACAAAGTCTGGTCGTGGATAGTCATTCATTTTGCTTGTAGTTCAAAATCGAGGTGTTATTGTTTTATGATGAAGTCGAGAGAGGAATTATCTCAACAAAATGTAACATGTCGATCAGCCAGGACAGACGAACACGTGAGCTTGTTGTGATATATCATGGTGGGGCAGTGGAGGTGTAAGACTGGGTCCCTTAACTAGGCTCGGATAGTATGCACTAATTGAACGGGCCCTAAGTACGAAGTATGGGTCTTACGAATTTCAGTAGCCGCTATGTTTTGAAAATTGCCTATTATCACAAGTGGTGTCCTCGGTTAAGAACAAAAGTAGAGGCATTAGGATTCCTTTCCATTAATACAGTTGAGCGACAAGCAAATTTAAGTCGATCATGGATTGTGTCAATTCTGATTAAATCATTTCTCTATTTCCATCTTGCCTTTGACTCCAGTTTTTCACGACACATCCTTCATATGCCCTTTCACCTCACCACCATCCATTTGATACCAGAATTTCTTTTCCTATCTCCCCGATACATACCTTTATAGCGAATAAAAACAAAACAATACTTACTTTCAGAGCTCGAGCACACAGGCATAATTATGGAAATCCACTTACAAATTCATAAACCGACAAACGATGAGCGTTCGCGTCATTGGGATTGTTGGCACCGCAAGCTTCACCAGTATTGCCTCGGCAGCCCAGTGAACAGTCCGAATTACTAACTTGTATACCATAAGAAGGGGTCACACCATAGCTACTGGTGCCGTTCCTGGCGAGAACAGTATCGCACCCTTGAAGCTGCATCAGTTACTATATTCGTGGCTATGATAGCGATGGAACTCACAGCACTGATTGTCGCTCGTGGCGGCAACGCTATAGTTCCTTCCCAGGCTCACGCAAGTATTGATACAGGATGTTGCGTTGTTGATGCCCCTCGTGACGACATATCCGTTCAGTGCTCGGGGGTATGCGGAGAGACCATTGGCAGGCGTTGCTGGCACATTGCTACCGGAATCAAACAAGAGATCCCTGATGTGGGTTAGAAACCATTTGTGAAGCTTTCAATGGAGTGCTATTACGTATAACATCCTTTGTAACGGAAACCGTTAGGTAGCGAAGATGCAGCAGGTTGCGACTGTGCATCAGCAAGTCTCGGGAGCAAGGCCACCCCGGCTATCAAGTAGCCGAAGGCTTTCATGATTCCTAAAAACTAAGGCGGTCAAGTGAATCACACAAAGGCGTTAGTAAATAACGGGGGAAAGGGGAGAAAGAAAGACGCAAAAAACTCAACAATATCCAGCGACGGTGTGAAATGTTTTGATTTCGTAAGTGAGTGTAAAGCGGGTTTTGACGATGAATATCAGAAAATGTTGTTAGCTGACAGTTAACAAGAGAAGGTGATGAGAGGGTGAGGTTGAGATCTCTTGAGATGAGAAGTACTTATGGAGTTGACAGTGAAAGGCATTCCTGTCCCAGTATGGTCAATGGTGGAAGCTTAAGCAAGGAGATCATGCCTCGTTTGCAAACCGCTTCACTGAGAAGAACACTACTCTCGTACCATGAATAATCCATCAGGTAAGAGAATGCCCAGGCTTGCAAAAGCTTATGAGTGCTTCATAGTCGTTTCTCGAAGCTCTGCAGGAGTACTAGTAGTCCCAAAGTCAACAGCTTTTTAGAAGCCGTGGAGGCAGCTCCGTTGGGTCCCTACAAGCTGTCGGCTATATGGCGGGATTAGGCCATGTTGTACACAAGCCATCACAATTGAGCTTTAGTACGCATTCCTGAAGGCATCTGGGCATCGTCACACCAGCCACGCATGTCGAAGCTTTGTTTCTTTAGTGCTTGCATATCGATCTGGACCAACTGCTATTTTTATGGCATATGGTAAAATCTTGAGTGCATATTGTGGTACGAAAGTAGCAACTAGTCAGATCTGGTGACACTAAAGATATTGTGGTGGACAGACGACATGGTATTCCTTGGTGGTGGAAATAGTTGCGCTTAGTCATCCATCTCCGTCGCATCTTGAACTTTTATCCACCACAGCAGACACAACCCACCAACATCACAACACCATGGCTTTCCCACTTCTCCGGCGCCTGTTACGGCCGTCAACATTCACAGCCGCATTAATGTCCCCTCTACGGATAGCGCAGCCCTCAATCACTGCTCCAGCATTCCAGAACGCTTCATCACGACTCGTTCCCCGTCCAGCACCCGCATCGCGAGCACACAAGTGCACGTTAATACAAGTCCTTCGTCAAGGCAGATCCTCACAAAGAGCGCGAAAACTGCGATCGCCGCAATTGGCAAACCGGCCGGAACTTAAGGGTGTGTGTTTGAAGGTCGGCACAACAAAACCTAAGAAACCCAATTCGGGAGAGAGGAAGATTGCGAGGGTACGATTGAGTACGGGGAAGGTTATTACCGCATACATCCCGGGTGAAGGTATGTTCGAGCAAAACATGTGAAATAGAGTAAAGGCTAATGCATCTACCAGGACACAACGTGCAACAGCATTCGGTCGTCATGGTGCGTGGTGGACGAGCGCAGGATTGCCCAGGTGTAAAATACCATCTGGTCAGAGGCGCATTAGATTTGGTAAGTGGATGGGTTGTGCAAGTTTGACATCAATACTAAGACACGGCAGGGAGGTGTTGGCAATCGTATCACATCAAGATCCAAGTATGGAACGAAGAAGCCAAAAGCCGCATGATTGAACATTACGAACATGTATATATGTGTAACACTAGACTGGAATTACGGAATTTTCAGAAATGCCGTACCATAATTCAGACCCTAACAATTCACTTGTGAACAGAAAGGATGGTCTTCAACAGAAATGCGCCGAGGGCTAGGTACATGATATGTAACTTGTCTAAGGACGCACCATGAGGCACAGTAAATGCTCAAAATAATGGTCAATGGCAAACAAATATCTTTACCATGGAAAGAAGCAGTCATTGCCCGTGCTTATCAAACCCGGCCTTCGCCTACGCTTGACATACCAAGAACAACTCAACATGCCCTGGTTCGTGCGAAGGTCGTACATACGACCATTCTCAACCTCTGCTCTCGTGTCAGCCGTTCTTCAGATTTCCTTGCTAAGCCAATGTGTTGCCGAATACGATGGTGGTCAAACCATGGCATTCATCTTGTCTGCAGGCCCATTCCATACATAGAGCCAAGTCGTGAAATATTGTTGGAGAAGCTCCTCAAGTGTGAGTATGTGTTATCCTGTAAGATTTCAGCTCGCAAAAGCCCCGCTCGTACTACTTTGCAATACGAGTGCCAATTCATTTACTAATAATGGTGGTAATGTGACTGATGTGAGGTCATATAATTACCGTAAATAGGTGCGGAGAAATTGGAATGGAATGCAAGGCATTTGAACATCGCCACACGAGGCTTGGTATTTGAGACTATATATCCCCTGCCTCTAGCCTTCTTCCTCTGCTAAATCCCCTAAGTCAAGCTCGATTTCGCATACGCTACTAAAAATTAGTCTATATACCATACCTTAACTTCAACGTGTACTTTCCACGCGACGGTAAAATGAAACTACTCAACACTTTGACAATAGTATTTTCCTTGTTCTTAAGGTACCTATTGTCCACCGGCATTGATGCTAGTCTTGTTACTAATATTACTTCACCAGTTGCATCGTCGCAGAACCCATTCCTAAGCCAACCTCCATATGCCCATGCTTCACGGCAACAGAATACGCTCGAAATCCAGCATGTCCCGTTTTTGATCCTCAGCCGCCGTGCATCAATCTTCTCTGCTTGATGCTAAGGTACTATTTTCTCTTTTTGAATAAAGCTACTTCACTAATTCATCCTCCCGACCCTACTCCATCCTCACCCTTTCATACTTCACACTAAAATCACATACTGAACCCCAACCACCTCTTTTCTCAACAAGCCTTTCTCCAAAGCGCCCAGCTCATTATCCACAAGAAGAAAAAGAACAAGTTAACCCAAACCACCCCCTTCCCCCCTTCCACCCCTGATTCACCACCTATCCCCAACTAACCTCCCCACAGCACAACCCTCATCCCAGCCCCCCACCCCGCCTGCCCAACAACCCCAACCCTCACCTCCTACACCCCATGCCAAACCGCCTGCCGCCGCGGCTGCGCAACCCTCACCTCGACGCTAACCCACAGCCTGCCCTGCATCCCACCTCCCGGACCCACCTTACCGTCTAGTATCGAGTCCCCGGCCGTTCCCACTCCTCTTCCTCCCACTTCCACGCCCAAGGCTACCCCTGCGCCCACACATAGCAGACCGTGCTACACAGCCACGGTAACGGCGCCAACGAAGTGTCCCGAGGAGACGATGGGGTGTATAGCGCCTGCGTGTGTGGAGTTGAAGACTACGACGGTGCCGGCGGGGAGTGTGCCTGGGTGTCCTATTACGGGGACGGAGACGAGGACGAGGAGTTGTGCGGGGAGGTGTGTTGGGGGGTGTGGGACGGTGTGGGTTACTGAGAGTGTGACGGATTGGTGAGTAGGAGGTAATGGGGGTTGGGAAGGTAGGGTTGAGAAGTTAGTTTGGAAGAGGGGAGGGAATTTGGAAGAAGAAATTGGATTTATTGATTGGATGGAAATTGCATTGGAGCTAGAAGTATTGTCCATGTCTACTGTTCTCGGAACCTCGAGGAGGTCGAGGGAGATCGAGGTAGGAGGAGACTATGTACTTGCTAGCCGGTTGTTGGACAACGAATTGAAAGTCAAAAACTGTACTGTTTGAATGGCAATAAAAAGGTATTAAACTCCTCATGAGAAAGGCAAGAATTGCAACGCAGAAAACAGAGTACTCATCGAAAGTAATGCACCACGACGCCACGCTAAAGCATCTTGCCCTTACCCTTACTCCCAGGGACAGGGCTCAACGGAGGAAACTCATCGCCATTCTCTGCAAGCTCTTTTCTACTCGCTTCCTTTGCAAGGCTCAACTGCATTGCGAACTCCAGATCTGAAAGCTCTTCTTGTCTACTTGTTCCAGCAACAGCCTTGCCGTTTCTCGACGGACTGTTCTTGGAGCGAGGCGAGCCAGATTTCTTGCTTTTGGCATATTTGATCGGAATGTCGAAGGAAGAAGGTGGAGTCGTGCTCATGTCGTACATAGCAGAAGAAGAATCTTCTCCAAGGGAGAGTCGAATAGCCTCGGCGATATCAGCGTCGAGTTCGTCGTCACCTTTGAGCGCTGGAGATGATGATTGATCCGTAACACTGGGTTCAGGTGTGATTGTTGCACTGCTCAAGGCACTGCTCTCGCTTGCCATACGGCGCTTCTCTTCTGCTTCTAGACTCTCTTGAGACAGCATTGCTGCATAAGCCAGTGCCTCTTCTTCATCCAGAAGCTCTGTACCAAAGCGTCCAGCTAATCGATCTGCGTGTTTTTGCCGTTCGACCGTCTCACGCTCCATTTCGTATTTCTCGTTGGCGATGTAATCCTTTAGGTTCACTCGGCCAGCGCTTATGAGGCGTTCACCGGCGTTGTTGCTCCCTCGTTCTCCACGCCGCAGCTTCCGCTTGCTACTCTTATATGCATCTGCTGCAGAAGAACTGTAACTCCAGTAATGAAGCACATTACCAAGCGACACAGCTCCTCGAAGCACCGTTGGATCAGGGTCTAGGCATATTGCACCAGCAGCAAACATGTTGATGCCTACACCTTGGATCGTTGCTTGTGCTTGTGCGATTTGCCTTCGCGCGCGAGACTTGAATCGAGAGTGCAGAGTCCGTATAGGCGACATACTCGATGCAAGAGGATCCCAAGCCTGAACTATACCATCATTCCCACCTATAATCAAGTGGAGTGCAGACAAAGCTAAACACGAGATTTCTGGCGACTCTGTGTAAATGATCCGAATGGGTTCGATCTCGTTGGCATAATCGGAGGATCGGGAGACAGCAGCCCGAATATCCCAAAGTAAAACAATGCCGGTCTTCGTACCTGCAGCAACGAAGCGTGCACGTTGGCCGGGAATGTCATTTGGCGAGGCTGGCTGGCTGGTCATTGACATAGGTGAAGCGTACGGCGAAGACGCAGTAGATGCTGTGGAGAAGCCTAGTGCCGGATCTTCAGACATGGTGCGGACAGCAAATGTGGATATGTCGAGTGTAGTGCACGTAAACTGAGTGTTCTTGAAACCACCGTAGGTAAGCTTTGAACAGCGCCAGTCTTCAGCAAAGGAGTCTCGTTCAGGTGAGCTTGAGGAAGATAGGACCGATGACCTGCGTATACGTTGAGGAAGACTCGCGAAATCTGGGGTGCCATTTCCAGATCCACCAAACAACGATGCTGTTTGAGCAGGCTGAGGCGTAGCAATGCGTGTCGAAGTAGTGGTACTTTTTTCCTTGTCGTTGGTTTTAACTCTTGTGAAACGTTTGACATTAGCGACCTGGCCCTCATCCAAACCACATTCAAATGCGACCATGGCTTCACCTGCATAGTTTCCATCATCCCCTGCAAAGTCTACCTCAAGGCGTCGCCGCATGTCCCAGCCAAGGCAAGACTTCCGGAATTCGATTGGCGTCTTTCGTAGATAGTGTTGAATTTCTTTGGTTTCGGCAACAATTTGTTCTTTACTCAAACACATGCCGTCCCACGAAGTGCGAGGTGAGTAGCTGCCATCAATTTCGGCATCCTTATACGGGTCAGGACGCGCCGTTCGCCTACTTGGCTCAACCATATTCCAATAAACGCTCCTACCCGTCAGCCAGGCGTGGTGCTCTTCAGAACTGCCCTTATTGGCCTGGTTGCGAGTAGGGAATTTTGTAAGGTAGAAGAGTTCGCCAAGTGCATTGAGCGCGACCGCCCAAATACGGTTCTGAGCATGTCGTTTCCCCGAATAATGTTCGTCTACGACAACAGCGGTTATGGGAACACCAGGACTGAGCACCCAGCGTGCAGTGAGCTCGCCCTTTTGCAGTCGATTGGCGTGAAGGCCTTCAGTTCCCAAGCTGCAAGCTGTGACTACACCGGCCGCAGAGCCCATCATCATGCCAATTATGCCTTCCGAAAGGGTTGGAATGGTCTTTGACTTGGCGATCCAGACACTGCAGATAGCCCCGCCATCATGTCCCAGCTTGGGTATACCGTCTTCCAAGGAGGTGAACTCGGTAGGTAGTGCAATGAAGCGGCCACGCATCTCTTCAAGAGAGCGATAATAACACGCGCCCTCTGGACATCCCTGGCCGTAAATCATGCCATACGGTTGCGACACGTCCATGACGTTCGGGCAACCGACTACTTCTCCAGAGCCAAGACCCCACTCGGCAACACCAGGGAAGCGTTCTGTGAACTGACTGAAGAAATTAGGGTCCTTTAGACCCCAGGGATCGACTTTGCCAGTTGTTGGATCACTGCTCGTCACCAAACCAACATCGTCGGCTCCATGAATAAATCGCGGCATGCGTTTATTAAGGCCCGAGCCAAAGGTGGCATGCAGGTGGTTGATGATGGCATAGGTTTGGGCATTATACTCGATGAATGGGGCAGCTGTCTGCATTTGGCCAGCGCGGGACGGCGTTGTGGGTATCTGGACTGGCTTTCCGCGAGCCATTGACCGAAGCAATCTTGTTCGCAAGATGTATTCGCTTCTCCACGAAGCCAATGCAGTAAGCCTAGTGAACCTTCTCTTCTCGGATCTCACAGTGTCGCCCACACTCTCTGTAGCTAAGCGGACTGCAGCATCTTCCAAGGCCTGAGGTCCAGGGAAGTAGCGAGCGAAGGCAACCTGCCAGGCGTGCGGTGTGGTGACCAAATCATTGAAGCGGCGAGAGACGAGAGAGACGGCAGCAAGATCGTTAGGTGACAGGTGAGCAATAGCGTGAATCAGGACCTCTGAGGTGATAGTTAGTGCTGCTGCTCAAAGGCATAAATGGTGGTGAACGAATCAACTTACCGTTTGGCAGCTTTGCTATCGGGCAACTCTTATCGTCTGGTCTCCTATTGCTCTTGATAACCTCGAACAAAGGGCCTTCCGCAGGCTTTCGTGGGGTCTTTACTCGCGCGCTTTCATATTCACTGATTCTATCCCTCGCAGGAGGGGTAGTCGTGCCTGCAGCCTTCAGTCCCAAGGGTTGAGTGGCGTTGCCAGCGTCTTTGACGATAGATGAGTGTGTCGCGTCGCGCGTGTCGCCACCCATTGATGGCTCTGGCTCTGGCCACAGCTCACGCGAGTGAGGCTGCAGAGAGCCAGGCGAGCCATCGATGCAGTGCTGTCCATGCTGGGAGGTAAAGGAGTCGTCGGGAGTGAGTTGTTCTGTAGTAACGTTTTGAGATACGTTGGTGGACTCTGATTGCATAAAACTTCTTGGGGTGGTTGAGGGGTGGTGCAGAGGACCGAGCTTGATCGTATTGCTCAGTCAGAGTGTTGTGATGTGTGCGCGGGCGATTAGCAGTTCTGTTGGTGTTTGAGTTCAGGACAGGCGGCGGAAATGAAGGTTAAGATGACTCGGGCGAACACGGCGTTGGCTTGGCAGAGAAGTTTGGGAGATGCGATGACGATGGGCCACTTGCAGTGAGAACACCAAAACGTGGGGCAGAGGCGCAACTGCAAACTGCAAACTACTGTATACTAGCCACCAGACCCACCTTCTGCCGCATGTGACCAGTATCCTCATGATCAAGCTCATATCAGCTCCCGCATTGTGGTCAAATCCAAAGAGTTTTGGCTAACTCGAAAAACGTTTGTACATTTTGACCTCGCCTGCATGTACCATATAATTTACATTATAGAAGAAAACCCAAGCCATGAAACTCAAAGCGCCCCATGTTCTTATGGAACGTATAGCCGCGAGTATGCCACCACATTGGTTCGGCAACATACACAAGCCGTATAGTTCTTTGATGCCAGACCCACTCGGCACTCATCACATAGTGACAGACATCCACAAGGCCAGACTAGCACTGTTCGGGGCGAGAGCTGGCATACCACACATTGTGGTCCTTCAGCACCCATCCCCTCGGCTCCTGAATCCCAGCTGCCAGCCGTACTCTGCATAGTAGGCGCAACCGCTGCGCGACGACTGAGGATGAAGTCTTCAACCAGTTGTTCTTCCTCTTCAGGTGTCATATCAACTGCCTCGCTCACCCTATAGCGTGATGTGGACAAAATTTTTGCCTCGTCGCGTTCCAAAATCTTTCGATACTGGGAACGTGTCAGAATCTTCGAGCTTTCCAAGTGTCGTGCTAGTAATTTAGCTTCTTCTCGCTCCTCTCTAGTTTTGGGATCGAGAAGATGTGCGAGACGCGCCAAATCAATGGCAACGTCCGCTGATGGTGTTGACTCCCTGCTGCGCTGATATGTGTCTCGTGTTGGGGTACGCTGTCCATCATCCTCTTCATCTGACCATTCCTCATTGTCGGTTGTCGTAGCAAAAGACACAACACTAGTAGTATCGTCATCTTCGGGGGGCACATAATCGTTGCTAGCATCGACATCGCCCCACCGGCCTCCGTTGCGCCACCATGAGTATAGGTAGTCATCAAGTCGTTCTTCTGATTCTTCCGTATCCGGATCAGCGTAGAATCCGCTTTGTCGCAATCTCTCTTTCGCAAACGATTCAACATCGAAGCTAGAGTTAGGGCGAAAGTAGCTTCTGTCGTCGAGCATAAGCCACGAGTCGTTTCCTCCTTTGATTGAGCCGTCTGGCCGGCGTGATTGCGTAGCTGTCACTTGGATCTTGTTATGATCTTGGGGGCCGGCCAAGCGTCTCAGCCATCTTGGTCGGTAT
Organism: Shiraia sp. slf14; assembly: GCA_000498155.1. Taxonomy (NCBI): domain Eukaryota; kingdom Fungi; phylum Ascomycota; class Dothideomycetes; order Pleosporales; family Shiraiaceae; genus Shiraia; species Shiraia sp. slf14. Next base: position 411,076 of record AXZN01000048.1, read on the forward strand.
GCAATCCGGAGCCTCATTAATAGAGAAATAGTGAGTCTAGCGTGAATGGCACCGATCAACTTGAATATGCTCCTAAAGAATTGATAGGTCAGAAAGAAGCGACTCCTACGTTGCCCTAAACCAGCAGGATCATTCCTTCCTGCGGCTCTTGATGTTGTGGAAGCATTTGTGCCCTTGGTTTTACGTTCTAGGGCGTATCCAGAAGCTTGAGTGCCATCGAAACCATTATAATCGGCTTTATCCATGACCTCGATACCGGCACCCAGCGTATTACCGCGGAGCTCAGCAGGGACATCGGTCAAGCTTTGTCGAAACTTTCTACGACGAATGATAATGTCCTGTAACTTCTTCCTTTCAAGCCAAGTCATCGAATGGACATTCACTTTAGTACCTTCATTGAGGAAAACGGCTTCGCTTGCGGCTGTCAATACTGTGAAGCCGACCTTGAGAATAGCAGTATAGAAGTCTTCGTTCCAGTTGACAGTCAGCGGTGTAATGGATGATAGATGTATGTTCGCATGCAAATTGTTGTATGCAACTACAAATCTCTCGCGTATTGTCAATGAACGAGGCTGTCCTGGCGGAGGCGATAATACGGTGATGAATAAAGCCAAAAGATATATCAATCCACAAGTCAAGATTCCGATGAGAATGAGAAGGTGGGGGATAAAACCGACAATACAAACAGCAGGAAATCGCAACAATCCCACTGGCGACTGAGTGGGGTCGGCAATTATATCAGTGAGTCGGAGGAGACTCCAAGAGAAGGTGGCCATGTATGCCAAGCCCCAGATAGTTGTAGTGATTAATCGATATCTCGAACGAACGCCAGCGATTGCTAACGTGTTGCTTGTGAGATGGCTGACAGCGGAGATGAGAGAAATAAGAAGCACTTCGGTCGGTACATTGACAATCTTGTTGAGTTTTGCTCGGGGCATTAACAGCGCAGTGCCATCAGGCAGGAATATCGACTTGGGTTTTGCAAACCTCATGGAGTCGAGGGCTAGTGGCTTTGTCACTACAGCTTCGGCTTCTGCAAAAGCGAGCGAGTGTTCAAAAATGGTCATGCCAGCCTCTTGAACTGGCTGGCGACCTTGAAGCGCGCAAGACAGCGTCTCTACGAATTGGCCAAAGCCAATGGACAGAAATAAGGGCCAGAGCACAGCCAACGACCCGGAGGGCCGTGGTGTGTCCGCACTGAGCGGTAACATATTTACAGCACGGCATGATTCCTCGGTAGATTCCCAGAAAAGTAGTGCGGATACAGCTTGCCAGAGATAGTTACCATCTCCTGAGAAATCGGTGTTCAATTGTCTGTCAGGGCCACCGTACTGCATTCCAGACCATTCCGGTGAGGTTTGGCATCGTATTGTCCGAAGTATGGTATGAATCTGATAAGTGAAGAGGAGGAGTGGGGCAAGGTAGACAGCAGTTCGCAGTACCAAGCGATCGAAAGATAATGGCACACGGCTGGAAGCATAGAAATGGGTTCTGTTCAGGAGAATAGCCTTTGTAAGAGCATGTTAATCATGGTGGTCTGAGGTAGTGTAGTGAGGAGCAAGACCCACGAAAGCGAACGTTGCGATTGCCCACTTGGACGTCATGTAGCTGAAGAAGCTGGCAGCATTCCTCAAGACTTGGAACATGCCAATCTCATCTTGTGCCGTGGCGACAGGCGCTGTTGCAGCGACCGACTCTTGCACGAAGCGACCAACAGTCGTCGCAACAGTACTGTTGGTGAGGTTCGCTGATGTAGGTTCGGCGATGACGCTTCCTCCAGATCGAATGAAATCGCCTAGCGAGCTAGCTTTGGAGAAGAGGCGAGGAAACAGCATTAGAAGATCTGCTGGCGACGGCAGATATGAGCTGGCGTTGGTGAGAGCTGCCGGAGCCTCCATTGCGGCTGTACTGGTACTGAGATACCGAGGTCTGTCGATTTGCGCGACTGGAAGTCAAGGAGAGGCGCAGACGGATAGATTAGCGACAATCAAACCAGAGCATTTTCTGCGCTCGTCCACGCAAACCTCGCGCCGACGTTTGGTTGCGCATGCGTTGTTTGCGGGTTCAACGTGGTTGCTGTGAGAAGCGCATCGTCATCTAGCCCGCACGGACGAAGAGTGTAGGCCGATCAGCCGTCTTGTGTTGCACCATCCACTTGATAAGCACCTTCTGTATCGCATTTCAAAGAAAACTTAGAACAGCAAGAAGATGGGATATACATGTTGGTGCAAAAGTAAACTGTGTCACGACAAAATGTCTGAAGAAGTGCACTAATCTTTTGTATTTCTACTGTACCTGACTCTCTAGGTAAGGTATCTTTTAGAACAAACTTGGTAGTTACTCTTCTGAAACATTCATCAGATACCCTTGAGGTAATAGGTCAATTCATGGTATCGTGGTCTGCTATGGCAAGGTCCTCTTATCCCCTCGTGCATGTCATACTAACGCCGAACTCCTTGATGCTGGCTCATTCGTTGTGCCTTATTTCTTCTTGCCCTGAGCCTCAGTGGCGCTCAGTTCCCGTATGAATACTTTGATAACACCATCTGGTACATCATCTACACCGTCCTCGAAACCGGGGCTTACCCCAACTGCAACAAACTTGCCATCTGAAGAGAAGTCAATGGTTTGCACGCTTGCCGGGAATTTCTGATACTGTCGGATCCTCCTCTTTGCTACGGCATCCCAAAGCGCGACTACGCCATCTCCACCTCCCGTGGCAAAGGTTCCGTGGACAGGGTGATATGCTAGCGCATGAACAGGATACACAACGTCTTGCCCATCAACCGTCTGTCTGTGACACTTGAATGCGTACTTTCTCGATTGCGACTCTTCAGAGGGATCAAACCACTCAACAGCTACACGACCCTCGATACTTGAGCTTGAGTATCCAGCATCATTTGGCATGCACGCTACAGCGCGTGTCATGTATTTCATTGAGCTCTCCCTCTGCTGCCACGGTAGCAGCTCAACATCTTCCCCACCTCCTTGCTTCGCGGCTGCAGATAGCTTGTCGAGCTCGTAAATGTGAAGTGCGCGGCTAGCCATCGCTACGACGAGCTTTGTAGGCGATGCAGAAAGTGAAAAGGGTTTCGATGGTAGGCGTATTGACGAGAAGTCTCCGGGGCGGGATAGATCGTGCAGATGTAGTGTGGAGTCCCACGAAGCAGAGATCAACAAGTTGTGGGTCGCAGAGAATAGGACGTTGCGCACGCCTTGGGCATGAGTTGACATGATGGTTTGCGCCCCGCTGTCGAGATCGATCCTGTAACTCTTTAGTCTGTGTTTGCATCCCAATAACCACGTAATGTCTTACCGTCGTACTTCCCAGTCCAACCCACAAGTGAATGCCTCGCTATCATCGCGGCCAAAACATACGTCGAGCACGGGGGCCCTGTGTTCGAATTTCTGCAACAACTTGCCCCCTGGTTCGGCGTGGGTGTCATAGAGATAGACATTGCGATCCCACGATGAGACTAGTAGGCGGGTGGGATTAGTTGGGGAGAATTTCACAGAGGATATAGGCTCCGTGGGGTTTTGCGCAAGTTCGAATTGGCCTGTTTTTGTCAGTCTTGATTGCGCGAGTGTCATGTGTAGTGGATGAGTCGCAACGTCGACCTGCCTCTCATTGGAGGCTTGGGAATGACGCGCAATCACATGGAAGTTCACTGGAAAGGGGATCGTACTTGACATGTTGGTAGCGCAGGCGTGTTGGCGGGAATGTTGGAGTTGACGGTGTGAGCTCGAAAGTTGTGAGCTCAAGCAAAGCTCCGCACAACCTCCGCAAGCTAAACAAAGATCGACGCTAAGAAGTTGTGCATGCGCCCCACCTGGAGCTCCCTCGCCATCACTCTCTTTTGGATATACATTAATTTTCAACCCTCAAGATGCCATTCGCGCAATTAGTAATAGGCCCCCCTGGCTCAGGAAAATCAACCTACTGTGATGGCATGCAACAATTCATGGGCGCCATCAAGCGCAAATGCTCTGTCGTTAACCTTGACCCCGCCAACGATCACACCTCGTACCAACCCGCTGTAGACGTTCGAGACCTGGTTACAATAGACGAAATAATGGAGCAAGAGTCTCTTGGACCGAATGGAGGAGTACTTTACGCACTGGAAGAGCTGGAACATAACTTTGAATGGCTAGAGAAGGGGTTGAAGGCGCTTGGAGGTTCGTCACAGACTTTGGGATCATATAGATTGATACTAAACTCTTGCAGATGAATATGTCCTATTCGACTGTCCTGGACAAGTTGAGCTCTTCACACATCATGGCTCATTGCGAAACATCTTCTTTCGCCTTCAAAAAATCGGGTATCGAGTATTTCCCACCACCCATTACCAGTAGTTTGATCTAACATGTTATAGCTCGTTGTCGTCCACTTGACCGATTCCATCATAATATCGAGGCCGTCGCTGTACGTTTCGTCACTGTTGCTTGCTTTGCGAAGTATGTTGCAAATGGATCTGCCGCATTTGAACGTCCTCACCAAGATCGACAATCTACGAAATTACCCCAACTTACCTTTCAATCTCGACTACTATACCGAAGTACAGGACTTACATTACCTGCTTCCCCACCTCAACCGTGAACAAACATCTGGCATTCCTGGGCCTACCAAAGCTGCCGATGGGGAAGATGTGGATATGCAAGATGACGAGCCAACCTCAAAGTTTTCGGCCCTCAACAAAGCTATAGTCGAGCTTGTAGAAGACTTTGCATTGGTTGGATTTGAGACTCTAGCCGTAGAAGATAAAAAGAGCATGATGACTTTGTTGCGAGCAATAGATCGTGCTGGTGGATATGCGTTGGGTGGCATAGATGGCGCAAACGAAACCGTGTGGCAGATGGCCATGCGACAAGACGGGGTGACGATGGATGCTAGAGATGTTCAAGAAAGATGGCTCGACCGGCGGGACGAATTAGACGAAGAAGAGAGAAAGGCCTGGGCAGAGGAAAGCAAAGAAATGAAAGACCCACCCGAAGCTTATCAACAAACACCTGCTGCGCAACCAGTCACCCAGTCACAAGTACCAAAAAAAGACTCACTTAAAGACGGTGATGAGGATATGGACGATTTGGAAGAGATGCGAAAATTCATGGAGGCAAAGAAAGATGTTGGCGTCAACATTATCAAAAAATGATTGCATATATACCCCAGAGATTCTATTTTTTCTCATCAAGACCAGTAATGGCAAAGAATCAAATGCTTGTTCATGACAGGGCGCTTTACTTTTGAGGTCTTAGAGAGCACAACGAATAATACATAACGTCAAGGCTATTGGGTCCTTGTGGGCGCGTCAAACTACAAACAGTTCACGCTTGGTTCTCACAGCTGGTCTCAACCTTGAAATGAAAGTTTTGCACACTGCGAGATTCACTCGACTCACTTATCGTGGTGCTACGCGTCGCGTCAGTGGACGCCTGTACGCGACCCATTGGGCAATATGAGTAGTGAAAGAATATAACCTAGTCAAAGACTACTATCTCACGCAATATGACACTTGAATCGTTTCCCTCAATTTACCTTCATCACAACTAACAACTCAGTCGACTGCGTGCGATGTTGAAGCGGAAGTTTGCCGCTGTCCAGGTTCCCCCGGCGGCCCCCCACGCGCTAGCTTCGATCTACGATGCAGACCCCACGAAACGTCAACGCAAGCGACTGTTCTGCCCAAGGCTAAACAAACAAACTCAGTGGACGCCGGCGAAAGAGCGCGACATGACTGAGCTACTGGAGTTCATTTTGCAGCATGAAGAAGCCTTCAATAAGTACTGGCCACTATCAAAAAATTGCGCTATGGCGTCACACAAACTAACCTTTCCATAGTCAATACCGCCTTGCATCTCTGTTCGCGGACTTCCGGCAACAACTCGAGATAAATCCCGAAGGCTACCATGCCAATATTGGAGCATGGATAAAGGCACTCACTGATGCTGCCCGAGCTGGCCTCATACCTACGCAAGGAACGACAAACGATTTGCTAGCGATACGTGCCTCGGACGAGCTGGTTCGAGCGTTACAACACTCACAGTATGGGAAACCAGCATGCCTACCGGCAGTCTTCCACGAGGCAGTACAAAAGAAGGAGATGATACCCATGAAAGAATTCCTTAGCTCGAAAGAAAGTATACATAAGCATTCGTGGATACCCTCGCCCTGGCAAGTGCTGCGATGGGGGTTGAGACAGACTGGTATTCTGGGACAGCCACAGGCCGCTGCAAAGCTTGGTACCGAGAGCTTCATTGTAGTGAAGAATGTCGAGGTTGCAGCAGACGAGATCCTGAAGAAGATGAAAGAGCACCTATCGACCGCAGAACGAGTGTTATCTAAGGCAGATTTCATGAAGCGCTTCGCAGCGATTCTGAACAAATCTGCGCCCTTGACTCTGAATGATTTGAACGTCCTGCTTGTGCATCTGGCACGTGATAAACAGGCGATCTCTTACAATGAAAAGACTATCAAATTCAAAGCTGAGCACGACGCAGTCCCGGAGCCCATCACACAAGAAGACGAGGCTATTGCCAACCTCCGCGACACACTGGCGAACATCAATGCTCAGTTGCCACCTTTGATGGAGAAAATTGTCCTTGCTAATGCTGCAGCTCGGGACGCAGTTGCTGCAAAGCAAATGGTTCGTGCTAAAGCAGCTCTGCGATCAAAGAAGCTCACTGAGACTGCACTTGCCCAACGATCGGATGTCGTTTTGCAGCTTGAGTCCGTGTATTCGCAACTCCAACAAGCCTCTGATCAGGTTGGGGTTGTAGAAGCCATGCGCGCTGGTGCTGAGGCTCTCAAGAGCTTACATGAAAAGGTTGGCGGTGCCGAGGGTGTGCAAGGTGTTGTGGATGCTGTAAATGAACAGATGGCCACAACAGAAGAGATCTCCAATATCATCAACGAGACTGATAGGCCTCTTGATGAGGCTGAAATCGATGATGAGTTTGAGGCTTTGGCAAGAGCTGAGAAGGAGAAGGAGGCCAAGGCTGAAGCTGAAAAGACCGCTGCAAGGCTTGCCACGCTAGACGAAGCAGAGAAAAAGAGGGCGGCACAAGAACAGAAAGTTGAGGCTGCGAAACAGAAAGTTGCTCAGGACGCTGAGCAGGAGGTTGAAGACGCTTCTCAAGGATTGTCTAACCTCTCTTTCCAACAGCAGGACGAAGAGATGGAGGACACTGAGGATCATAGACGAGTTCGAGTTCCCGCATAGCCTTCCGATTACATGGGTGAATGTTTTATACCACGGGCATGACCGCATAGCAACGGCGTTTGGATGGATCGGGTCATTTCTTTTACGACCGCATGTACAGATGATTTGTATAGTACATGGCTCAAGAATTCGCTACAGATTGGATATAATTGATATACTTGGGCATCGTATCAAACGAGGAATAGTTTACATAATGCATTATTAATTTTATACCCTTTCATACATCTGACTCTGCCCGATATAGAGGAATGTTTGAGTTTCTATCAAATACATCATACACTTCATGCGAATCAAAGTCGCCTTTCACCCGACAAGAGTCGACATCATAGCGTGGCTTTCCTGACGCGCTAAACCTGTTTTAGACACCAATCGCCAAGACGTCCTCACCTCAACTCTCGCAGCTCCACCATCATCACCATCTACAAGCTCGCCTCACGTCCCCTTCCTACGCCGGGGAGTCGCCATCGACAAATCTCCACTCTCTTAGAATTCGTCGTAGATCGACAGACGCCAATGTCTCCTCTCCGCGCCACCGCTGGCGCCGTCATCCGCCGCCCAGCGAACCTCCGCTACCCACTCTCCTTCACATCCACCCGCACCTTCTCGCAATCCCAAATCGTCAAGGGCGGAGGTCACGAAAGCCATTACGATGCTCCTGGTGGATGGTTGTTTGGTGTGAAGCCTGGCGAGAAGTACGAGAAGGAGGGGTGGGAGGGGCCAATGTACTGGGGATTCTGTGGCGCTTTTGGATTGGCGGCTATCGCTTATGCATTCAAGCCGGATACAAGGTACGTAAAAGATGGGAGGTTCATCAGAGGCAACTTGAATGGGAAAGATTGCTTTAGGGACGATGCATTGAGGAGTCATACAATGAGACCAATGGCTTTTGCTGCGTACGATGGATGCTGGACATCGTAACTAACAATTTCATAGCATTCAGACCTGGGCCTTAGAAGAGGCGCGACGAAGACTCGAAAAGGAGGGCATCCTCCCTGATCCGGACCTGAAGAAAGACTAGAATGTTTCTCTAGAAAGCAAATTGAAGCGGTAGACGGCGAATTGGAAGAAGAACAACGGAGACAATCATAGCTGCACAGACGGAAACTGTACATATGCAAGCAACGACCGACGGTGGAGTTTCTTTTGTGGCATAGGCTCTATAGACCTAGAGTCGGAACGCGAGCGGCTTTCACGCTGATTGAGTATTTGCAAATGTCATTGGCTTTTTACTGCTTGCACGCGCACGTCGGCTTAAGGCATTAGTGATGTGGAATGCGGGATGAAAAGATTGCCTGTCGTGGTTGATTGTTGCTGTCTATCACCGCCACCTGATCCGGAAAAGCGCAATGTTGTTAAATCCTAGGAAAGCCCGCCTTGCGCATCCTTCTGTCAAGGAATTGGCCTCCTCCTCTGCTGTTTCAAATCTGTGGGCCTGTACATGGCAAAATGAGACCCTTGACCCAAGACCGACGAGCCCTTAGTTCAAAGCCCAAGATTGATCGTCCCGAGGAGCATGAGCTTATCATAACATGCCTTTTGAACTCTGCATTTGAATGGAATCAACGTGACAAGAGACACTTATTCTAAATTCCTTGCTTGAGAAATACAAGATTGCATGTAGTCCCCATAGTTGAAGGATCAAAGGTCATGTCTCTTTCGGGATTAGCGTTCTTCTGCTTGACGTTGCCCCTTCCATCTTGTGTCCTCTACCATCCTACTTCACACGCGTTTAATATTGATCTGTAAGCCTTTGCCAGGCCGACCTACTACTGCCGATGTAAATCTTTGTTCTATGCTTCTCTTATCGTGTATATTCAAGCTCTGATCATAGTAATACATGACTACAGATGAGGCTGCCACGCACTCTATTGAAAATGGCTGCGCACAGCCTTGGCTTTTTCAAAAGATATGGATTGATTCAACATGGCGAATGTTTTGGATGATCACATTGAGGGTCGCTCACATGCTTCCGCACAACAGCCGTTTGAGTGGCTAGATACTGATCTGACTGTTGCGGCTCAAATGTTTCATGCCCGGTTGCTGTACTCATCTTAAACAGTCATTCGTCAACTTGCTGCCAGGAAAGGCCGCGTACCTGGATCATTACCTGGTTTGAACTTATCTAATCGTCGAGCGTCGTGTCGAGTGGCCGGAGGATATATTGCCTGCATGGTCATTTGATTAGGCTGAACTCGACTTTGGGCCCACGGGGACCAGCCTTCCCACCAAAGCAGCGGGAATCAACCGATGGAAGATCAGTAACTCGAATAGAATTCTCGAATCACAAAAAAATTACTGAGGACTGCGAAAGACAGAAAAAATTGGCAAGATAGCGTAATTGTATTGATACCTCTGGGAAGTAACGTGAGATACACAGCAGCTATCTATATCCTGGACGGCCAACCTGGGTTGGCCCCGGTCAAGGTGGACGACTACCCACGGGATTGGGACAATGTCATTTGCGGATTTCTCAGACGTGGACATTAAGCTTCAAGCCTTCATGTCCGCTTTGCTAAGGGATCTCGTCCCGGCTTCTCCGGAAGCTTCTGCCCAACTGCCAACTCATGTATTTGAGCCAAGCTACTTGGCCATGATACACACTACCAAGCGCTGGCGCTCAAGTTGAAAACAATGCCCTGATTCGGCATGAAAGTTGACCCCTAATAAGTGCTGCGAGAGTACACAGGTACTCACCGTAAGTGGTATTGCCACATTCATTCAGGCGGTTAAAGAGGTTCACCTAGATCCCCAGTCTTTTCATCCTAGCCACAGCACTTACTATGGCGGTACTCGCATGTACTGAAGAGATACTAAGCAGGCTATGCAAATAACCTTGGTTTCTAGGTCGGAACCGTTATCCAGGAAGAGAGTGTGAGCCGCATGACCTTTCCACAGATTGCCTCGTATCTCACCCAGCGAGCTTTTCTGGAAGGGTTCTGTAATATATCCGTTCCTGGCGCGGGCAAAGTAATATATTGTAGCCTGGTAGTGAAACCGCTAAGACTAACAGAGACATCGTGAGCAAACATGCTCGCCACTTCATCCGTACACACAACAAAGTAATCGTTACTAGCTGTGGGATGTTACAGCTTCGAAAAGCGAATTTGTTAGTAGGATCATGAGATATGTGGCTTCGACCTTGCTTCCAGAATCCAACAGTCTTGTAACTTGAATATGTTATACACCTTCACGAGCCTGATGTGTTGATTATTCTGGTCGCCCCCGTCGAGCAGCCCCACATTCGGTAACGGTCATATGAGCTTAGAAACTAGTAAGCATTTGCCAATCAAGAGCTCGAAGCAAAGTACCTGGCAGTAGACGGTGCCTTGATCCCCGGACTATCAACTTTTTGACCACGGTTCTGAGGCCATGATCCCTGGAATAGTGGCGCACAGATCTCTCCGCAATACCCCAGACTTCCCCACGGTGAAAGTAGCTCTCATATATGCTTCATTAGAATAATGCTTCTAGTGAGCTCTTGAGGTCCGACAACCGGTAGATCACCCCAAATTGGTGACGGTCGTGTCAGAGAAACCCCAGAACGATGATCTTTGGCGTGCGGCAATAAATTTTGATCATATGGATACTCTTGCGACGTACCGAACAAGAGTGGAATGGTAGCAGTCGACTTCTATATAATAGACCTGTCCGTCGCCTGCAATACTTCTACCATCCAACAACGGTTCCTCACACAAAAGCAACCATGTACAGGTCTCTGGCTCTCGCCTCTCTCTCGCTCTTTGGAGCCGCCCGCGCTCAGCAGGTTGGCACCTCCCAGACTGAGACTCACCCCAAGCTGTCTTGGAAGACTTGCACTGGCACTGGTGGCACTAGCTGCACAACCAAGTCTGGCTCTATTGTGCTTGATTCTAACTGGCGTTGGTCTCATGTCACCAATGGATACACCAACTGCTACACTGGCAACAAGTGGGACAACACTTCCTGCCCAGATGGTGCCTCTTGTGCTAAGAACTGCGCCATTGACGGTGCTGACTACTCTGGTAAGTGCACATGGGTTTTGAAACGTTGCCAAATACTAATTTTCTAAGGCACCTATGGCATCACCACCAGCGACAATGCTTTGAGCATCAAGTTCGTCACCAAGGGACAGTACAGCTCCAACATCGGTTCGCGTACTTACCTTATGGAGACTGATACCAAGTACCAAATGTTCAACCTCATCGGCAAGGAGTTCACCTTTGACGTCGATGTCTCGAAGCTACCCTGTGGTTTGAACGGAGCCTTGTACTTCGTCGAAATGGCTGCTGATGGTGGCATCGGCAAGGGCAACAACAAGGCTGGTGCAAAATACGGAACTGGCTACTGTGATTCGCAGTGCCCCCACGACATCAAGTGGATCAACGGCGCCGCCAACGTCGAGGGCTGGAACCCATCTGACGCCGACCCGAACGGTGGAGCTGGCAAGCTCGGTGCCTGCTGCGCTGAGATGGATATCTGGGAGGCCAACTCCATCTCCACTGCCTACACTCCCCACCCTTGCAAGGGTACTGGTCTCGTAGCCTGCACTGGCACCGACTGCGGTGACGGCGACAACCGTTATGGCGGCATTTGCGACAAGGACGGCTGCGACTTCAACAGCTACCGCATGGGTGTCAAGGACTTCTACGGCCCCGGCATGAAGCTCGACACCAAGAAGAAGATGACTGTCGTCACTCAATTCATCGGCTCGGGCTCCTCCCTCTCTGAAATCAAGCGCTTCTACGTGCAAGACGGCAAGGTCTACAAGAACAGCGACTCAGCCATCCCCGGCGTCACTGGCAACTCTATCACTGAGAAGTTCTGCGATGCCCAGAAGAGCGTTTTCGGCGACACGTCATCTTTCAAGACCCTTGGTGGCTTGAACGGGATGGCTGCTTCCCTTGCTCGCGGCCACGTCCTCGTCATGTCCCTGTGGGATGACCATGCCGTCAACATGTTGTGGCTCGACTCTACCTACCCCACCGATGCTGGCGACAAGCTTGGTGCTGCTCGTGGTACCTGCTCGACGGACTCTGGTAAGCCCGAGGATGTGGAGAAGAATGCTCCTGATTCCACTGTTGTCTTCTCGGATATCAAGTTCGGTCCTATTGGATCTACTTTCAAGCAGCCCTCTTAGATAGATATGTTGCGGGGAAGAATGAGACATGAGGGAAGGAAAATAGGGTTAGAGTATTTACTTCTTCGCTTCGTTTGCTTGTAAATATTTTTGACGGATCGGGGTATATACATTGATTTGGGGTGTTTGTATATAGACAATTCAAGACGTGTACACTGAACAAGACGACTTTCTGGATCTGTGATTGTATGGTTGTTAGAGGTGATGATAGAACAAACAATATCTAATATGAACGAAAAAGGGGTATTTTGTGTAAACAGTCAACACAATCCCCGGGGTATTTATACGAAAAGCCAACCACATCCTCACCCCCATCTCCATCATCAAGCATACCTCATCCTAACCAACCTCTCAACCCTCCCCCTCCTCTCATCCCTCCGCTCCTCCTCCCACCTCCTCCCAAACTCCTCATTCTCCCCCTCCGTCCTCCAACTACTCGCCCTCGCCTTCGCCCTCGACCTCCTCACCTCCCCACCCTCCTCCTCGCGCCTCATAAACGCCCGATAAATCCTCGCACTACGCGTCGGACTCACCGCACGCTCCGCCACCGGAACCGCCAAATCCACACTATCAAACGCCCGCCTAATATCTCCAGCTTGCAACCCACTCACGCGAATTACATCCCCGCCCGTGCGCTCCATGCCCTTCATACACACCCCGTGCGCGCGCCACGCCGTGTTAAACGGGTTCCGCCCATTGCCCAGGTCGCGCCATGTTTGCACGACAAGACGCGCCTGGCCACCTGTTGCGTGGGGGAAAACGTGGCATGAAACGCTCCAGTCCGTCGCGCAGGTAGAGCACATCTGGGTGAAAAGGTACTGCCAATTTCTTCGCACGACGTTGTCGAGCGCGGCCATGAGGCCGGTGTGACCGTGCTCGGAGTCGCGGTGGCCGATGAGGATGTGGGGGAGGTGAGGCCAGAGGTGGTTGAGGAGGTCTTTCTTGGTGGTGGTCCAGGTGGGGAGGATGATGGCGAAGGAGGCGTGGAGGAGGAAATGGCCGTTGATGATTTTGGCTTGGAGTTCGAGTTTGGTGGGGACGGGGGTGCGGAAGATTTTGGCCATGCCGGGTTTGGTGTGGGTGAAGGTGGAGAGGGGGATGCCGTGCTCGGGGCCCCTGACGGAGTGGTTGATGGCGAGGCGGATGTGGTGGAAGCAGAGGATGTAGTCTTTGGAATCGTGCAGGTAGCTGTTGAATTCTGCGCAGTCTTTCTTGGGCTCTTGGGCGAATGTTGTAGGGCCGGTTTGGGTGCTCCAGGGATGGAATTTATCGCACCAGGCGCAAAACCAGTGACCGGGGAATGCACGTTCGACAATTGCTTCGATTGTTCGTCGCTTTTCGAAGCGGGTTTTGCTACTTTCGATGTACTGAGATAGCCGGTCTGTGCCGATGGCATAGCAAATGAAGCGACTAGACAGACAAAACGAGGCTGCTGAAGCATGGTCGAGGTATGACGTTATGTGTTGTATAAGTTCCAGTGGTAGACTGAGGACCGGTGCTGATTGGGGTTTCTTTTCCAAGTCCAGTGGAACGAGGGTATTCTGGAGGTCAGTAGAATCGAAACTGGTCCTTGAAGTTGCATATTCAGATTCTGAATCCAAAGTGGAAGTGCGCGAACTGGTAGAAGCCAAGCTTAGAGACCGTTGAAAAATATTTCGTTTCACCATGATGTAATATCGATCGAATATAGAGAAATCGTGTATTAAGGTGTTTTCAGAAGATACTAAATGTCGTTGAAGAAGGGTAGAAAGGAGGGTATCTCCACACCCAGGTGAAGGCAGAGAATGAACAGGGAGTGCCTAATGATAAAAGGTAGAAGCTGGAGCGAACTGTGCCACCAGATGAGTAAGTTAGTCTGGTTTACCTATGCAATCAAGAGAGATAAGCAGCCAATGTTGATCAGACGGGACGTCCCTAAGTGCAGACATGGCTTATCAAGTGTCGCTGTGCCCCGTGTTCTCAGCGTGCCAACCTGCCGTACAGGGCGGATGACAACACAATGAGTACGCTAAAGCATCATGGACGTCAGACACGAGGACAGGTTATCTGAGCGCGCGACCTTGTATGTAATGGGTGGCGGTGAGCTGAGACATCCGGTTTCTCATGTGCGAGGCTCTGGTATTCACCTGACTGCCCTGTTTGGGCCGACGCTAGCTGAGCTAGGCTAGACCAACGTTGTTGAACTCGGCAAAGCTGCATCGTCAACGTGCAGCCTGACCCCTTGCCGTAGGGCCGACTGGGATGTGTGCTGGACATAAACCAAACAAAGTAGTAAACCATTGACGTGGCGCAGTTGTGACGATTCACGATTAAACAATATGATTTGATGGTATAATGCCCAACGCCACGCATGCTTGCTGCTAATACTGTGTAAATCAAGTCGAACGCATCCACGCGTTGATCCAAACTCTTTCGGTTGTTATAGTACACTCTTCACGCTTCATTACGCATTCCTCCATGCTGACTGTGCTGCCGTGATATCATTGGGTCAGCGTGAGGCTTGGGTGGCCTCACCAAAATCAAGAAGCTGGTTTAGTCAAGATTTCACGTGCTCCATACAGAACACGCCCCACGCCCTCTGCCAAGGCATTCACCGAGGAAGTCCTTCACTGAGGTTGAGTTGCGGAACTGGCGGTCCTGTGCCGGCTCGTCGTCTCCTCTCCCGCTCGTTGAAGCCGACTGGCTGCTCCAATTGTGTGGCCTTTCTGAACTTGCCGCCAACTCCGCGCATCCACTCGCCATCTTCATCAGAGCCAAGCCAGTATTTGGGTGCGCCACTCAGCATGACACGGCCAAGTTGACCTCTCCAGCCATTGCCCTCCTCTTTGCCCTCCATGAAGGGGTTCTCTGCCAAGTCGTTGGCCGTAGTTTGCATGTTGTTCGAGGTATACCAGGCCGCGGAAGAGGCATTTGCAGCAATGTGTTGGCGAAGGCACTGGCGCGCGAAGGCAAGCATGATGAAGACAAAGTAGACACGAAGCGCCCAGAATCCAGAAATGAGGGAAATGCTCATGATGCTTCCACTCTGGAAGACAGCATTGCCGAAGCCAGCGCCATTTCCTTGTCCGATTGCCACAGCGTTTTGACCTGCTTTGAGACCTTCCGTCGGTTCCGCAATCACGTCCACTTTTGAAACGTTGTACTTGGGGCTCGTGAAGCCGGCATTCTCAGAGATTCCGTGTGAGCCAGGGACAGTAGAGTCGCCCGGTTGCGCGGCAAGTGTGTAGAACCACGCAATGCCAAAGAAAGTCGTATAGAGAGCATTTACGACTGAATCAAGAGCGTACAAGTGGGCGAGGAGAAGTGTCTCGAATGGGCTCTGGAGTCGAATGTGTTTGTAGAGGTATATGGTAAGGCAGAGGGCGATGGTCGAGTACAGGTACATGGAGAGTTGCCAGCCATCGATGTTTGCGCCTGTGACGAGTGCTAACAGCCCATAAAGTCCGGAAACTTTGTTGATGACCTGTAAAAATGTGATGATTTCTGCGCCTGTCCGAAGGGACATCTTTTGTAGGAACGTCTGCGAATTGCATGTTAGGTTATGATCCGAGAAAAAGGGTGTCGTGAGTGTTGACGTACCCTGGGGCGCGGCAGCTCGAAGATATGAGACGCCATCATGGCACGTATATTGTGTTGTCGCACAGGGCTATAAAACGTGGCGCAAGGTGCTCGAGGTGGTAGCAATGTTTCAGTCCTGTTGCAAAGTGTTGAGGGAGTGAAAGGGACGTCAAATGTGTGGAAGAGCTCCCAAGTGTTGGTCCGTTCGCTGCGGAAGCGCCGGCTTACTTCGTAGATTTGCTCATCTCGCAAGGCTGATCACACTAAACCCTTTTTGGGTATAGCCACACGTGCGAGACCCGAAACCCGACGTCATCGCAAGTGGAAGTTGTCAGAGCCTTATAATTCGTGCAGTCAGTTTGTATGTTTCAATACGTCAAGTATAATCAGCCAGGATTGGATCGAGTTTCTGAAATATTTGGAGAATTGGGTATATCGCTTTGGTATCTATGGTAGTGTTACAAGTCTAATATTTTCCAGTGCCGCCAATGCATTTTCAGCCAGGGTTGGTATGTTCCATGGATACAACGCAGTGAATGAATAAAAGTACAAATATCACAATTACAACAGAGTTTATGCGTTTGATCGCAGTCGCTCTGGCGGTGGAGATGTTTCATTTTCTGATATTGGCGCTTCAGGATACTCGTCTATGTCGTCTGGGTGCGGTGCGCTTTCAGTCAGTGCACGAGTGTCGTTGACGATATCCTGAGCTTCCGGCGGCATGTTGGGCGGCGCTGGTATAAATTGATCCTTCGCTTTGCTTTGTTCATGCAAATCTTGTTGCATTTTTTGTCTTTGAAGTCTCAAATGCTGTTGTCTCTGAGACTCAGTGAAGGAGAACTGAGTGAGCGTGTACTCAATCTGGGTCTCGACTACTTTTTTCGCGTGCTCCGCCAGTGCTCTGGTAGTAAGAACATTTGGAAAGCGGTAGCTGAGCCAAAGATAACACACCAGCCGTTTGTGCAACTGTTCGAGACGATAAAGATAATCTCGCTTGCTGCATGGCTCTTCATCCATGATTTCCAGAGCGAGTGTGTCAAGATCGAGCAGATTCCCTGACTTACCATCTGCGATACACAGAGCGAGCTCATGTAGAAAATCTTGGTCTGCAGTTTCCTTCATGTTCATTGGCGCAGCGCAAATGGTAATGCGGTCGTTGATGCTGAGATTTCTGATTGTATGGATGCAGTCGGCAATAGCCAGCTGATCATTCAACGCACAGAGGTGAAAGCGAGGGTGTATCTCGACAATCTCATGAAGCCGGAGCATGATATAACTGAAAGGTGTACCTGGAGGAAAGTACTTTGCAAAACGATCGACAATGATAGAAGGTGGAAACAGGCCAGCTGACTTGATTTCTGGGGGCTCCTGTTTCATTTTTGCTACAAGGTACGGATGATCAATGTCGTCAAGAGTAGTGACCAAACCGACAGTCGCCTCTGGGGTTCTTTTGGGTTTTTCTTCAAGACCGATAGCAGGATCGGCAGTAACTCCAGCTATAGACTTTTGCTCGTCATTGGTGACTGCTTGATGTGCTGTCTTGTAACGACCAGCCCGGCCGGCTATTTGCTTGACATCTGAAATCTCCAAAGGGACATTCTGAACCCCATTACTTTTGATAGTGGACTCTAGAATAACCCGTTTGATTGCCCTAATGTTATTAGTCTTGATTACATTCA